>JAMJFZ010001881.1:16192500-16497500 GCA_026225945.1 Cricetomys ansorgei
CGGAGAACTGTAGACGTGGCTCATTTGGTAGAGTGCTCGCCCCACATGCACACAGTCACACAGTCCTGAGTTCCATTCCAAGCACACACACGCCTGGCATGGTGGTGCATGCCTGTAATCCCAGCACGAGGGAGGTGAACTCAGGAGAATCGGAAACTCAAGGTGGTTCTCAGATACATAGGGTTCAAGGCCAACTGGACCTAGTAAGTTCCTCTCTCAAAAAAAAATCAATAAGTTTTTAATAGAAATTAAAGGAAATTCACATCTCAACACACCATAATCAAATTGCAGGAAACCAAATATGCATACTAGGAATGTTGAAAATCATTCATAACAAAAAGTTATGAAAAAAGAAAAAGCCAGTAATGCAATTTATATTAACAGAGTAAGACAAAGCTGAATATCTCCTCAAGATGTTTTTTAAAACTTTATCATTTTTATTTATGTAGATGCATGTGTACCTGCATGCCACCTGCATGTGGGGGTGTGTCCACAGGGACCGAGCAGGGCATCGGACCTCTTGATTGAAAGCCACAACGTGGGTGATAAGAGCTAACCCTGGTCCTCTGCTAAAGTCATATGTGCCCTTCAACAGCTCCCCAGTTCCCTTCATAATTAAAAAAGAAAAGAAAAGAAGAATCTGGGGGAGGGGAGGAGATGGCTATGGTTGGAGTAGGAGGGTCAGAGGTCAGCTTGCAAGAGGTCCTGGGGATGAAATGCCACTTCTCTCAACTTGAATCAATACGATTCCAATAAAAGGGAAATTTTTTTTAAAGGATTTGAGAAGCTTATTCAAAAGCATAATGGTTACAAAGGCCAGGAATAGAAAAGACAAGGGAAAAAAGAAGACCTGGACTCCTGGACTTCCCTTCCATACCCAGCCTTTGCAGAGGCAAGAATGCCTGAAGCAGTGTGACTCTGGAGCAAGGACAGAAAAACAGCAACGACACAGAGTCCATGGTCACCTGAGGAGTCTTGCAGATGAGTGGGGCAGAGAGGGGACATCCTTTATACAGGAAAATACAATAAACTTGCCACCCTACTTCTCACCATCCTATCCCGAGTGAATCAGAGCCCCCAAAGGTGAAAGGGATAACCAGAATGATTTGAAAGATTTGTTTTTATGTATAAGTATCTGTGTGTCCATGTGTGGTGTGTATGCAACCTGTGTGTATTGCCCAAGGAGGCCAGGAGAGGGCGTTGGACCCCGTGGTCCAACAGGTGGTTATGAGCACTAGGAACCAAACCAGGGTCCTCTGGAAGAGAAGGATGCACTGTTAACGGCTGCGCCATCTCTCCAACCCATAGAGACTTCCTGAGGCAAAAAAAATTGCCAACCCACTGGTTCTCCAAATCAGGGGCGATTTGGTTTCTACCTCCAAGGAACATCTGCCAGTGTCTGCACGCATTTGAGGTTGTTAGCGCTTGGCTCAAGGTATTTAGTAGACAGGCCGGGAACGCTGTCAACTTCCTGCAGTGTACAGGATGCTCACACGCCAGAGAGCTATTCCCACAAATGTCAGTATTCCCAAGGCTGGGATACTCTCCTGCATTGACCTTAAAGAGTGTCTGTTCCTCAAAACACACCGCTAAGAAACTAGAGTAGCGCTGGGGGACGGCTCGGTGAGTCAAGTGCTAGTGGCTTGAGCATGAGGACTCAGTTCAGTCCCAAGCACCCACATAAAAAGCTAGGCATGGTGGTCACCCCTATCGACCCAGCTCTAGGGAAGCAGAGATGCAGATACGCCTTGGGCTCTCTAGACAGCCATCTTCACCTAATCAGAGATCAGAGGTCAGTGTGAGACCCCCAGCGCCGAAAACAGACACCAAAAAAACTCCAAGATGGGCAGTGCCTGAGGAACCCGAGTTTGATTTCTGCCACACACCCCCACATACACCCAAGGAGAGAAGGAGAGAGGAAAAGAGAATAAAAAGTTATCACAGAGAAAGTATCTTACCAGAAAGTAGAAGGACCGTGGGTTCAAAGTTAGCAAGGCTTCATCTAAAAAATATGGTTAAAAAAGAGCTGAGGGGCCAGAGGGAGGGCTCTGTGGTTGAGAGCACTTGCTGCTCTTCCAGACGACCTGAGTTTGAGTCCCAGCACCCACTGCAGGCAGCTCACAACCACCTGTAACTCCAGCTCCAGATCCAACATCCTTTTCTGGCACCTCAGGGGCACCTACACACACTAATACGGATACACACACATATACATTATAAAAATCTTTAAAAAACAAACAAAGCAGGCAGCTAAGAAGAGTCTATAGGAGGTCTGAATAATAATTATTATTATCATTACTATTATTATCATTATTATTATTATTATTATTTGTGTGTGTGTATGTGTATGTGTGTGTGTGTGTGTACATGCTCACTCATAGACATGTGTGCCATGCTGTGCATGTGGAGGTCAAGGGACAATGTTTTAGGAGTTGCCACAGGGCTGAACACTTAAAAGTAGTTAAAATGATGAGTTTTATGTCACGGGTACTTTCCCGCTATAAAAATGGTTAACATAAAACTGCAGACAACAGTGGTCTCTGGGATGAAGGAAGGAGACGCGGCTGGTGATGCAGCCTCTCGTGACTTCTCAGATGTGCTGGTGTTTGCTTTCTTGGCTGGCCACTAAGTCACTCATGTTCATTTTATTGCTGATTTTAAAGATGATCTTTTTCTGAGACAGGCTGTGTAGCCCAGGCTGACTTGGAACTCCTGTCCCATTTCCCCTCCCTGTCCCCACCTGGAGGCTGAAATTACAGGCTTTTGCTTATCACCACAACCAACTTTTGCTTATATTTTTTTCATGATTTGTTCTGTATACATGCTGTTCTTCTGTAGCTATTTTTGTTTCATTTTGTGTTTTTGTTGTAGTTTTGCTTTGCGGCAGCTTCTTACTACCGTAGCCCAGGCCAACCTTGAATTCACAGAGATCTGCCTGCCTCTGCCTCCCAAGGTGTATGCTACCGTGTCTAGCCCATTACCATTTTTTAAAATTTATTTATTTTATGTATGGTTTGCCTGTCTCTATGTCTGTGTACCACATGTGTGCCTGGCGCCTTAGGAGGCAGGCCCAGAAGGCATCAGATCCCCCAGGACCAGAGTTACAAACTCACTCAATGATCTCAGTCCTGCAAAGGTCCTCAGTGAGCACAACACCCCGAGAAGACAGCGCTGGGGTATCACACTAACTCTTCCTGACGGGCTCCCCTGGCTAAAGGAGAGCCGTCCTCCTTTGGTGTCCTTGCAGCGGTTCTCAGCCTTCCTAAGGCTGCGACACTTGACTACAGTTCCTCGTGATGTAGTGACCCCCAACCATAGAACTATTTTTGTGGTTACTTCATAACTGTAATTTTATTACTTTTATGAATCATAATATGAATATCTGATATGCAGGAAGGTCTTAGGAAACCTCTGGGAAAGGGTCCTTCAATCCCACCCCACCCCCCACCCCGCCTTGCAAAGGGGTCGCGACCCACCGTCTGAGAACCGCTGTGTTAGGGTCTCACGAAGGCCCCTAGTACCTACAAACTGAGTCACTCTGTGCTCTGGCTGCCCCATTTGCTTTGTCTGTTTCGTTTTATCTTTTCCCAACAACATATAAAACACAAGCACATAAAATAGCCTGTCATCCTTAACAAGGGAGACATATCTAGGCTAACGTACCAAATATCTCTACCCTTATATTAGAAAGTGAGTAGGACTTTTTATCACGGGAGCTCACGGGGATGTCTGGCTGGCCCACATAGCCACAAAGGGCCTCAAATTGAGATCTTTGGGTGTTGGTATAGCTTAGTAATACTTTGCCTAGCACGCATAAGACCCTGAGTTCTATTCCCAAAACAAACAAAGCAAAAAACCCTTTCGATAACGGACCTCACAGCCAATGAGATTATAATACAGTAACAAAGACATTTGTCATGCAGCTGTAAGGGCATAACATTTCCTATTGGGTCCTGTAGATTAATGGTGGACAAATTGAACAAACAGAGATGCAGAACACTAGGTAAATTTTAAGTCCAGGTTTTAACAAAGGTATAATTTAAACATGAATCTCAAAAAGAAAAAGAAAAAAAAAAATCAGGCCGCTGAGGCAGGAGGATCAATTTGAGTTCAAAGCCAGCCTGGGCTACAGAGTAACATTTTTGTCTCAAGAAGCAAAACCAATCAAACAAAATAGGGCTGGAGAGATGACTCAGCAATTAAGAGTACTTTTTAGCTGTATGATGAGGACTGGAGTTTGGGTCCCAGCACCCACGAAGGGTGGCTCACAAAGCTTCCAACTCCAGCTCCAGGATCTGACGCCCTCTTCTGGTCTCCTCGGGCACCTGCACACACACCGGAGACCGCCGCCCTCTGATAGTGTGCTCGAGGTCCTGCCTGGGTTCCTTCTAGGCCTGGGGAGGTTAACACAGGCAGACCCCTAAGCTCATTGGCAAGTTCCCTGCCAGTAAGAGATGCTGTCTCAGAAACAAACGAAGGTAGACGAGCTGTAGGCTAGCCAAGGCTTCCCATAAAACCTCAGAAACAACTAAAACTAAAGCAAACAAAAACAAAGCCAGGCAATCTCTCGCTGGGGCTGTTTCATCCTTAAGCTGAGGATGCTGTATGTGTTGAGTCGGCGCAGAGGCTGCCAGTTTTCCGTTTTTTGGATTCCTCCCCATCAAGAGACATTGTTTCTTATACAGCTCTCTTCTGCCACCTGCTGGACATGGTGCTGCATACGGGTCGAGCTGTTTTCTGGGTTTTCCATCTTTCAGAGTTGCTAGCTTGTAACTCATTTCACATGAGTCAAGCCTGAACTTTGCCCATCTGGAAATTAATATTTTAGCAGTTTTTTCCCATATTAGAGTATTTTTCATACTTCTCTGGTGTCTTGCTGGGACTATCCTACCAAGTTGACTCAAAGAATCTGCTTTAATAATTTACAAGAACAGAAGTGACTTGTTTAAATTCAATGTTGTTGTTCTTGTTTTAACATAGGGTTTCATAATATACTCCAGGCTAGCCTTGAACTCACAGCAATCCTCCTGCCCAGCCTCTCAAGCTATAAGATTACAACATGCAACACACACACTTAAATTTATCTTTAAAGATTCCTGGAGCTGGGGCTAGTGGTGCAGCCGTGACTCTAGCACTTGGGAAGTGAGGGAAGGAGGAGCAGGAGTTGCAGGCTAGCCAGGGCTGTATTGTGAGACCCAGTCTCAAAGCCAACAGATTTCTGAAATGAAATGCCCTTTTGCTTCATTTTCCTCTTTTTTTAAATATGTTTTTCCATTTCCCTATATACATTTCTCTCTCTCTCCCTCTCCTTTCCTCTATCCCCCTCCCCAAGTGTACTTTGCTTTAAAAGAAACTGGCAGGCAGACACGGTAGTGCACACCTACAATCTCAGCACCCAGACTGAGGCAGGAGAATCTGGAGTTTGAAACCAACCTGGGCTACGTAGGAAGACTGTCTTAAAACACAGAAAGGGGGGGAGGAGAAAGGAAGAATGAAAGGAAGGGAGGGAGGAATAGAGAGAGAGGCTAAACTGTCCTCCCAAGTGGCTGAACTACGTGTATTCCCACGGCACCAGATGACCCTCTCTGCTATTTCCACATCCTCTGACCATCTGTGTTACCATGTTTGGGATTTTTGGCCCTTCTAATAGGTGGAGAATTGTATCAAATTGCTGTTTAAATTTTCTATCCCCCCCTCCCAGTATATTTGTTGGTAGAATGTGTGTGTGTGCGTGTGTATGCCTGCACTTGTAGAGAATCCATGTCTCCGTTTGGGCATTTGCCCTCCGTCTCTCTCCATCTTTATTGTTGAGACAGGGGCTCTCTCTGAACCTGACGCTCACGGATTGGCTATGCTGTGTGGACAATGATCTTCAGGGACTCACCTTCCCCCAAGCCCCCACCCCCTTTTTAGAACCTCATATGGGCATTCACTGCATGACTAGGCTTTTCATGTGGATCTTGGGGATCCTAACTCGGATCCTCATGCTTTCAAAACAGGCGCCTTATTGAATGAGCTCCTTAAATTTTCTAATTTTTGTAACATTGATATCGATCACTTTTTCATGTTTATTTGACATTTGTGTATCTTCTTTAATGAGATAGGTGTCTGTTCGGGTCTTCTGTTATTTTTAAAGTAAACTGGTCATTTTGGTTTTTTTTTAACTGTGTGTGTCCTGTATGCATATGCGTGCATATGTATACAAATGTGTGTACATACGTGTGGAGGCCAGAGGTCAAGGTCAGCAGGCATCCTCTGTTGCAGTGGTTCTCAACCTTCCTAATGCTGTGACCCTTTGTACCATTCCTCATGTTGTGGTGACCCCCAACCATAAAATTATTTTTGTTGCTACTTGATAACTGTAATTTTGCTATTGAGCTGTGTCTCGGTTCCTAAGATCATTGGAAACACGTTCATGGTTGTGACCCACAGGTTGAGAACCACTGCTCTATTGTTCTCCACCTTATTTTCTGAGGAGTCCCAGTGAACCTGGAACTCAACACTTTGGCTAGACTGGCTGGCCAGCAAGCCCCCGAGATCTGCCTATCTCTGCTCTCTGGCTCTGGAGTTCCATACATACATGGCCAAACCTGGCTTTTTACATCGGTGATTGGGAACCAAACTCAGGTTCTCATGCTTATCCAGCCATCTCTCCAGGCCCTTGGGGTTTTTTGTTTGTTTGGTTTTGTTTGGTTTTGTTTTTTTAGATAACCTTATGTAGCCCAACTGTCCTTGAACTCACTATGTAACAGAGTCTGATCTTGAACTCTTGACAGGTAAGCACCACCTTGTACTGATAGATTGTTCATGTTCTTATTGTTGAGGGTTTGTTTTTATTTGTTTGTTTGTTTGTTGTTTTGAGATAGGGTCTGTCATGTATCCCATGTTGGCTTCAAATTCACTATGTAGTCGAAAACAATTTTGAACTCCTGGCGCTCCTGCCTCCACCTCCCAAATGCTGAGATTCTCGGCAGGTTCCAGGCCAGCTGAGGCTACATATTGAGACCCTGTCTCCAAGAACAAACCAACTAACCAACAAACAAAAACACTTTCTTTCCAGAATTCTCACCACAGTGCTAAGATATAAGATTAATGAATGGACGAATGAATGGACTGCCAATTCAGCTCCTGAATTCCCGTCGCCTTGGGATTTTGGATAGCTGCTGGAACTTGATGTGATATAGGGAGTAATGCGATCCAAACCCTGGATCTATAAATGCACATTGGGAAGGGAGCTCTTTTGAAAGGAGGTCAGGAAAAGACCTTGGGAAAGTAGGCAATGCCTGTGCCCTCTCACTGCTGAGCTATTTGTCCCCCCAGTGCTGAATTCCCAGACAGCTGTCACATTGGCCTGCATATTTTAATACTTTCTTTTATTGCTGCTCTCAGTCTATGATGACATTCATTTAAAAATATTCCCAAATACTTTCCTATCCTTCCCTATCTCTTCCATTTGTGGTAATGCACAAGAGAACATAGCTTAAATTCTTTCCCTAATAGATAAAACACTATGGGCTTGGGAGCAAGCTTAGCAAACTCAGACATGAAGCACAGAAGAACATAAATCGTTCTTCATCTTTCTATTTCTTTTTTTGGCTGTCCTGGAATTCACTCTGTAGACCAGGCTGACCCTTAACTCAGAGAGTACCAGCACATAACAACTATAAACCAGTATGTAGAGTGTTATGCCATCCAGCACAACACTATACACACTATTTTATTGTTGTCATTTTTGTAAAGTTTTTCGAAACAGGGTTTCTCTGTGTAGCCTTGATGTCCTGGAACTCTCTCCTAGACCAGGCTTGCCTTGAACTCATATAATTGTGTTTTTTAAAAATATCATTTTTTATCCAAATTTGATGTGGCCCACATGTAACTACTCAAACTGGCTGAAAATCTTGGGAAAGACATTTACCTTCTTGGGATTTGGTGACCTCATCTGAAAAATAAAGACTTTCTTCCTAACCCTAAAAGCCATTTTATACAAAGGCTATTTAGGGGTGAAATCTTGTCACCATGATATACTCTAAGCTCTATACGCTATAGTCCTGGTTCTATAGACTCTTAGCTTATATATACGTTTGTATGTTTTTGTTGTTGTTGGTATAAGACCCTTTGACTATGATGGTGCAATAGATTGCTAAACCCACTGCGAACTAAAAATATAAATTCAAAAATTGATTTTAAGGGCTGGAGAGATGGCTAGTGGGTAAAGTGTTTGCCATGCAAGCATGAGGCCCTGAGTTGGATCCCACCACACCTGGGTGTGTGGTATGCACTGGTAATCTCAGTGCTGAGAGGGCAGGGACTGGTAGATCTCTGGGGTTCACTGGCTAGACAGCTTAGCCTACTTGGTGAATTGTAGGCCAGCTCGAGACCTGCGTCAAAACGCAAGGTGGATGGCACCTGGGGAGTGACACGTAAGGACAAGAACACACATGCACACAAAAAGTGCATTTAGTATGCTTAACCTTTCAAACATTTCAGCTTAGCCATGCCGCGCCAGTCACTGCCCGCATGGTCGTGCGATTGAGTGGAAGCTGCAGTTCCTCGTCCAGCATCATCAGACAGCATCAGCATCATACACACCTCACTGGTCAAGGGGAGGGGAGACCAAAATTCTCAACAATGTGGCTGCTCCTGAGTGCCTACCAGTTTCACACATCTTAAAGTTAAAACATTCAAAGTCAAACCAAAGTATGTCAGGGACTCTATGTATTTTTCCAAATGTCCTACATAGATCACTTACAAATGCTTAGTAATATCGTTTTGAGTTTCTAGGTAAAGGTTCTTTTTTAACTTTTATTTATATGTCTGTCTGTCTGTCTGAGTGTCTGTCACGTGTATGCAGGTGCTCAAAGCCAGAAAAGGGAATCAGATCCCTTGGAACTGGAGTTACAGGAAGTTGAGGTTGCAGGAAGTTATGAGCTACCAGCTGTAGGTTCTGAGAACCAAACTCAGGTCCTTGGGAAGAGCAGAAATGCTCTTAACCACTGAGCCATCTCTCCAATCCTGTTTCTTCTATTGATTTGTGTTTTGTTTTGTTTTGTTTTCTTCAAGTAAGTTGGCCTCAAATTCCATACAGAGCTCATACATAGCTGGCCTTGAACTCCTGATCCTCCCGGCTCCACCTCCTGAATGCTGGGACTATAGAGGTATGCCACTATGCCCAGTTTTATGGGGGCTCAAACCGAGGGCTCTGTGCACGTGAGGCAGACATTCTGTCAACTGAACTCCATCTCCAGCCCACTTCCCCAGTGTTGTTATCCACTCATCGGCTGTGGGCACTTGAGTTACTTCCATATATTGGCTGTTATAATGCTAATAAGAAGGAAAATGGAACACCGCTGTTGTGCATCCCTGTGTTCCCTTCTTTTATTACTTTATCTTTTGTGACACAGGGGGTTGGAAGCAGGACCTCACACACACTCAAACCACTGAGTTACAGCCTTGCCCTCTTCTTACTTTTTCCCCCTTCAGATAGGAGTGCACTAAGTGGCCTAGGGCTACCTTTGAACTCATTTCATGCTTAGGCACGCCTCAACTTTACAATCCTCCTGCCAACTCCCCCAGTTGCTGGGATTAGAGGTTTGCACCACCAGGCCCAGCCTTGCTATCCCTCTCTTGTGTAAAGGCCTGCAAGTAAAATTGCCAGATCAAATGATGCTATTGTGTAACAGTTTCCTCTGAGACTGAAACTGACTAAGATTGAAACATTCCATTCTTCAGGAAGATCCTCAATCAGAAAGGTAAACAATTCAAAATAGCTTCAGGAAGTCCCTGAAACTGACCAGATTCACTAGGCCCCACCTTGACAGAATAAACAATAAAAGCTGAGGGTCTGGCTCAACAGGGCCAGCTGCAAAGTGTAGCAGAATGGTTTGTAGTCTGTCCTGTGAAGCCTTCCTTATGATTGGATGACACTTGGACTTCTGGGAACAGCTTAGGGTATAAAAGTGACAGTTGATGGGAGAGCAGGCAGGCTCCGGCTCATGTCAGAGGACAGTTAGTGGGATAGAAGATATAGATGATATGTGTTAGTTCAGTGCTCTCAGACAGATGCTAGTTCAGTTCTCCAAGCTTCAGACAGACCAAGCAGCCAAAAGGGGCTGCGAAGATTTGTTCCTTCTCCTTTTCTATCTTTCCTGAGCTAGTGAGGGTGAAATTAAAAAGGCACAGTGGGAATCTGTACAAGTTAGGATTTGGTTACAAGTTAGGAATCTGTAACGGTAACATACAGTTAAAAGAGGCACTCCACAGAGGGGCTAGAAAACAGTTTCAGGGCAGAAGAACAGAACAGCCCTCAGTTACAAGTGGAGTAGAGAGAACAGGAGGATTCAGGTACGAGCAGGGAAGGAGAAGCAGGAGAACTGGAGTGAAGAGTTCAGGTACAAAATGAAGAGTAAGAGTTCAGTTAGAGCCAAGAGAACTCAAACAAGGTGAGCTGCAAAGATGACTCTCAGACCAGACCAGCTGCCTGGAATAAGCAGAAACCAGGCAAGCTGCCTGGAAGAGGTTTAGACTAACTGAGTCATTTGGAAAGGACACTGTCCAACCTGCTGAGCTGTGCAGTGTGCGCCAGGTTCTCAGCTCTGTGAGCCGTCACCCGTGCTGGGGTGGGCTTTGGCGAGGCAGCTGTCTTTGAGTCATTTCTGCTCCTGCAAGTATCCCCTCACCCATGTTCCTGTGAGTAACCCCAATAAAACTCATTGGCTCACCAAGTTGGATTTTGGTGGTTTCCTTTCTTTGGTCTGTCATGGGCTCCCCTATCTGGGGTAAGTGGATGTGTGTGTCGGGTCTCCCCAGGAAAAGTTTTGTCACACAACAGAGACACATGAAAATTTTGTATTTAATTTTTTGAAAAAAAAAATACTACATTGTTTTCTATATCAATTCTACCATTTTATTCTCTGACAAATAGTATAAAGAGCTCTGATTTCTCCACATTCTAGTAGTTTGGGGGGTATGGTGTGTGTACGTATATGTGTATGTGTGTTTATGTACATGTTGGTAAGGATTGAATCCAGAGCCTCTTACATGTTAGCCAAAAGCTCTATCATCAAGCCCTTTAACCCTGTTTTTTTTTTTTAAATAGTAGGCATCGAATGATATACTTTTAAAACATCTATTTTCTTATTGTGTATACGTAATTTTCTGCATATGTGAACGTCAAGTGCCATTCCACACGCGTAGTGTATAGGGTAAAAAGTCAGAGCTTACTTCCGAGTTTTGAAAACCCACCAATCCCTGAGCTCAACCCAATCTCAGGACTTGAAATTCCACTAATTCCTACCCTGGAAAACTATGCCCCAAGAAACCCTATATAAGCCTTCCCCTTACTCTGTTCTCTGCAACTTCTCCCTTGAGCAGAGGCTCAAATCCTCCTGTGTTTCCTCAAAAAAAAAAAAAAGAAAGAAAGAAAATCTCTTGTGTGAAGTTTACTGTGCCAGCGGTGTGACTCTGTGGTATTCCTTGGGTCTGGGTGTCAGGGTACCCTTCCCTTCAGAGCTGTAACATCTGCATTGGGGGTATCTTTCCCCTCAGAGCTGTACCATTTATGCCTTGGTTTCCAATTGCCAAGGTGTCCTTACATTGGACTAGGTTGGCCTTGAACTCAAAGAAATCTGCTTCCCAAGTCCTGAGATTAAAAGCATGAGACAGCACACCAGATTTAAACAATACACTATTAAAAATGAAATTAACTTTTTTAAATGTGTCCTCGCTGCGCATGGTGAACAGCTGTAATCCCATCACTAGGGAAGTAGAGGCAAGAGGATCAGAAGTTCAAGGCTATCTCTGCTACAGAGAGTTCTGGGCCAGTCTAGGGTACTTGACCCTCTGTAACAATAAACAAACAAACAAACAAATGGAACATGCAGTTCCACAGTGCTCTTTCAACATTGTTTGAACAGGAAAAAAATTGAAACAATTTTTTAACCTACTTTATCTGTACAGGTATGTGCCTGCTTGTGTGTCTGTACACCTGGCTCGCATGCGTGTGGAAGCCAGAGGACAGGCTCAGGTGTTCTTCCTCTGACACAGCACAGTTTTTGAGGAGTGGGCAGGGAGATGGTCTCTCACTGGCCTGGAACTTAGCAAATAGGCTAGTCTAGCTGGCCAGCAAAGCCCAGGGAGCCGCTTGTCTCTACCTCCCCAGTGCTGGGCTTACAAGCACATGGCACATGCCAGCTTTTTCACATGGGTTCTGGGACTCAAACTGAGGGCCTTATGTTTGTAAGATAAGCACTTTACTAAAACATCTCCCCAGTCCCTCTTATGGGAGTTTTTTAATGAAGATTTTCATGGGAAAACCTGTCTGTTGCTTGTTCGGTTGTTGATGCTGGAGACTGAACCCAGAGTCTCACACACACTAAGACACACTCTACCACTGAGTTACACTCCAGGCCCCGATGTAGTTTTAATCAAAGAGATATGTGATGTCCCTGCCTCTCAAGTGTCTGCGTTATGCCACATGAAAACAGCTGTTCTTGAATCATTTATCCATATGCTGGAATTTAGCACAAAGGAATATATGTCGTCACACAACGGAAGCCAAGAGTGAAGAGGATGATAGTCAAGATCTTTGCAATAAAATAATAGCTGTTTATTTCATTCAATAATATAATTGCAACAGATCTTCCCTCCCACGTGACACAGTAGAGAGTCAACTTACATTTGGATCCTTGAAAGAGTCTAAGCCGTGACTAAAACTCTATCAACACCACCTAAGTTTCCAGCAGCTATTATTCCTTGTGCTTGGCAGGCTGCCAAGTGTTGTGTGACAAAGCAGGGACCCACAGTTGTCAAGCCTCCTGATGCTGTGACCCTTTAATACAGTTCCTTGTGTTGTGGTGATCCCAACCATAGAAGCACTTTTGTTGCTACTCCATAATTGTAACTTTGCCACTGTTATAATCATAATGTTAATATCTGATATGCAAATGGTCTTCGGCCACCTCTATGAAAGAGTCGTTCAACCCCCAGAGTGGTCAAAACTCACAGGTTGAGAAACGCTGAGCTAGGGTGTCAAAATATAGAGCTGGAAGAGAGAGTTTCCCAAGTGGAAACCTTGGCTTGGACAGTACCACCAGGGTGACAGCCAGGAATTCAGTTTGGGGGAAAATAGTGTCTAGGGAGAAAATGCAGCCACACACAGGCAAAACTTTGGACACCAAGGTCTTGGTCTTTATTTAGAAACAGTAAGAACACATCGAGAGCCATGAGGCATGTGAATAATATAACCTTTTATTTTATACCTGTAATTTTCTTTCTTTCTCTTTCTCTCTCTTTGTCTTGTTTTTGGTTTTTTGTTTGTTTTTCAAGACAGGATTTCTCTCTGTACCCCGGGCCATCTTGGAACTTACTCTGTAGACTGGCCTCAAACTCAGAGATCCACCACCTCTTTTAGTACAATGATTAAATTGCAAAGATTAAAGGCATGGGCCATCATTGCCCTACTAGACATATAATTTCTACAAATCTTTATTAATAAAACTCAAACAAATATTTGAAGTTGGCTATTCCAGACCCCATCAGCTAATATTTATTTATTTATTTATTTAGGTGGTTATTGTTTGTTTTTGGTCTTTTGGGTTTTTTTTTTTTTTTTTGGTATTAATGGGACTTGAACTCACGATCTTATGCATGCTAGATTAGTAACAAGACTTGAACCCAGGGTCTTGCATACAGTAGGTAAGCACTATATCACTGAGCTGCAGGAGCCTTTTTTTTACTTTTTATTTTGAGACAGGGTCTTATCAAGTTGCTCAGACTGGTCTTGACCTCATCCTGTATCTTCTAGGGAGACCATGAACTTGTGACTCTCCTGCCTCTGCCTCCCAAGTAGCTGGCATGACAGGCTTGCACCCCAGGACTTGCTTCAGATAATATTTCATCTGCTGTTTATGAATAGTAAAATTAAGCTACAGCACCTGGGAAAGACTAGAAGGCATTGAAGGTTTCCATCATCTCACACTATCTGTCCTGTCATAAATGAGAGCCATGAGATAAGTCATCTCAAGTTTACAATGCCACTTGAGAAAGAAAGCAAAGCTACGGAAGAAACAAGTCATTCACTGTGGTAGTTTGAATGAAAATGGACCCCATAGACTCGTAGTGAGTGGTGCTATTGGGGGAGTGGTCTTTTTGGAGGAACTGTGTCACTGCGGGAGGGATTTGACATTTTCTTCTTGCTGCCTGCTCATCCAGATGTAGAATTCTTGGCTTCTTCTCCAGTACCATGTCTTCCTGCCAGCCACCATGCTTTCTGCCATGATAATGGACTAACATCTGAACTCTAAGCCAGCCGCAATTAAACACTTTCCTTTGTAAGAATTGCCATAGTCATGATGTTCATTCACAGCAATAGAAACTCTAAGACATGCAGGGCTTGTTCTTCGGTTTGGGGGGGTGGTACATGGATGGAACCCAGGGCATCATACATGATAGGTGCATACTCTTCACCACTGAGCTAATACACCCAACATCTAGGGGATGCAAATTTTCAAAAGATACCTGGAGAAGAGTTAGAAAAGAGGTATGTCAGGGTTTTCAATGATGCTAGGGATGGAACCCAGGACCTAGTACATGCTAGGCAAGCATTCTACCGCTAGGCTAGGCTGCATCTCAGCCTAAGGAAGAACATTTTGTTATTTGTTTGTGGTTTGTTTTTGTTGTTTTGTTTGTATGCATATGGCTGTTTTTCCTGAATGCATGCCTATGTACCACCTGCATGCCTGAGGAGTCCAGAAGAAGTATCAGATTCCCTGGAATTGGAGTTACAGACAGTTGTGAGACACTACAATGAGTGCTAGGAATGGAAACTGTTGTGGGGTATTCACCAGAGAAGACTGCTCAGATATAGGTTTAAGCCAATAGAAAGTTTTATCAGCTGGCCGGTAACTACACGGGATGTTCAGGATCCCAGTGTACCCCTGAACCTTTCTCAGAGTGAGCTTTTAAGCACAAAAACCATATTCTGTGTTGATATACTTCATTTAACAAGAACAGTTAGCCAGAAGCAGAACTATGGAAGCTAAAAAGCAAGGTTTATACATTTTGAGACTTTCCCAGACTGTATAGACTTTGATGGATTAGGGTTTTGCTTAAGTTTTGGCAGGTGGTACTGTCTATGTGCTGAGCCTTACAGCCTGAACAGCACTTCCATCATGGAGTCAGTTGTGCTAAGGTCTCAGGGGCCCTGTTCCATAACCCATATCCTCTGAAATCACAAGTGTTCTTAATAGCTGATCCATCCAAATTTTGTTTTTATCAGTTATGTGTTGGTGTATGAGTATAGACGCCTGCAGAGGCCAGAGGCATCAGATCCTTCTTGAGCTTGAGTTACAGGCAACTGCCCAATGTGGGTGCGGAAAATTAAACTCTGCTGCAAGAGCAGTAAGTGCTCTTAACCACTAACCCATCACTCCAGCCTCACTTTGTGGCTCTGGATGCCTGGTGCTTGCTTTGTATGCCAACTGGTCTTGAATTCACAGTCATCAGAGTTCAGTCTGCTTCTGCTGAGATTAATGGTGTACCCAGCTCTAACATAGTTTGATTTTTTCCTTGCTCTGCTAGAAGTGGAACCCAGGGCCTCACACATATTGAGTAAATGCTCTGCCATAGAGTTTCACAACCCTGGCCTCAAGAGTTTAATGTTGAAATTATGAATCTTAGATGTCTTTGAGACCTCTTAAGTCGAACTGTCAAGGGGCAGTTGGTTTTACAGGTTTGAATGTTGGGAAATTCTGGACTGGAGACATACATTTAAGAGCTTTTGACATCAAGTTAGACACAGTGATGCACACCTGTAATCTAAGCACTTGGGAGGCTGAGACAGGAGGATCATAACCTAGAAGCTAGCCTGGGCTACATAGAGAGACCCTGTTTCCAGCTATGAACAGTTCGGCTTCCTGAGTGTGGGTACAGTATGATTACCCAGCTTCCTGTTCCTGCTACTATGCTTTCCTAGTCTGTTGCCCTGTCTTTCCTGACACAAGGAACTCTATCCTTCTGGAACTAGAAACCAAAATAATAAACCCATTATCCTTCAAAAACAACAACAAAGCCTTCGTTAGAAAAGCTCCTCCTTTTAGCCAGGAGGTGTTGGCTCATGTCTTTAATCCCAAGAGGATCTATGTGAGTTTGAGGCCAGCCTGGTCTACAGAGCAAGTTCCAGGACAGCCAGGGGTGCTACACAAAGAAACCCTGTCTTGAAAAACCAATAAACAAACAAACAAACAAACAAATAAATAAATAAATGCTGTACCCCTCTGAATATCTAAGTAAATGTATTTCATTTCTACTCACTTGCCTGTAGTTCATTCCTGTCTTTATCTTTTCCCAGCCTCCATATCCAGTCCACTATGAGAGCTGAAGTTATGTTTTAAGTTTTAATTACTGTGCCTAAGAGATCTATGAAACAAAAATGCCTCAAACCTGTAAGTCCCTCTTGCCCAAGGACAGATAACTTCCTAAAATGCTGGGAGTTGCTGTTTATATAAGATAACAAGCCACAAGTTTTTGTTTCCATAAACAAGGTTGGTTGCCCCAAATGCAAGGGATATGCTTGATCACAAGTAGGTGGGAGTACTACATATAGGCAGGAAGTACGTCAGGATGTATGCTTGCTTCTGATTGGACAAAGGTGGGAAATACTTAGCCTTGTAGGTTTTACCTTTATAAGCACCTGACTAACATAGTTCACGGCTATTTTCTGGGAATCCCAGCAATGGACTTGGTTAGTGTCCATTGTTCTTGCCTTACCACTATTTAATTAAAGCATGCTTCAAATAAAGCTCAAAAATTGTGATAGGTCTTATTCTCAACTGGGTTAACACCATCAGAAAATTAGGTTACATCTATGTCCCAAATACATCTCCAATTTCTCTCTCCAGGGCAACAGTATGTTAACAGATTGTACTATTTTAAAACTATGTGTCTGTGGGATGGTTGTGCCTGTGGAGGTCAGAAGAGGATGTCAGATCTCTGGAAACTGGAGTTACAGGAAGCTAGGAGCTGCTTAACATGTGTGCTAGGACCTCTATTAGGTCCTCAGCAAAAGCAATAAGAGCTAGCCACTGGACCATCTCTCTAGCCCAGACTATCTTTTCTAGACCTACCCCTTCAATCATTCGCACAATCACAAAACAGTCTTTTTTTTTTTAGATGAAATATTTTAATTTAGGCTTACCAAAACAACCTTTCAATGATGCTAATAAAGCCATGTAATTTCCTGCTTAAAATTTTATTTCCTAATTTTGTTTGTTTTGTTGAGACAGGGTCTTTCAACATAGTCCTAGCTGTTCAGAAACTCTCTATGTAAATCAGGCTGGCCTTGAATTCACAGAGATTCACTGCCTCTGCCTCTGGAGTGCTGGAATTAGAGTTGTGTGCCACTACATCTTGCACTGCCTAAAATGTAACTACTTCCTATACCACTGTGGATAAAATCTGGATTCTTAACACAGGATCTTGACATTCACTGTATACTCCTGGCCTACTGCCTAGAAGCTAAAGTCTACTTTTTAAAAAATGTCTTAGGACAGGCGGTGGTGGCACATGCCTTGAATCCCAGCACTTGGGAGGCAGAGGCAGCCAGATCTCTGTGAGTTCCAAGCCAGCCAGAGTTACAACAGAGAAACCCTGTCTCAAAAAAAAAAAAAAAAGAAAGAAAGAAAGTTTTAGACAAGAGAAAAATAATCGGCTCCCAGATAATGCAAAGTCAGAATTGATAAATGGGTGAGATGACTCAGCTGTTAATAACACTTGCCGCCAAGTCTGATGACCTGAGTTTGATCTCAAGAACTCACATGACAGAAAGAACTAATTTTAAAAATATGGATAAATATTTGTAACTAATGATACAGCAGCACGTCAAACCCAGATTTGTTTGTGACAGTCTCATGGAGCCCAGGCTGGCTTGAATTTACTAAGTAGCCAAAGATGACCCTGAACTCCTGATTTTCCTGTTTCCGCCTGCTCAGTGCTGGGATTACAGAAGGGCACTGCCACTATACCGAAATTTAATCCTGAGTTTTAAGTCACCGTATATGTGTGTTTATATATTAAAAACTTTTAATTTGTTGGCTATAATATGGAACTGATCTCTTTAAATAGAATCTTTTCAATAGTACTACATCCTTGGCCCTTCTCCTAACTGGTGTCTTCGCCATTAAATTCTCACATTAAATATCACCCTCCTCAGAGGCCATTATAACCCAGTCCATCTACAGCCCCTCCTCCAACACGTTGCTTCGTCTCAGTTGCCTTGTTTCCTCTATAACACTGTGAGTGCCATGTGTAGCTACTTTGTTCAGTCTGTTTGTTGCAACAGTTTTTTAATAAATTTCCTAAAAGCAGAAAACATGTATCATTCTCTGCTGTATCTCTAAGGCCTCCTGGACAGCCTGTCCCAGTGTAGGCTTCCACTCTGGGAATCAAACCCTGCAGGTGGTGCATGGCTCTAAAAGGCTCATGCAAGAGAGTCAGAGGTTCGGGTCAGCCTAAGCTACTAAAGGGAGACCTCGTCTCAAAAACAAGAGTCACCGGGTCTGTAAATAAATGAATAAAAACTTAACACTGCTGAGGGCGGATGGGGTTGGAAAAGGCTCTCAGGTAGCTCGGGTCGATCCCCGACCATTAACGGCTGCACTTTCCGGTCCACAGCTTGGGGCTTAAAATGGTGGTATAGCATAGGTTAGGGCTTCGAGGACCTCACTCTGAATAATTCCTGCTGAGGAGGAGGGCACTAGGGGAGCCTCTTAGTATTCATGAAGAGGCATGGCCTCCTTGGGGGCGTTTCCTGGGCCAGCTACCCTGAGGATTCCTGAAGGGAAGAGAGAAAGCCGAGGCTCCTTGCTATTCGTGAGGGGGCGGAGCCTCCCTCGCGGAGGCTCCTGGGAGGGCTCTGAGTGTTCGTGAGGAGAAGGCAGAAAAGTCGAGACTTCTTGGTATTCATGAGGGGGCGGAGCCTTCCCGCGGGGGCTCCTGGGAGGGCTCTGAGTATTCGTGAGGAGAGGGCAGAAAAGTCGAGACTTCTTGGTATTCATGAGGGGGCGGAGCCTTCCCGCGGGGGCTCCTGGGAGGGCTCTGAGTATTCGTGAGGAGAGGGCAGAAAAGTCGAGACTTCTTGGTATTCATGAGGGGGCGGAGCCTCCCCGAGGGGGCTCCTGGGAAGGCTCCGAGTATTCCTGAAGGGAGGGGCAGAAGAGTCGAGGCTTCTTGGTATTCATAAGGGGGCGGGGCCTCCCCGCGGGGGCTTCTGGGAGGGCTCTGAGTATTCCTGAAGGGAGGGGCAGAAGAGTCGAGGCTGCTTGGTATTCATGAGGGGGCGGAGCCTCCTCCCGCTGGGACTCCTGGGAGAATTCTAAAATATTCTTGAGGCGACGGGGGCGCCCGAGAGCTGAGGACGCAGCTCCGGAGCGGAGCGGAGCAGGATCCGCCCCCATTATCTGGCGGGAAAACCCTGAGGAGATTTTTCTTTTTTAAGTATTTTGAAAGCTGAGGATGGTGGGGCAAGAAGACTAAATCCCACTTTCCCGTGATACTGTAGCCGGAAAACTGTCGAAATCTGTGGTAAAAAAGTGTTTTCTCTTCCCCAATACTTCCTTGTGAAAATGACTCCGAGAGTTTCGCACCTCCTGTTTGATTTTCATATTGGCCAATTTCTTCTATGGTCCCCTCGGTGACCTCTTTAGAGATGTTTGGGGCTGACGTCAGAACGTTAGAACAAATCCCGATGTTATGCTGGTTTTTTCCCCTCCAGAAGGGGGTGTTGTGGGGGGAGAGGGATGAAGTCTGGGCCCTAGACCCTCCCACCCTTTCTCCTGGGGGTGGGGGGTGGGACCAGGTGGTGCTGGCCTGTTACCCGGCTCTTCGAAGGCTGAGGCGCGAGGTTCAAGAGTTCGACGCCCGCAATCCAAAAGGGGAAAAAAGAATCTGTCATTTGGGTTTGTGAATTTCATACCTTAGAAGGCTAAGAGAAAACCAGAAATAGTTTGGTAGGATTCCATTAGTATTTTAAGAAAAACCTGCCCTCAGGTCTGAGGAAAATAACAGACGTTTTGAAATAATTGGGACCAGCTATGTTTTAGTCCTCTCAGATTTAAAAGAAAATTATATATACACATATGTCTATACCCTTAGTGGGATGATAAAGACCCGTGGGAAGAAGTGTGGTCACTGAGTCTTTACAGGGCCCATAAGCGGCACCCTAGTCTTCCTTTACGCGGTTCTTGGAAGGAGAGGCACAAACTAGGTCAAATTTATATTTTACTAGAGTGGAAATACTTAAATTCTGTTAAAAGTTAAAAACGACCTCGATTAAATCAATCCGAATTCTTCTACTTGGAATTACATGCAGATACTAAAATATGTTTGTCGTCCCCCTACCCGTCTCCCTCCCCAAGACAGGGTTTCTCTGTTGTGACTCTGGCTGTCCTGGAACTCACTCTGTGGATCAGGCTGGCTTGGAACTCACAGAGACCCACCTGCCTCTGCCTCCCAAGTGCTGGGAGTAAAGGTGTGTGTCACCACCACCCAGCTAGTTATAGTCTTAACGGAAGTTCAGATTATGTTTTTAACTGAAGAGTAAAGTTCTTTGTCATGTTTTCAAACGTGTAACTAGTTTTGATTTGATGTAAACTGAGATGTAAGTATCAATGTGTTTTTTAGTTATTTAGTATAGAAAGAAAAAAAAATACATTATACTCAGCTATATTATAACTCTTTAATGGAATGTCTTTGTTGTTGCTTCAGGCTCCTTCAGAGATCTTAAATTGGAGCTGTACCCATATATACAAAACAAAATGTAAGGTTTTCTTACTAGAACAGTGGAGTAACACAAAGTCACTGTGTGATGCTTACTTTGCATTTAAAGTGTTGTTGCTTAGTGTAAGCAAATAATCAGTCAAATTCCCTTGAGGAAATGACTGTAAATCAAGTTGTATAGGCCTTTCCTAAGACTTATCTGAAACTGTTACTAACAAAAACTGTCACTGGAAAGGAGGGAATTGTATTATTCACCTCCAATGTAACCTTGTAACTTTAACTTTAAGCAAGGTGCAATGGTATTCACCTTTAATCCCGTGTTTAGAAGGCTAAAGCAAGAATATATCAAGTTTCAGACCAGCCTGAGCCACATAGCTCAACTTTATTCCCAAATCTCATTAAAACATTATTGATAAGAATAGAAATTTCCAAAACTTCAATGTCACTGCTTACTTGTGTATTATTCAGTACACAATGAGTAATACCGGTTTTAATCTGTTAGTAATAGTGATAGCAGTTTTAATCTGTTAGAGGTGGTACATTTAAATTGCATTAAAATTAAAATGTCTTGTAGCAAAAGAATGTCAGTACTGGTTTTTTGTTTTGTTTTGTTTAAACTTTTTTTAAGACAGGATTTCTCTATGTAGCCTGGCTGTCCTGTAACTCTGTAAACCAGGCTGACCTTGAACTCAGAGATCTATCTGCCTCTGCCTTACAAAGCTGGGATTTAAGGTGTGCCCCATCACCGCCCAGCATCAGAACTCAGTCTTAATGGACTATAAAAATACTCCTATTAATATTTAAAGCTATGTTGATATTAATACTTTGATATTTTTAGTTTATAAAAATTGTAATAGTAAGGCAGTCTCAATGGTACATGTCTTTAATCCTGACACTCAGGAAGCAAAGGCAGGTGGATTTCTTTGAGTTCAAGGCCAGCCTGGTCTACAAAGGGAGTTCCAGGACAGCCAGGGCTATACAGAAAAACCCTGTCTCAAAAAAAAAAAAAAAAAAAAAAAAGTAAATGAAATATACTGATAATAGATATTACATTATAGGGCTTTGATTGTTATTTTAATTTTGTAGGGCTGAGGGTAAACCCAGTAGGTCCTAGATATTGAATATATTTTATTCTGTAATGTCTCTTGGTGTCAATTTTTCTCTCTTTCCTCCCTTACCATGTTCTTTTATATTTATCAAAATTCATATTGGACAGTGAATTCAGATTGTGAAAGGATTTATTTTTACACTAGTCTATTAGTCTGCCCACAAATTAAACCATATTAAATCTTTTACTTTTTACCTTTTTTTCCTATTTTGCTTTTTTCTTTTCTTAGAGTGTATTTTATCCAATTACATGTTTAATTTCTCTCTCTCTCTCTTTTTAATTTTTTTTTTTGTTGTTTGTTTGTTTTTCACACAGGGTCTCAACAACCCTGCCTGGCCTTGAACTTGTGATCCTTCTGCCTCCGCCTCTGGGATTACAAACATGTGCCTCCACATCTAGCTTTAAATGTTTTGTTTCTTACTAAATATCTCATTCTATCTAAGAATAGATAGGATGCCAAAAGGTGTTAAGGATTTAAGTTTTTCAGATAATGTTGAAATGGGGTATGTCATAATTAGACATCATA
Source organism: Cricetomys ansorgei (assembly GCA_026225945.1). NCBI lineage: Eukaryota > Metazoa > Chordata > Mammalia > Rodentia > Nesomyidae > Cricetomys > Cricetomys ansorgei. Next base: position 16,214,904 of record JAMJFZ010001881.1, read on the forward strand.
GTAAATATTCTGTAATGTGTAAAGATAGGTGTCTCGCACATCAAAGTGTGCACTTCGGACTTCCTCAGTTGGCAGAGTGCTTCTCCGGTGTGCCTGAGGCCCTGGGTTTGATCTGCAGCACAGAGGAGGAAAAACCAAAATGTGTGACTCATTGAATCTAAAAGCAAAACAAAACAAGAAAACTTCACTGCCTTAATTCTCTCACTTTGTGTCTTGTGCTTTATTTTTCTAACCAGGATAAATTCATGAGATAAGAAAAGATGGCGTCTAGAGTAAATAGCTTCACTTTGATACCCAACCAAAAATGTAGACGTACTAACCATCAATCCAGCTATTTTTGCAACACCCTTGATTCAGATTCTCAGCTCCTGTCTACGCTTGGAAATTTTAAAGTCTTACCATTGGAAATATTCCACATAATTTTAAGATATTTGTCAGGTAAGGATTGGGGGCTAGAAGTAGGTTATATAAGACATTAGAATATAATAATTTCCCTGAGTATTGTCCTCTTTATTTCAGCTATCTTAATACCGTCTGAGAATTCCTTCTCCCTCTTCCTTTCTGTCTCCCTCCTCATCTCTCTTTCAACAGAAAAGTTGACTTAGTAGACCAGAAGAGGCAGCAGGCTTGACAGTAGCATGAATGCTACCCACCATAATGTTCAAATTCTGTAAAGATATTGTAGGCTGGATACAGCACACACCTGTAGTTTCAACACCAAGGATGCTAAGACAAGATCACAAATATCAGGCCAGCCTGGGCTACATAACAAGATCCCATTTAAAAAAAACAAAAACAAAACTTGTCAGTGTGGTCATACATGCCTTTAATCTCAGCACTAGGGAGACAGAAGCAGGAATATCTCTTTGAGTGCCAGGCTAGCCTGGTCTATATAGCAAGCTCCAGAACAGACAAGGCTATGCAGAGAAAAGACTCAGTCTCAAAAAATAAAAAACAAAACAAACAAAAAAAAAAAACAAAACAAAACCCACTACCACCTCTAAATTATCTAAATAGGAATAATATGGTAGCTTGATATTTCCCAACATGTTTCTAATTATTGAGAACTAGATTTAAAACAATATTAGTATCTTTTTAAACTACTATATTTGTTTGTTTATTGCTTTTGATTTTTAGAAACAGGCTCTCACTCATAGCCCAGCCTGTCCTAGAACTTACTCTGTAGCTCAGGCTGGCTTTGAACACCTGGCCATTTGCCTCCCTCAGCCTCCCAAGTGCTAAAATTACAGGTGTGAGGTAATACACCTGGCACTAGTGTTGGAGAAGTTTATTTCTAGTCGTGGTTATAATTGTGTTGTACCTTGCTGGGGGAAGGGCTGCCTAAGCCTTGGCAGTTTGTTTTATCTGCAGGTGTTGGCTTTATGTAAATCTGTGATTAAGACAGTTGTTTTCTCATAATCTGCACCTGCTCACTGCTCTCTGGAAGAGTCATTGTGGAAGAACAGAGTTGCTGTGGAGGAATTCTTGTAGTCTCTCTTCCATAGTCTCCAGCAACAAGAAAAGAACACTTCCCTCAGGCCTTGAGTTCCCCCACCATAAAGGTGACATAACTTGGCTACTAAAGGATTGTGGGATGAGACTAGATTACCGGTTTCCTGCCAAGGCTTAGGTTTAATTTAATGCAAACAAGGCTTAATACAAACTGCCAAGGCTTAGGTAGCCCTTCCCCCAACAATGTACAACACAATTATTATAACCATAATTAGAAATAAAGTTCTCCAACACATTAGGTTTATTATTAATAAGTTAATTTTTAAGTTAATAGACTATCTAATGGTAATGCTTTTGTATTTAAGTCATTTGTATTAGTGAATTAACATTGAGTTAATAGAGTATAGTACCAGATTTAAATCATTTGCACCCTATATTTATATATATATTTATTTCTTTTTGATAGTGAAGGATATTGGCATGTTAAGCATGGTATCCAAAACAGTCAGCCAGCACATTATTAATTATATCTCAACCTCATCTGGAAGTAGAAGACTTTTACTACAGAAGTTTCATGACCTTGATCTGTCTGGCACAAAAGAAAACACTGGTCTACTGGATCACTACAGAGCTCTAGGTAATTTATGAAATTCAAACTGCAACAAATAAAGAGTAGTTATGACTGTGTATTACTATATAATTCAATAAGACTAGTGACTTGTAGAATATTTCCTGGAAATTTTTTCCTACAATATTTTTATTTTCAATGTAAAGACCATAACAATAGTTCTACATACTTTAGAGATAAAAGCCAAATATAGGTAGCTCATACTTGTAATCCTAGCATTTGAGAGACTGAAACAGAGAATCATAGTTTGAACCCTCCCACACCCCCATAGTGCGTTCCTGAGTTCCAGGTCAGCCTGGACAAAGGTGTAAGACTTTGCCTCAAAAGCCCTTCATAGGACTGAGGATGCACCTCATTTGGTTGAGTGCCTGCCTAGCATTTGTGAATCGGGGGTTTCATCCCCAGAACCACATAAACTGGGTGTTTGTGGCACGTGCCTATAGTCCCAGTGCTCAGGAAGCGGAGGTAGGAGTATCAGAGGTTCAAGGTCATAGTGAGTTTATAGCTGTCTTCATGAAACTTTGGGGGTGGAAGGAGATGCCTAACCCTAACTAATTAAACAAATAAATAATCTATTTTGTTTTGTTTGGTTTTTCGAGACACGGTTTCTCTGTTGTAACTCTGGCTGTCCTGGAACTCACTCTGTAGACCAGGCTGGCCTCGAACTCACAGAGATCCACCTGCCTCTGCCTCCTGAGTGCTGGGGCTAAAGGCATGAGACACCACCACCACCTGGCTTCATAATCTGGTTCTTAAAAGTGTAAATTTAAACACATCATTCGAAGAACATATTCTCTTATCAAAATCTGTGATTTTTTTTAAATCCTCTACACGTTTACTAATAAATCATTATATAATAATTAAATTGATCTTATCAAAGGAAATACTCTATCATTTTTGTTCCCTTGATAAAAAATAATTTGTATTTTTTACTCCATTGATTTCATTTTCCCTAGAGTGCTGAAATAAAATTCTAATTTCAGTTTGACTAATGATACCAATTTAACTATGAAACTAAAATGTAATTAACCAAAGCATGGCAATAAAACCAAATATCAGGATGTTGGGATTTGAATAATGATGTGATAGTAAGTTGAGTAAATTTGCCTTCTCTTAGAAACCCAGAATGGGTGTGGAGAGATATCTCAGTGGTTAAGAACACTGGCTGCTTCTTTCAGAGGACCTGAGTTCGATTCCCAGCACCCACATGGTTACAACTGTAACTCCAGTTCCAGAGGATCTGACACCTTCACATACATATAAAATAAAATAAATTTTAAAAAAAAAGAAAGAAAGAAGCCGAGTGGTGGTGGTGCATGCCTTTAATCCCAGCACTCTGAGGGCAGAGACAGATGGATCTCTGAGTTACAGGCCAGCCAGGTCTACAGAGTGAGTTCCAGGACAGACAGAGTTACAACAGAGAAACCCTGCTTCAAAATAAAACAAAAACAAAACAAAAAAGAAGAAACACAAGAATCCTAGCTTTAAAAAATCAAAGTAGCCGGGTGGTGGTGGTATAGTACTCCTTTAATCCCAGCACTCAGGAGACAGAGGCAGGCCAATCTGAGTTTGAGGCCAGCCTGGTCTACAGAGCAAGTTCTAAGACAGCCAGGGCTGCACAGAGAAACCCTGTCTTGAAAAACAAAACAAATAAAAGCAAAGTAGTATATAAATTCCTTTTGGTGTAGGCCTTTAATAGCTAATTGAGAGGCTAAGGAAAAAGGATTATGAATCCAAGGCCTGCCTGTACTGTAGAGTTCAAGACCAACCTGAACAATTTAGAGAGACTCAGTAGCAGAGCATTTCCTAGCATGCATGAGATGTGGACCTAGGTTCAATCTCCATCAGCACAAAGGGCAAAAAGGAAGGAAGCAAGGAAGAAAAGAAGGAAAGAAAATAGTCTGGGGCTGGAAAGATGGTTCAAAGGTTAAGAGCACTGGCTGTTCCTCTGGAGGACCTAAAAATCTGTTCCCAGCACCCACATGGTGGCCATTAACTTCAGTTCCAAGGGTTCCAGAACCTTCTTCTGACTGCCTCAGACACATATATACATATGTGCGGGGAAAACATATAGACAAATAAATCTTTTTTTTTTTTTAAAAAAATATAGTCTGAATATAATGTTATTGGTTTCAGGTTTATAAGTAGATATGATAAAGCCTGGAACTGAAGATGGCAAGTATTTGATGATTGTCTTTTGGGTTTGGTCTAAAGGATTTTTTTTTTTTTTTCCTGATCAAGTCTCAGCTGCTTAAGCAAAGCCAATGATATTATCTGGAAATGAAGCCCAGTGGTAGGTAGAGTACTTGCCTAGCTTGTGGCCTAAGTGTATTAAGCACAACACTGCAAGTGAAGGCAGTAGAATGAGAAGTTCAAGGCCAGTCTCAGCTACCTAGTAAGTATGAGGCCAGCCTGAGCTACCTGAGACGGATTCAAATAAATAAACAAGACTCTGGGTTCCATCTCCAGCACCACATTGAAAACAAAAAAAGAGAGAATTACATGGGCAATTCAATTAAAAATATATAAGCATCAATCTTAACACCTAATCTTCAAAAAAGGTTTGATTAATATATTAGCTTTAATTTCCCAATCAATGTTTTATAGAGACCTGCTTTATGATTGGTTCTTTTGGTAAATGTTGGAGATACTCAGCATTTTCCCATGCCTTCATTCCTTTCTAATCTGTTCCTGTTTTAAAATATTAAAATAACATTTTTCAGATTCTTAACTTTGAAGATTATAAATTTTAATTTTATTTTTCTACTGAACAGAGCAGATGGCCAGTGTAGAAAGAATATTGCATCTGAGGTTATTTTACTGGGAGAACTTAAAAGAAGTTGGTCTCTGAAAAAGAGTACCTGTGTTTAGAAAAAAAGCCAGCCAAATGCAAGGGTTTATGGTAAACTGAAACCCTTAAAAATAAGAGATTTGCAGTAGAAAAGGCAACCAGGGTACAATTATAGATTGCAGTCCCAGCTATGATATAACATGAGAGACGATGCCAGAACATGAAAGGAAAAGAACACTGACTAAAGCCAAACACTGAAAATAACTTCCTATATGCAAAAGGATAAGGTTTATATTTAAATAAGGAGGGTTTATATTTAAAATTCAATTATGATCATATGTTATCCAAACATAGCAACTTCTAAAAATAAATTTGATTCCTATAGATTCTTCAGGATTATGTAATCATTTTATTGTGTAAGGGGTGATTATATTATGTAAAGAGTAAAAACTGGAGAAAGTGGTGATATTCAAAGTTTATCTTTCCCTACCATACGTATCATTTTTAGTTGAATGCCATTTGTCCTTACAGGAATGTTAACAATGTATTACCATTTTAGGAAAACAGAATACTTAGGGGAAATAAATCATACACTTCCTGTCACAGTAGTTCAAATAACATCTTGGTGAAAAATTTAAAGATTTTTCTTGAATGTCATGGCACAGAATCCTACATATTAGTAACATACAAACCCTATAAAATACCTTTGAGGGCTGGAAAGATGGTTAAGTGTCTAGGAGCACTTGTTCTCACAGAGGACTGGGGTTTGGTTTCCAGCACCCACATGGTGGTTTATAACAATCTGTAACTCCAGTTCCAGGTGATCCAATGCCCTGTGCACCAAACACATACTGGCAAAACACTTGTATATATATAAAAGTTAAATTAAGCCAAATATGGTGATGCACACATACCCTTAATTCCAATACTCCAAGGCAAATGCAGGTAGATCTCTATGAGTTCAAGGCTAACCTGGTCTTAGCTACTTCCAGAACAGGCAAGGCTACCTAGAGAAACCCTGTCTCAAAAAGGAAAAAAAAAAGTATAAGTCTTTAAAGAGAGTTATTTGACCCAATCTATATAATTTCTGTGAGCAAAAATGACTTCCAACCTCTGAAATTTTAAATAATTAATGACTTAAAAATTTTGTTGTTGTTTTCTTTGAAATGGAGTCTCTATGTAGCCTTGGCTGTCCTGGAACTCAATATGTAGACCAGGCTGACCTCAAACTTACAGAGATCCACCTCTGCCTCTGCCTCCCAATCCTTCTACTGGGAGTAAAGGCATGCACCACTATTCCTGGTTAATTTTTATTATTATTGTTTATTTGTGTGTGTATATGGGTGTTTTTGCCAAAATTCATATCTGTGTATCACATACATAAAATGCTCTTGGAGACTAGAGGAGAACATCATTATCAATTGAAACTGGAGTTAGTTTGTGAGCTGCCATGTGGGTACCAGGGATTGAATGCTGGTCCTCTGGAAAAACAGCCAGTGCTCTTAACCACTAAGTCATCACTCTAGCCCCACGACTTTAAATTTTTATTTTTTATTATTTTTCTTTTTGTTCTGTTTTGTTTTCAAGACAGGGCTTCTCTGTTGTAACTCTGGCTGTCCTGGAACTCACTCTGTAGACCAGGCTGGTCTCAAACTCACAGAGATCCACCTACCTCTGCCTCCAGAGTGCTAGGATTAAAGGCCTGCACCACCACCCACCTCTATTGTATCTTTTAAGTCAAATACTCTAACCATGTATCCTATATTATCTATATCACAAGTTCTTGGCTTTTGCCAAAGCCAGATGGACATCTGCACCACTTGGTGACTCTTATGCAGTATATGTTTTTTATCCTTCCTTCCAAATATTTGTAAAACTACATCATAGTCCATAGTGGTACACTATGCTTAACTTTTAGAGAATGTTGTATTACACTGTTGACAACTTTAAATTAATTTCATTGTCATTTTTATGTCTCTTTCTCCCTCAGGTCTACTATTTAAAAGATGCACCTTGCTGCTTCCCACAAAGGAAAGACTAAAGTATATTCACAAGATACTCTCAGAAGTAAGATCATACACCAGAACTAGATAACATCTTGATTTCCAGTAAAGAAACTTATCACTAACATCATATATTCTTTATAAGCCTGTCTTTTAAATTTCTTATATGTACAAATGTTTTGCCTGTATGTATGCATGTGTATCATTTGCTTGCCTAGTGCCCATGGATGCCAAAAGAAGGCATCAGATCCACTGGAACTGGATCTACAAACAGTTTTGTGCCACTGTGTAAATGTTGGGAGTCAAACCTGGGACCTCTCTAAGAATAGCAAGTGCTCTTAACTGCTGAGCCATCTCTCCAGCCCCAAACCTAATTTTTTTCTTTTGGTTTTTAGAGACAGGTTTCTTTGTGTAGCCATAGCTGTCCTGGAACCAGCTCTGTAGACCAGGCTGGCTTCACTCACAAAGATCCGCCTGCCTCTGCCTCTGCCTCCCGCTAGTGCTGGCATTAAAGGTGTGTACCACTACCATCCCACTCTAAACTATCTTTTAAAAACAGGATTTTTTTATATTATGTATATGTGTGCTTCTGTTTGTGGGTGCCCATGGGAGCCACAAAGGATATCAGATGCTCTGGAGTTACAGGTGGTTCTAAGCCAACAGATGTGGTTTCAGCTAGACTGGCTGACCTGAGAGTCCTGGAGATCCACTGTTCTCTTCACAAAACCCATCCCCAGCACTGGGGTTACAGGCTAACTTACCACACTCAGCTGTTTTTACATGGATGTTGGGTATCTGCCTGCCTCTGCCTTATAATAGCTGGGATTATAGGTGTGCACTATTGTGCCCAACACTAATTTTTTAAATTAATAATTTTTAATTAAGCCAGGCGGCAGTGGTACATACCTTTAATCCCAGCACTCAGAAGGCAGAGGCAGCAGGTGGATATCTATGAGTTCCAGGCCAGCCTGGTCTACAGAGTGAGTTCCAGGACAGCCAGTGTTATAACAGAGAAACCTTGTCTTGAAAAACCAAAATAATAATAATTATTATATTTTTAATTAAAATATTATATCATTTTCCTTTCTTTTTCCTCCCTCAAGTCCCTTATATATAATCCCCTTCTTTCTCAAATTCATGCCTCTTATTGTACACACATACACTCGTATACACATACATACATACACATACACACACATATATATATATTCCTAAATATATAAATACAACCTGCTCAGTCTATATACTGTCTTTTTATATATATATTTGCATATACATTATTTCGGGGCTCACCACTTGTTATTGGATAGCTAGTTGGGTGGCTCTTCCCTGGGGAAGGCTATTTCTCCTGCTCTCATCATTCCTTAGATGCCTATGTTTTTTTGTCTGGGTTCGGGGCCCCATGAGATTTCTCCCCTTTATGTCAGTATGTCTATTGCTGTCTTCCTTGTTCAGGTCTTGTTTAGGCAGCTATGTTGATGAGACTTCATGGTTGCAGCGTCTCTGATATTTCTAGGAGGCGCATTCTCACAGCAGACTTCCTGTTCCCCTGACTCTTACAATCTTTTCATTCCCTCTCCCTGAATGACCTCTGAGCCTGTGGTGCAGGAATTGTGTTGTGGATGTATTCTCTGGGGCTGGGCACCACAGAGTCACTTGTTCTCTGCATTTTGATCTGTTGAGGTTTTCTGCAGTGGTCTCTGTTTCAAAGAGAAATTTCTTTCTGTAATGAAAGTCAGATAGACCCTGTCTCAAAATGTCTCCAGTAAACCTGAATGTCAAGTTGTTGTATAGATCTGCTAACTGTTGCTTTCTTTACAGGTTTCCTGTTTTAAATTCAGTGGCTGTTCGACTCCTTTGCAATGTTTAGGATTACCATGTTACGGCATGTTTTTACAGGTACATTGTTTAATGAAAGAATGAAAGGAATGATTTTGAACTGTTAACAAGTAGAGCATGGAATCCCTGTGTACATTAATAGACGCTATAGTCACCTTAAAGCAAAATAACACTGTAAAAATTTATTAAGACTATGTGCTGAGGTCCAGCCCTGGCAGGAGCTCAGTAGCCCAGGAGGGAGAGGCAGAGTCAGTGAAATAATAAGAATAACCACACCTCTTATGGATGAGACAAACTTCTCTCTTTATTCCTACTGTTCCTACATACTGTTCCTTCTTGTCTGCTGTCCCATATATCTTATATATAATTTTAGATAAAGCACCTCATGGGGAAAGATCACATACAATCACATCTTAATCATAAACTTAAACCTCACATAATGATTACAAGTTTTACATTTCAGTAATTACAAGTTCCATATTTTTTTAAAAAATCAAGTTATCTTAAAACTCTACACCTGAACACCTAGTTTACCAAATATCTTTCCCACAATACATTTATATCCCAGAAACATTATTTTTTCTATTATAAATTAACAGAGTTTAAGCAAGCAAACTAATTTCACAGTCATCTTCTATTATAGTTAGCAGGTTGCTAGGGAACAAGTACATATCATAGTATCCTAACACACACAACTCTTATTTAGTTAACACAGTGAAACAAGTTTATTATAACTAGAAAACTTTAAAATTTAGGAGTCTTTTTGCTTTTCTTAGGTAAAAGGAAAGTCTGCTGCACAGCTCTATATTCCCAAGGCATACCCCAAATCCATCAATAAACTTTTGAGACCAGGAAAGAGTCAATTTTATTTGTAGTTGAGGAAGTTCAAGCTTAACAATGGGCACTGAAACTCATTTGTTATTTCTTGATCATGGGTCTGTTTTTCATAGGTGAAATTCATGGGCCCTAGCAATTAAGCTTTCTTGATCTAGCTTTCCTGACCAAACAAATCCCTAGAAAAAAATTTGTTTTCTTCTTAAGTTACTGATTCCAAGGCAGCTGGCAAAACATCCTAATTTAATGCTGTAGCTATTTGTGAAAATCTATACGTGTTTTTTAGTTATTCTTTCTGGAGTTTCAGCAGAGTCACCAATTAACTGAGTGGCACTACCTTGCCCAAGTGCCATTGCTCATGGGAAAATCATCATCATTGTTATGTGTGCCAGTAACACTGCCAGTGAGGAGTTAGAGACCCCCATAGAACTGTCATACCACAAGCAAGATAGGGAAAGTAAGGTAGCAATAAGCAGGATAAGGCCCAGCACTACTGGCCATTCAGGAGACAATCCCCTGGGAGGTCAAGGTAAAAAAACCTACTGTCACCTTGCTAAACAGTAGGGTGTACTCCTGAAGCTCCAGTGCTGACTGCTGTTCCCCTGTTCTGCTCCCAGCAAATATGCTTGGTTTTCTATCTGGTAAGAAATGTTTAGCCTTTACTTATTCTATACAAGTGTACCTAAACTTTATTTGTTTGTTTGTTTTTTGCAATCTGGGGATTGAACCTAGGTTCTCAAGCATACTAGGCATTCTACCACTGAGCTGCAACCCAAGCCCCTAGCTAATTTAAGAGACTAAAGGTGGTGTATGTGGGCATGTGTTTATGATTGTTTTGTTTGTTTTTGTTTTTTTAAGTCCTAGCTGTCTTAGAACTCATTATGTAAATCAGGCTATCCTCAAACCCACAGAGATTTGGTGCCTCTGCCTCTCAAGTGCTAGGATTAAAGGCATATACCACTATACTTGGCTTTTTTATTAATATTTTGAGTTCAAATTTTTGGACTACTTTTCTGAAATGTGACTTTAGAAATATATTATTTCAAGAATATTTCACTTATTAAGCCTTATACTATGTGCCTAAACATAGCATACTGTCCTAAACATCTACATTAAATTATCTAATTTTAAATTTATAGCCACCTTAGGCTCTTAACACATTCCTCAGGACTGTACCTGAGAATTTTATGCTGTATCCCAGGCTGCCAGCCACCAGCTCCTATACACGCAGATTCTAGGACTTCCTACTGACACTCTTCCAAGACAGATTTTTACCTTTTCCCATTTGTTTTGTACTTTCTATCTTTGAGTTAAGTATTAAGATATGTATTCATGTAAAATTCAAAAGGAACAAAATATATAAAGTAAAAAAGTCTACCTCCCAGGCCTGTCTCCCATGTACTGATTTCCTTTCACCCAAAATAATCACTGCTTAGCAATTTCTCTCATTCTACAAGAAATAAAGTTAAACTTGGGGGTGCTGGATTAGAAGTTTTTTTAAAATATATGTGGGGCTGGAGAGATGAATTAGCAGTTAGGAACACTGGCTGCTCTTTCAGAGGACCCAGCATATATATGGTGGCTCACAACCATCCAAACTTCAGTTGTAGGAGGTCCTACAGCTCTCTTTTGACCTCCTTGGGCACCAGGCACACACATGGCACACATAAATAAATGCAAACAAAATATTCGTACACATAAAATAAAATCTAAAAAAATTTTTAATGTGTGTATGTGTAAATGCCAGAGGGACAACATATGGAAGTTGGCGCTCCTTCCACCCTGTGGGTTTGTGTTCATACCTTTACTACTGAGCCATCTCACTGTCCCAGAAAATTATTTTTTAAACCATGAAATCCAGTTAATTATATCAAGGATTTTATATGGGGCTCAGAGTGGTGGCATATACCTTGAGTCCCAGTGCTCTGGAGGCAGAGTCCAATCTCTATGAGTTAGAGGCAGCCTGGTCTATCTAATGACTTCTAGACCAGCCAGGTTTACATAGCGAGAGCTTGTCTCAAAACTAAATAAATATATAATCAACATTTATATAATTGTATGCTACTTAAATCTCCTTTTTGTATGCTTTTACATTTTAATATGTTCAAAGACAGATACTAAGTTTTGTCTGTTTTTTTATTTATTAAAAAGAAGCAAGTCAAGCTGGGTGGTGGTGGCGCATGTCTTTAATCCCAGCACTCAGGAGGCAGAGGCAGGTGGATCTCTGTGAGTTCAAGGAGAGCTTGGTCTACAGAGTGAGTTCCAGGACAGCCAGAGTTACAACAGAGAAACCCTATCTTGTTTAAAAAAAAAAAAAAAAAAAAGAAGAAGAAGAAGAAGAAGAAGAAGAAGAAAATCATAATCAAATACAATTATCATATTAAAATGAGATCATTATAATTTGTAAACAATATCAAAATGGCAGGTCTAAGAATCTTAGACATTCTACTATAAAAATAAGCCACAGAGGCTGAGAAGATGGTTCAGTAAGTAAGAGTACTTGCTGTGTAGGTGTGAAGACCTAAGTTCAAATCCCCAGCATCCAAGTAAAAAGCTTCCTTTGCCATGATGACCTGTAAGCCCATCCATGGGGCTTACTGGTTTGTCAGCATAGCCAAAAACTACAAGTTCTAAGTTTGGTGAGAGACTGTCCCAAAGGAATAAGGAGCATGTAGAGAACACCCAACATCCTCCTCTGGGTGTGGCCTCTATGGTCACACACACTCTCTCACACACACATACACAAAAATAAATTAATACTTGATGTAGTTTAGTTTAAGTTTAAAAACTAAGTCACAAAAGATTCAGACTTGATGCAGACAGATCTAGGGTTTGAGGCCACTCATACTACAGTAATACATTAGAGGTCCAAACTGAGACAGCATTATTCTCAGTACCACGTCCGGGCAGCTCACAATTGCCTGTAGCTCCAACTTTTCTGGATTCCACAGTCACCTTCACTCATGAGGCATAACCTCACAGAGACACATACATCAAAATAAAACAAATTTATAAAAAACTTTAAATTCTGGACTGGAGGAATGGTTTAACGATTAAGAGCACTTGTTACTCTTGCAGAGGACTTGGGTTCAGTTCTCAGCACCCACGTGGTTGGTGGCTCACAACTATCCATAACCCAATTGCTGGGGATCTGACTTCCAAGGGCACTAGGCACACTCATGATGCACAGATACACACAAAACAATCACAAAAATAAAGTAAATTTAAATATTAGAAAAAAATTTAATTGAATAAAAACTTCTAAAGGATTCTTCCGAGAGGTAGAGGCAGGTGGATCTCTGTGGCCAGCCTGGTCTACAGAGTGAGTTCCAGGACAACCAGAGACAAACACTGTCTCAAAAAAAACCAAACAAAACAAAGATATATTCTTACCAACCAAAAAGAAACAAGATTTTGGAGATTTTCTAGGTTGTGATTATATAAATATCTTGTGAATTTTAATACCTCCATAGAAGGTAAAAATTGTACATTCCTAGGTCATGTACTAAAAACACCTTTTTTTCATTAGGAAGTAGTGGCTTATCCTTCTAGTTTGTGTCTAAACTTGGGCAATGTTTCTTTTGTTTTCCTCAGACCTTAACAGCTGGTTGGGATGAACTCGAGTGCCATCGTGTTTATAACTTCTTATGTGAGTTGACTAATCTCTCCCGTAAGATGCAGACTGTTGTCTGTAACAAACCAGGTAAAGACCTTCAGTTCAAAGATAATATTCTATAGAGATGAAATGTTAAGAAAAGGTAGAGTTCAAAAGTATGTGTAAAGCAAGTTGTAGAGAGGCTGGGATGTAGCTCAATTAGTAGTGGGTCAATCCCCAGCACCATATAAACTGGGAAAATATATGGGTATGATCCTATTGATTGTTTCTCTGGAAAACCTTGACTTGACATAGAAGGGAAAGGGACAAACCCCAAATCCAAGATGGTGATTCTTCAGGGGGAAATGATTAGAAGTTATAAACAAGGAACCTCAACATGTGTAATGTAGCAGGATGCTTTGAATATGTTTTTTGTCCTGTGCAGTTTTCCTTACGGTTGCATGCCGCTTGGGCTCCTGGGAACTTTGCTTAGAATATAAAGGAGAGTGGGGGTGAGGCTGGGACAGTTGACAGTTGGTGGGTTGGTTTGTGAGATGCTAGTTCAGTTCAAGTTAGTTCCTGTTCTCTGAGCTTAGTACAGCCAACAAGGGCTTGGACTTCTGGGAACTTTACTAAGAATATAAAGGAGAGCAGGGATGGGATGCACTTCACAGTTTCTCTCTCTCTGTCTCTCTCTCTCTCTCTCTCTCTCTCTTAGCTAAAGACAGCCAAAAAGGTTGTGAAGATTTCTTCCTTTCTCTCTTTTTGTCTTTCAAGGCTGCTACAAGGGCAGTGAAGATTTCTTCCTTCCTATCTTTCCTGTCTTATCCTGAGCTAGAAGGTAAAAAGGCACAGTAGGAATTTGCTCCAAGTTAGGAATCTGTTACAGTAGCAATCTACTACATGGTAATGTTTATTTATTTCAAAAATTCTGAAGCAAACATGGGAAGATGTAAAACTGACTATGCTACTAGATTTGTATACTGTATTTATTACTGTATTTGTACTTTTCTGTCAACCTGAAACATTTCACTATAAAAGTCATGGATAAAAAAGAAGATTTATTTATGTACTTGCTTATTTAGAGTCTCATTATGTTTTGTTCCTTTTTGAAGGCAGGGGGGCTGCTGTGGATTGAACCTAGAGTACTGAATGTGGTAGGCTCTACTATTGAGCTACAACCCCAGCACCAAGAGTCTCACTATGTAGCACAACTATCCTCCAACTTAATATGTAGGCCTAACCCTAACCCTAACTGCCTCAAACTTAAAATCCTCCTGCCTCAGCCTCCTGGAAAAGGCAGATTTAGAAACCTAATGACCTGATAACACAACTTAGCATGTCTTTCCTCTGATCAAAACTTCCACCAGGGTGATGGTAGAGCATGCCTTTAATTCCAGTATTTAGGAGGCAGAGGCAGGCAATCTCTATGAATTCCAGGACAGCTAGAGTTAACAACAGAGAAACCCTGTCTCAAAAAACAAAAACAACAACAAAAAACTTCTGTTAGCTTCCTAACATATTCAAAATAAAGTCTAAGCTATATAAACTGGCCTTCAGATTCTGGTCCCAACCTACTTTTTCAAACTCATTACATGATGGACATGATGGTGCACACCTTTAATCCCAGCACTCAAGAGGCAAAGACAATGAATCTGTGAATTTGAGGCCAGCCGCTACATACTAAGTTCCAGGATAGCCAGGACTACATAGAGAGATTCTGACTCAAACAAACAAACAAAACAAAACAAACTTACTGTCCACTGTATTAGCTTGACTTCAGCACATTGTTCTTTCTATTCACTGTGTCTCCAATGCCCTTTATGCAGTTGTATCTCACTGGCAACCTTTTTTCTCATTTTCCTGAAATACCATATATCTCCCTCATGATTTAAGACTCAATTTGGGGTCTGGAGATGTAGTTTAGAGGGTAGAGCATGCCCCAACACTGAATAGAACTGGTCATGGTGCCACATGCCTGTCATCCCAGCACTATGGAGTTGGAACCGGGAGGATCAGAGACTCAAAGTCATCCCTGGCTGTATACTGAGTCCAAGGCCAGCCTGGGACACAAGAGACCCTGTTTGAAAAATGAGTAATTAATTTTTAAAAATCAGGCCTAGCTCATACCTGTCATCCCAGCAGGAGAAGTCAGGAAGATTAGAAGTTCAAGGCTAGTCTCAGATATATATAGAATTTGCATCCATTCTGGGCTATATCAGACCCAGTCTCAAAAAACTAGAATTGTGCTGTTTTTTGGAAGGTAAAGGTACTTGAACCTGAGTTTCCCAGGATCTACATAGGAGAAAGAGAGAACTAAATTCTATATGCCATGGTGCGTGAGTGCACATGTGCACACACACACACACACACACACACGCACAGAATTTTAAAATGTAACAAATTTTTTTAAACTGCCCACATGTGGCACACAGACATATATGCAGGCAGAACACCCATGTATATAAAGTAAAAATAAATACAGTTGAAAAACTGTAGCAGCTTACTACGATGCTTTTTTACCCTCTAGCTCAGAAAAGGAAAAAGAAAGATAGGAATAAGGAAAGAAATATCCACCTCCCTTGTTGGCTGCCTGAATCCGGGAGAGCAGGAGTTGATAGTGAGCTAGACTAACGCAATATCATGGAACCTAATTCCCTCTCCAGCTCTCCAAGTCTCAACTAACATATACTCTGAAAAAAGTTCCCAAAAGTGTAAGCTGCACACAATCACAAGAACAAGCCGCACATGGCAAAATTATGTTTTTCATTGTAGCACATAAACAAATCATAGCCCTAGTAATGATAGTGTAAATCAAACTCACTCTTAACCACTACCCCTGGGATAGGCACAAAAACATATTTCAAAACCCATTCTGTGTTTTAGGGAAATCAAGATCACAAAACCCCTTCAAAGTCTCACTACAAAAAAATTATTAAGCCAAAAATATATGTAAACCATTTAACCTCTTAAAATTTTTATGTAAGAAATTAGAGTACCACTTTCAGTATAAAGAATATTGATAATGTATGTCTGGTCTTTCTTTACATTTATTTTCTTTTAAATCCAAAATCTGGCTGAGGATGCAGTTCAGCTAAATATAAATTGGGTGGAGTGACACACCTGTAACTCCAGCAATTAGGAAGTAGAAGCAGGAGGATTTGAAGTTTAAGGTCAGCAACAACCACGTAATGAGTTCAAGGCCAGTCTGGGACACGCAAGACCCTGTCTAAATAAATAAATCTAAAACTGTATAAGGTTCTGATTAAATTCATTATGGATTTTGACTTACCCATTATTCAAATTACTGAAGATAAATAAGGAAAGTAAGCACAAGAAGATAATCAAACTATAAAGTTAGGGCACCTTTTATTTCTTGGTGACTCCCTGTTTATACACTCAGCTTATGATCTCTCTTTTAACCACAGTGGTTAATACTTGGCCTTGATCACTATCCAGCATGCAACTGATCTTTCATGAAAAATGATTTACATCTCTTTTTTTCTTCATAGGAAGTGCCCGAAAACTAGAGTTAAGGATTAGACTGTTCTGCAGAAATGTCCTACTTGATCATTGGACACATAGAGGTGATTCTGCATTTTGGTTGACTCGAATATTAAAACCATGGCCAATGGTGAATCAGGCAAGGTTGCTATATGTTATCTTTGGACCAACATCTCCTCAGGATGGTAAGCACCATTTTTTTTTTCAGAGATGTGTGTTATACATCTTGTTAATTACTTTTGCTTTAGGAAGACATTTTAAAAACTTTAAAAAAAAAAAAAGCCAGATAGTGGTGGCACACATCTTTTATTCCAGAACTTGGGAGGCAGAGGCAGGCCTTGTCTACAGATCCACAGCAAAGATACACAAAGAAACTCTGTCTCTAGATAATAACAATAATAGTAACTTTACTGGTTGGTGCACACTTTTAATTCCAGCATTCAGGAGGTAGAAGCAGTAGATCTCTGTGAGATTGAGGCTAAGCTGGTCTACATATCTGTTTACCAATCTAGAGGTGGTAGGACCTGGAAGAATGGAGCCTAAAAATGGGAGGAACTAATGTCCCATGCAATAGCCAACTTAATTCAGAGCATCAGACAATTTATAACTCTGAGGGTTAAGAGGAGTCACATGAGTACAGTGTCCAAGTACAAGAGCAAGCTGCAAACAGCAAAAACAGGTTTTCCATAGAGGAACATAAACAAATAAAATAGCTAGTTATAATGAATAATCTGAAGTTAACTCACTCCTATCTGCTACACCTGGGAGGAGCATGAAAACACATTCCAAAAACGATTTCCTGTTTTTGAAGAAACTAAAGTCACATGACTCTTTTTGGAGTTTTCAAACAAGCACTGAGAATTCTCTTCACATGACTCCATTGGACCATATTCTAACATGTATCAAGTTTCAGACCAGTCTAAGGTATATAGTAAGACTCTGTCTCAAAAATAATAAATAGCCAGGCAGTGGTGGTTCACACCTTTAATCCCAACACTGGGAGGCAGAAGCAAGCAAGTAAATCTCTGTGAGTTTGAGGGCAGCCTGGTCTATAGACCAAGTTCCAGAACAGCCAGAACCGTTGCACAGAGAAACCCTGTTTTGAAAAACCAATAAATAAATAAAGTAGGTAAGTAGATAGGTAGATAGATCTATTTATTTATTTATTTAATCCATTTATTTATGTATTTATTTACTGTGTGCATGTGTGCTTGTAACATTGCATATCTGTAGAGGTCATAGGACAAATTGTAGAAGTCACTTCTCCTTTTATACTATGAGGTTATGGGCATGGACCTCAGGTCACCAGGGTTGACAGCAAGCACCCTTACATCTTTACCCACTGAGCTGTGTTGCAAGCCTTAGGAAGGCCTTTTGTCTTTACTCAGCTTCATTGTTGCTAATGTTAAAAATGTGCTTCATGATTTCAAAGACATACTAGATTAACTTAGGCATACCCTATCGTCAAAATATTGTTCTTCTCTAAGTCAGAACCAGATATATTCCTGTCATCCCTAATTTACCTAAAAATGCTGCTTTTCCATTTTAAACATTAGTGTAACGCAAGGTCATGTTTGCTACTGTAGGGGACTAATGATGCTAAGAAACAAAATAATGGCCCAAATTGATGATTTACTTAGTTTTAGATTTTCAGATTTCATAATCTGACTTTTTTAAAACGTTGTTACCTGGGTTATGCTTAGATTAATGTTAAAAATGATCTTACATTTCTTTATTCCACTTTTATCAGTAGATAACCAGTTTGGAGTTTGTTGTTGTTTGTTTGTTTGTTTTTCGAGACAGGGTTTCTCTGTTGTAACTCTGGCTGTCCTGGAACTCACTCTGTAGACCAGGTTGGCCTCGAACTCACAGAGATCCACCTGCCTCTGCCTCCTGAGTGCTAGGATTAAAGGTGAACACCACCACCCAGTTAGATAATCAATTTTAGTGCATATTGCCTAGCAACCAGGAATTTTATTTTGAAATTAAATGTTGTGTATAAGCCACAAGAAGATTGGTGATAGATAAACAAATAGGTGACTGAACTGCTCTGTTGCCATAAAAATATTTGAAAGATTCTACTAGAAGTATGTTCCTTTCTAGAAGGATGCCAGTAAGTTTTACTTGATTTTAATAAAATTATAGCAATTGATATTCCAATTTGTATTACAGGGTAATGTCATCTTTAAACTAAAAGTGCTATTCTCTGAAGTTAGGAAATAGTTCAGTAGGTAACATGCTTGCTGTGCAAATGTGAAGATCTGACTTTGATCCCCAGCACCCACATAAAAATCTGGGTGTAGTGGCTTGCGTGTGTAATCCCAGCAGTGAGGATGCAGCAGTGGGCATGTCCCTGGAGCTCCCAGACATCCCAGCCTAACCAGTCGCACCAAGTCCCAGTGAGAGGCTCTGCCTCAAAAAATAAAGTGGATGATTCCTAAGGAATGGCACCCTGGCCTCCACATGCTCGCACACTCACACGTGAAAAGGATAAAATAAATAATAAATAGATAAAGACACTATTTTTTAGTGAAGCAGAGTTTGGGCTTAATAAAGATATGTTACTTTAAAGGGCTAGAGAGATGCCTCAGTGGTTAAGAGCACTGGCTACTCTTCCAGAAGACCTAGGTTTTGTTCCCAGCACCCACATAGTGACTTATAACCACCTGTGACTCCCACCCCAGGGGACCCAATGCCCTCTTCTGACTTATGCTGGCACCAGGCACAAATATGGTACACAGATATATATGCAGGCAAACATAAAGTATACATAATATAAAACAAAGCCTTTATAGTCCTCAGTAACAAAATAAATAAATAAACAGAGACTTAAGAGAACTCTTTCTCAGAAGAAAGGAACATGGCTATCTAGGTGTGGGCTTCTCAAAGAAGGGTTGTCGAAAGGAAGACCTACCAAACTCTTCAGGGGAAAGTCACAAAAGCACTATTCTTCATGTTCAAACTACTTTAGTTACTTGGTTTACACCTTGTTGCTGTATTTCATCACAGTTAATGAGAAACTCAAATTTAAAATGCTATTAGAATTGACGTTTTATGATTAATGTAGCTTATATAAGTAATGGGATTGCATAATCCTTTCCATTCTAAACAAATCCTGAAGTCCTTATAACAAAACCATCTATTCTATTATAGCCTACTTTTTGTTTCAATTCAGGGCATGTGATTTGGCAGGAAATGATAGAAGGACCTACAGATGAATCCAGTCTGAAAGGTTTGGCTAATGCCATTAGGTTACTGTATGACACAGGTACCAAAGAGTGGACAGCAGATGATGTTATCAGTCTTGTAGATGAACTGTCAGGTAAAATATGTATTTGCTAATATAGAATAATAGAAATTTATTATTAGAATACAACTTTAAAGTTATATGGACTATTCTCTAGGTAACAATTAAAGAGGATAAGAAATCACTAATTGCTCAATTATGTAGTTTTAAGTTTTTGTTACTACTCAAAAACATTTTTAGTTTTGAATTATGATTTTTCCATGTGTATGTATGTATGTATGTAGAATATGCGAATACATGTTATATAAGAACATGTTTATCTCAATTTCCAATATTTTAAATTGAATTTGTTCTTTGACAATTTCATGCATTTATATAATGCATTCTGATTACTTTGCTCTTCTCCCTCTCTTAGCTCCTGCCCACTCCTATCAACTCCCCCTTCCTCCCATAAGATTTTTTCTCCATTCCATCATGTCTTTTTGTTTTGTTTCGTGACCTACTAAATTTAACCAGGGCTGTCCACATGACCATAGTATGGAACTGTTCCCTGGAGCCTGGTGGACTCACCAGTGTGTACACAACTGAAAACAATGGCTCCCACTCACACAGCATCCATCAATAGCTAACAGTTCCCCAGGAGGGATTCAGTTCCTAATTTTATAAAGATATAATATTATTAGATCGCTTCACAGTGTAATGAGTTTGCTTACTCTCATTTCACAAGTTCTCATACATACATACCCTTCTAGATTATTTTTTAAGCCTTCAGCTGCTGTACAGGATAGGGGGGCAGTTACTTTAGACTCTGAAGTTTACAAAGGCTTTATCCTTATATATGATGTCACTTTGCCTGCTGATGTATGATTAGAAGAACTTCTTTGACTAAACTATCAGCATAACGGTAAAAAGCACCATGACATAAGGGGACTGTTGTCGGTAGATGAAAAACTGAAACATGCCGGGCATGGTGGCTTTAATCTCAGCACTTGGGAGGCAGAGGCAGGGGGATCTCTGTGAATTCAAGGCCAACCTGGTCTACAGAGTGAATTCCAGGACAGCCAAGGCTATACAAAGAAACTCTATCTTTAAAAAAAAAAAGGAAGAAAAAGAAGAAAGGAAAACTAAAACATTATTTGAGTGTTTTTCCCTTGGCACCAATTACATTCCCAATAAAGTAATATAATATTGGATGTGTTTAAAGATGTTTACTACAGCAATTGTGTGATTTCTCATTAAATACTGTTTTTCCTCTAATAAAAGTGGTTCCCCGGGAATGGCTTCTGGAGAATAACGCACGCCTCCTGATCCTGAGTGGGAACAACATCTGCTTTACTTTCATGGCCAGTAAAGCTGTAAATGGACGAGCCATTGAACTGGCCAGACTCATAGTCTTTTTGGCTTTAGTAAGTAAAAACTAAGTTTTTCTCTAGCTAATTATTTAGCATTCCACTTGACCCAGCAGTGGAGAAGCTTCCATAGTGCTTACAAGCCCCAAGTCTGTCAGTCTACCTGTCAGTCTTCTCCACCACCACCACTCTGTGCCCCCCCAGCCCTCCACCACCACCACTCTGTGCCCCCCCAGCCCACCACCACCACCACTCTGTGCCCCCCCAGCCCACCAGGAACTGAGATATACAGAAAATATTATTGAAGGAATAAGTATTAATGTACATACTTTGAAGCTGGGTGGTGGTGGCGCACGCCTTTAATCCCAGCACTCAGGAGGCAGAGGCAGGAGGATCTCTGTGAGTTCGAGGCCAGCCTGGTCTACAAAGTGAGCTCCAAGACAGCCAGAGTTACAACAGAGAGGCCCTGTCTCAAAAAACCAAAAAAATTATAAAGTACATATTTTATTTGTTTTTTTTTAATGTTTTGTCTATTTAATGTATGAGTGCGCTGTCTGCATATACACCTGCATGCCAGAAGAGAGCATCACACCCCATTATAAATGGTTGTGAGCCACCATGTGGTTGCTAGGAATTGAACTCAGGATCTCTGGAAGAGCAACCAGTGCTCTAAATGGCTGAGCCATCTCTCCAGCCCCTTGGTTTTGGTTTTTAAGACATGGTCTAATTTAGCCCAGGCTGGTCTCCCAAATTCACTATGTAGCCAAAGGTGACCTTGAATTTCTGAGTGCTGGATTACAGGCATGGATTCACTTCCTGAGCATTTCATTTACAGACTCAGTGGGTGCCCTGTGTAACTAACCACACTAAATCAGAAGCTGTCAGTGTCACTGTCACTTTCAAGTGCTACACCAGTGGTCCCCAGACATTCCGAATGCTGCAACTCTTTAACGAAGTTCTTCGTGTTGTGATGACCCTCCAAACCTTAAAATTATTTTTGTTACTACTTCGTAACTGTAATTTTGCTACTGTTATGAATCATAATATAACTATCTGATATGCAGATGATCTTAAGCGATCCCCAAAGGGGTTGAGACCCACAGGTTGAGAACTGCTGCTCTACAGCTTTCTTCATGTGAAGACTGATAGTAGTGCTTTGTGCATCTGAATCAGGTGTGTGAGAAAGAGCTGTACTGCATGGACTGGACGGTTAAAATGATGCAAAAAGTCTGCAAGGTCTTCAGCACTGCTGCAGAGAGAAAGAGTTTCCTGCAGAGTGTGGCAAATGCCTTTGCCTGTGTCACGATGGAAATGCTGCAGCCTGTTATGTCTGGTAAGTGAAATGTGGACAGTTCACAGGAGTGAGTGATGGTAATCTCAAGTCTTGGCTTCAGATGTAACTAGCTGGGCCTGGTGGTGAACACCAGTACTCGAGGCTGAGCAGGAGATCTGAAGTATAAGCCAGGCTGGTCTACTTAGTGAGAGTCTATTTGGGAGTTGGTTTCTGTGTTTTGAGACAGGATTTCTTTGTAGTCCTGGCTGGCCTGAAACTCTGTGTAGACCAAGCTAGCCTTGAACTCACAGATATCCAACTGTCTCTGCCTTTTAAATGCTGAAACTAAAGGCATATGCCACCACACTGGGCCTTATATAGATTTTAACAGATATTTAGTTTACTAGGTGGACAACATGACAATTAACCCTGTTGTTGTTGTTTTTAAAGCTTTTCTTTTTTTTTAACTCACAGAGATCCACCTGCCTCTGCCTCCTCAGTGCTAAGATTAAAGGCATGCACCACCATGCCCAACCCTTTAAACACTTTTAAAATTATTGTTGTTTTTATTTTGCTTTCATATGTGTATGTGCACCCTGTGCATGCCTGATACCCACAGAGGTCAAAAGAGGGTGTGGAACTCCCTTGGATCTGGAGTTACTGATGGTTGTGAGCCACCATGTGGGTGCTGAGAATCAAACCACCATCCTCTGCAAAAGCAGCCAGCTCTTAACTGATAAGCCATCTCTCCAGCTCCTAATTAGCCCTGTTTTATAGATGAGAAAAAGAAAACACAGAAATAATCTGACTTGCCCAAGGTCATAAAATTAAGAGAAACTAAAGCTTGTATCAGTGTCCTTTCCTATGTTTTCTATCTACTGTTCTAATTTCATGGCTTTTGTGGTTAATGCCTGGCTTAGTAAAGATCACTAACAAAAATTTTTCTGTTTAAGTATTATTAGAAACACTTAGAACATCTTACATTCCTAAGCCATGTGTTAAAATATTCAATGTTCCCCTTTCCCTGCTGTCTGTTCTTGTATGTGCATCACAGGGGATCGAGATGAAGATGACAGAGGCTTCCTGAATCTGTTCCATCTTCTACATGCTCAGGCTAACTTCCATAAGGAGGTGCTGTATTTAACCATGAATACTGTCTCTTCCTAAATCAAAAAGCTTGTCATTTAAAGATTGTGTCACTCAACCTAGCACTTAGGAGAGTAATGCTTTTTTCACATCCAAGGGTAGCACCTATTGGACTTTTGATAATCTAATTAACCAGAAACTCCCAATGCCCAGAATTTTAGGTTTAACGACTTCACTCTGACTAATGTAAACTAACAGGCAAACCCAAGAATGTGCTGCAACTTTTCTGGAAAACAAACTCTGCCTCTCTAGGCCTTGGTAAACTCAATATCAAACCAAAACAGAATGTTAAACTGTCTAAGAACCTGCAGCCAGCCCAACTTATTTGTGTGGCTCTTTGAAGCCAGAATTAAAACTTCTGCTTTACTAAGAGCAGATACAAATTCACTGAGTAGTGCTCTCTGTCCACTTTGCTTAAGTTGAGCAGATATGACCCAAACATTTTATAAGAATTTGTAATACTGTGTTTTTAAATGTACATTTAATGAAACTCACATTCTTTACCACTTTCTTAGCATATGATTACAAAAATCTTATATTTCATTTATATTTTATATGAACTAACAGAAAAAAATCCAAAATTAATATATGTGGGTACATATGTATGTATATCTATATACATACAGACCCATATGCATATATTTCCTTCAACACAATCATACAAAAGGTCTACAAATAGAATGTGTGTATGTATATATATGAATATATGCATATATATGATCTATAGTCTGCAGATAATAGAATTATCTTGTAACTTTCCTGGGGATTAGAGCAGAGATTTTCAAGCAGGAGAAAAGCATAATGAAAGTAAACAGCTCTTCTGCTGCCAGAACTATCTTCACAAGTAACTCCCTGTCCGAAAAGTGGGGTTTGATAATGGGAACTGAAAGCACATATGGTTAGAGTAGCCAAAGAAAGAGGAGACAGGGCTAGGGAGAGAAAGTGTTTGTGAATCCCAAGAAACTCTAGGCCTATTCAGTAGACTCACCACCTACCTTCACCTCCTCTTACTATGAAGGTAGCTATAAGGCAGGGGGCCTCCTAGAGCTCCTGCTTCCTCTCCTGAGCCCCTCCTTTCCAGTCAAACCCAGGGCTTCGTACATGCTGAGCAAGCACTTTACCACTGAGCTGGTTCCCCAGCCCACTATCACTATCCCACTGGACTTCTCAGGGCTGTCCTTTTCCTCAGAACACTGGGAGATGAGAAAATTACCTTCAGCAGAGGGGTATAAAGAAAAGTCTTGAATTTTAACAATGGCGCTCAGTGAAATTTTGATAGACTGAGTGGCAGTAAAAATTTGGAGAAATAAAAATGTGGTAATAGGATTTTACTATATGTCAATAGAAAAAACACCTTCAATATGGAAAGATCAAAATTAATTGCCTTTTTGTTGTCCAACTATAATTCCACTAGTGGGAAGATTTTGTTTTTTCTCCAGTGTTCATTTGAAGATTTAGGGAGGAAACATTCTTGTTTTTATCCCCATTTCATTTTCTTCTGCTCAGTTGAAGAATTGATCTGTAACAGTTAGCCTGGGCAGGCTGTGGTAAGCAAGTACCAGAGTACAAAATAACACTTCAGAGCATTTAATTTTTCCTCTGTCTCTGATATTTCCATGCCCCCTTTGGAAAGATTACTGGATTTACTTATCAGAACACTAGTGATTTGAAGTTGACATTATTTTGGAGAGAAAGGAGGAAAAAAATCAAATGTTACTTTCAACAGTATTTTTAAGATTATACTTATTTTTATTTATTTATTTATTTATTTATTCATTTAATTTTGGTTTTTGAGTCAGAGTTTCTCTACACATCCTCAGCTGTCTTAGAACTCTCTAATGTAGACCAGGCTGGCCTTGAACTCACAGAGATCTCCCTGCCTCTGCCTCCCTAGTGCTGGGATTAAAGACATGTGCTACCATGTCCAGCTCTAAAGATTTTGATAAGTAGATAATTTCATTTTGGGGGGCTAAGAGTACTGGCTGTTCTTACAGAGAACCTGGGTTCAGTCCCCAGCACCCACATGGCAACTTAAAACCCATCTGTAACTCCAGTTCCAGGGAATCCCATATTCTCTTCTGCCCTATACAGGCACGTACATCATGGACATCCATCCTTCCAGGAAAAACACCCATATACATAGAATAAAAATAATTTTAAAAATTTTCTTTTTCAAGACAAGGTTTCTCTGTGTAGCCCTGGCTGTCTTGGAACTTGCCCTGTAGACCAGGCTGGCCTCCAACTGAGGGATCTGCCTGCCTCTTCCTCCCAAGTGCTGGAATTAAAAACATACACCACCACCTGGCATAATTTTTTTTCAAGATAACTTTATTTTCTTAGAGAAAGAAATGTGTCATTATGAAGTTTGCTTTAATTCTTTGAATTACATAAGTCTCCACAAAAGTTGTTTTTTAGAAAGTTTACCAAAGAAGTATGTTTTAATTAAAACAATTTCTTTTCTGTACTGGAACTTGAACTCAGAGCCTCACATTTGATAGATAAGCATTCAACTACTGAGCTATAATCCAGATAATCTGAAGTTTCTTTTATTGGGATCTGACTCTCTTTGCACCTTTATTGACATTACTCGCTGCTATAAATTCTTTTAAATTCTCATAATTTTGTTAATTTTGATTATTGTCTTCCCTTCTCTAGAATTTGGATCTGAAAAATTTAGCCTATGACTGCAGTAGATAACCTTTTTTCTATCTCTAAAAAGGTGACAAATTCTTCATTTAATTATAAATAGATAAAATAAATTTGGGAACAAATCTGTAGTTTCCACAATTCAGTGATCCAGATATTGATTTTGCTGAGTACATTTGTCATAAAAAATAAAGTTATTTTGAGTTTTAAAGAGGGACCTTAATTTGAAAGAAGCATTTGTGCAGAGGTTTAAGTAACAGGAAGTCTGATTAACCGCAAAAGAAGGAACAATTGAAAATAAGTAGACTGAAACACTAGAACTAGACTAGAACCAACTAGAACAGCCACGAAACACTGTGAGAACCTTCCACCAGACAGATCATTTTTCATGTCTTTTTTCAAGTCAGATCAGTCTCCATGATCACTAGAGACCTAGGCTCCCAGGATGTCTTTTCTTTCTTTCAGTGCTACCCTTGGCCTCCTTTGACTTCGGTTTATAGGGTGGGCTTTACTAGAAGGTAAAGTCAATGACACATCATTACATTGCTTGTTATTGTTGTTTCTGTGTACACAACATACCATGTTGCTCCTTTTTTAAAAACGGAATTTATATCTTGTGAAGACTGTTCTAACCTTGTGAAACCATAGATCTCTATCATTCTGTTACGGATAATGCCATCTGTCTCTTCAGTCAGTCAGTGGCAATTCATGAGTTCCAGTGGCAAAGTGCAGCACTCTCAGCTGGCACCTGCTTATAAGTTTCCTATTCTATGCTGACTCTGTACTTCCAGGTCTTTGTTAATAGCAAAGACTTTATTGCTAGGGTAACTGAAGGTCACTGTTCACCTTTAGAAAACAGAGCAAGTGTGGGGTGCCCAGGAGAAGGTTTAATGGCAGAAGGTTTTATGTCTAAGAAACAAACACTGCCCTCTTTGTGTGATTATTCTCAAGGTAAGCGTGCTTACTTGAATAGTACTCAGTCACATGACTGAAGATTTGTACATGCCTTTGACAGCCTCTGTGCTTACCAGAAACCTTATTAGCACTCCTCTAGCAGTGTACACTGTTATCGCAAAAGCATTGTGTTGTGCTAAACATCTTTGATTCTTAATATTGTATTTGCTAAACTTTATTTAATTTCTTATTCATTTTAATAAAATTAAGTTTAAAATAGATATATTTCTAATGTGTTTGGAGTTTATCATTGTTCTAGTCATTGAATTTCTTGCAGCTATTAATTTTTTTCTCTCCCTTTTTAGACAGGGTCTCGCATATAGCCCTGGCTGTCCTGGAACTCACTCTATAGACTAGGCTGGCCTCAAACTTACAGAGATCCCTGAGTTCAAGACTAGCCTAGTCTACACAGTGAGTTCCAAGACAGCCAGAGCCAAACAGAGAAACCCTGTCTCAAAAAACCAACACCAGCAACAAACTCAGAGATCCACCTCAGCCTCTTGAGTACTGGAATGAAAGGCTTGTGCCACCATGCCTGGATAAGCTATCAATTAAACTCTACAGTGGTTTTAAAAAATGAACTGTCAGAGCTGGTTGCATGCCTATAATCCCAGCACTTGGGAGGTAGGGACAGGGGCAGGAAGACTGCTGCTTATTTGAGGCTGGTCTGTTGTACATACAAAGTTCCAGGCCAGTCAGAACTGCATGCATAGCAAGACCTTGTCTCAAAACAAAGAAATGAGCACTTTGTTTTCAAACACTAGGCATGGGGAAGTAAAGCCAGCACCTTGTACATGCTAGGCAGGCATTGTAATAAGTGCAATAAGTGTATTCCAGGCCTGTGTGTCTGTCTGTTCTGGTGCTGAGGACGGAACTCAGGGCCTCAAGCATCCTAGACACACATTCTACTACTAAGCTACACTGCAGACACCAGACAATTGTCTTAATATAAAACCATGTTGCAGACAGTTCTAATGTATCTATCTTATCCCTAATAGTGTAGCAACTAAAGAGTAACTTCACTTACTTTACTAGCAACTGCTCATAAATTGAAAAGCAATCTGTAAGCAGAACAGCATTGTACACTGTTCTCTTTAATTCAGAGAGAAAGTCCCCAAGTATTATTCCAACTGCTGCTAAAAATAGAGATATTATAATTATCAGTTTTACAAACCAGTTCCAAATCCCTAAATAAATACTGTGAGTTACCAGCAACTTCCTGAAATGACAAGATTTCACAGTCTCTCCTTCCCTTTCCTCCCTCCCTTTTTCTCTCCCTCCTTTTCTTCTTTCAGTCTGGGAGGGGCAGATACAACCCAGAGCAGTGTCTAAAATAAGTGTTCCTTATGTGTTATGAGCATGGGTAATCCCAGCACTCAGGAGGCAGAGGCAGGTGGATCTCTATTGAGTTTCAGGATAGCCTGTTCTACATATCAAGTTCCAGGTCAGCCAGGGGTACACAGTGAAACCTTGTCTTAAAAAAAAAAGATTTTTATTAAAATTAAAGAGGAGGTGGTGGTTCAAGGCCCAACAAAAACCAAGTTGGATAAAGCCAAAGCATGTAATAGACAGTTTACACCTCAGCTATGCTTAAATTTCTAAGGGAAAATTTATTTGTAAGTAATTTCAAATTTAAATGACATGTTAAGGGATTTTAAATTTTGAATAATACTAAATTTAACCTTTTTTGAAAAGCAAGATCTTTTTTCTGAAATTTAGTCAAAAATTTTTCAGCCTTACTTCAAGGTAATAAACTTCCAATTTAATTCCTTACACTCAGAAAAATACATTGTAGGGGTCTGGCTTTGCAGCATTTCACTCCTCTATTTAACTTTCTCAAGATGTATCCTCTTAGTAATTTTCCTAAAATAAATTATATCACTTTTCTATACTTTCATCAAAGAAATATTAGTGTAATGATTCTTAGCATTATATCATCTTAACTTTTTCAGCATAATTTACAGTTATTTAGATACATTTTGGTGCATTGGCATGAGTCACATATAACCCCTATTTTACTGGACAGGCTGGCACTGTAACAGAGATCTGTAAAATTTATACAAAACTTTATATTACACACATAAAAATCTCAGTGTTTTATTGTGCTGGAGAATGCCAATATACATGTAGTTTAAATATGAAATAAAACATTTTCCAGCTAGACTTAGTAGCTCATGCCTGTTAATCCCAGTACTTGGGAGACTGAAGCAAGAAGATTGCCACATGTTCAAGGCCAGCATAAGGTACATAGTGGATTCCGGGCCAGCTGGAATAAAAAGGAAAAAACTAATTTTTCCTAACTATTTGAGAGGCAGAGGCAAGAGGATCACTTGAACCCAGAAGCTTGAGACCAACCTGGACAGTGCTTGCTATGTAGACCAGGCTGGCATCAAACTCATAGAGATCAGCCTGCCTCTGCCTCCCAAGTGCTAGGATTAAAGGTGTGTGCCACTGTGCTGAGCAAAATAAATGTATCAGGGCTGGAAGGGTGGCTCATCAGTTAAAAGTAATGGCTGCTCTTGCAGAGGATAGAGTTCAATGCTAATACCCACTTAGTGGCTCACGGTTGGCTCTGACTACAATTCTAGGAGATTTGACACTGTCTTCTGGTCTCTGCTCCATGGGCACCAGGCACAGGTGTGGTGCACAGGCATACAAGAAGGCAAAACACCCATATATATGAAATAATAAAAGAAAATTTATCAAAACAATACTTGCACTGGAGAGATTGAAACAGGAAGAAGGCAAGATGAGGCCAGCCTAGGCTATTTAGTGAAACCCTGTCTTGAAAAAACAAAACCAAAGCAACAGAAGCCCTACTGTTATTTCTTAGCGTGTTATTGCGTGGGTGGATAGGCACAGAGTAATAATTCCCAAGAGTTTATTTCTTAAAACTATGGAGATGACTGATGAGACAGCTTAGTGGTAAAGGTGCCTATGTCTGTCAAACCTGAAGACCTGTTTGATTCTCTGGATCCACATGGTGTAAGGAGAGAGCAGATTTCCCACAAATTGACCTCTGACCTCTACATACACACATGGGCTGTGGTACGCATGTACATATACACGTAGCTTTTTTAAACTATGATATTTTATAAATAATACTTTTTAGAAAGGCTAGTCTGGGGCTGGAGAGATGGTTAAGGGTGTTTATTGCTGTTGCAGACGACCCAGATTCAGTTCCCAACACCCACGTAGAGCCTCACAACCATCTGTACTCCTGTTCCAGGGGATCTGACACATTCTTCTGACCTATGTGGTCTCCTTCAGGAACGTGGTGGTGCATAGACATACACTCAAGCATATAGCACATACATACAAGGTAAAAGTTCAAAAATTAAAGGATAATTTTTCTGTTGTTACATTGTGTCCAAGTCTTCAGGCACATATACCTGGCTATAACTGAACTCAGCCTCTTTTCCCTCTCGCTGAATTATTGACAAGTAGTTTCAACTTTATATGGGTATGAACTGAAGAACCTTGGTTTCATAAAACTTGAGAGCTAGCTTGATTAGAGACTACACCATAAAGATTTAACTACTATAATTGACTCTGTACTTTGGATTCCTTCAGATCTTGGTACTTGCTTAGGTAAGGACACAGAACTGCTGTCTTGGTAGAAAATTGTAGTTTAGGCAAGGCATGGTGGTTCAGGCCTGTAATCCCAGCTCTCTGGAGGTGGGGGCTGTTAGGATTTTAAGTTTGAAACTAGCCTGGGCTGCAAAAGTAGGGAAAGAAGAAGGAAGGAATTGGAGTTTGAACTTTTGAGTCAGAGAAATACTTGAGAGGGACATATCAAGGTACCCCTGAAGATCACCCCTAAATATATCAATGTTCATGTGTATTACATTAGTAAGCCTGTTGATTACTTGTCTTAGTCCCATATTGTCACATAATATTGTGTTTTTTAATATGTTCTAACACCTTAGACAAATTATCTGTAACATGTATTTACAATAAATAAATAATTTTCTCTCCAGATTTATCTTGCAATTGAATTTTCATTATAAGATACTGTGTTAAGGCAGGTACACATCTGTGATTTCAGCACACAAGAGGCTAAGGCAGGAGGACTGTGAGTTTGAGACCAGCCCGGGGTCCATAGCAAGACCCTGCCTGGGACAAACAAACAAATCTATTTGAGGAAGGGTGAGAGAGTGTGATTAAACTACTAAGAGTTGTCTATGGAATCTCTCCCAGTGATGCCGTTTCCAAAGATTATGTTGCCTAGAATTTCAGAATTTTTTTGTTTGTTTTGTTTCAAGGCAGGGTTTCCCTGAGTAGCCCTGGCTGTCCTGGAACTCACTCTGGAGACCAGGCTGGCCCTTGTAGTTATATGCTGCTGTGGCAGCTCACCAAGAAAGACAAGGAGGCATTCTTATATGCATAAACTCTGCCAGACCTCAGCAGAGAGAACCACCATCATGACCAGAGCCATACTCAATCGACAGTGGAACCCCAAGTATCTGAGCTCAGGTGTTTTTATTGATTCAGAACTCCTTAGTTGTTCTACTGATAGCACATGCAGATCATTAGTAATTAAACAACCCCCACAGAAATCCAACACCTGCAAACAATACAAAATGCCAAGAACCTAGGCATCCCTTTTTCCAACAGTGCACAAAACAATTATTTTAAATATAACTAAAAATAAACTTCCCCAACAATTCCCCTTTTCTGTATGAGCCGATCAAAAATTGTTTTTTTATCTCTACAACCAGCAAAACTATTTACAAGAGAAACAATCACAAGGGTTGCTAATGCACAGGACCAAATGAAACCAAAAATCTAACAAGCTTTTCACGTCTTTGGACAGCAGAAAAACATTATCAATGTCCAATTATCTGGAATTCACTCACAATCTTCTGGGCTCCTCCAAAGGTCTTGGATCTCTGGTTTTGCCCTCTGCAGCACACATAGCTTGTCCTCCAGGATCTGGCTGCCTTCACTCCACTGCTGCTGCTGTTCTTGGCAATCATCCCATGGTACTAGCATCTCAAAAACTTCTGCTGGGGTCCCTTGCTGCAACTCAGCTGCACTTTCACCAATAGCCTCTCCTGGTCTCTTCATGGTGTCAAGCTTCAACTTTTTTACATGACCCCTTCATTCTGGACCTTCAATTACTACAGAGGCTGAATCTTCACTAATGGCCTTTCCTGGCCTCTCATAGTGCCAAGCTTCAGATGCTTTCCATGACCCCTTCGTGCCTTCAAAACCAGCAACACTTGGGTGACTCTTACCGTACCAAGTTTGGCTTCTAGCATGAGATACAAACTCAGCCAGTTCTGGAAGACAATTTCTGTGAGCTGAATCTAAGGAAACACTTTCCAGATTTTAAGATAGAGTCTGGTTTGCTAGAAAAATAACTGGTCACTTTGTAGTAAGGGTCCCCTCATGGATGGAGTTCTCATCACCATCAGATGTGTCTTATCAGGACCACTTGTAGACAGATTTGCAGAGGGAAAAAAAAAAAAACTGTTCAGTTTAAGCGGCTTTTTTACTCTAAGCCACAACTTCCACAAAGTAGGGGGTCGTGGGCTACTGGGAATAATATCCAGCCGAAACATTCTGGTGGTTTGGCTGTCTTTTTCACCACACTACAGGTGGTGAAACATACAACCTCTTCCATAATCTCAAACACAACATCTTAGGTTTCACACACATACAATGCAGCTATCAGAAAACTCAGTTTCTGAAACAATACACCATCAGCAGTGGCAGGAGGGAGCGTGGCTTCATTATCAGGCAAAGCAGTAAGAACCTTATTCTTTCCTGCTCCCAGCTGAATTCTTTATCTCTAATGACCTCCATACTGTGGCTCTCACCTTGGAGCCTTTTTTTTTCCCTCATTTATTTATTAATTTCACCGTCTTTTCTCTTCATAGAGGCTTATTTCCTTTCTCTCTCTCTCTCCTCTTCCTTCAGGAGCCTTCAACTAATACCTTAATCTCTGTCCTCTGGTAGCTTCCCTGAGTGTACTTTACCAAACTTTGTAAAATCTGGAGTTTTCTCTTTCTTCCTTTTCTCCACATTGGATCAGCTGGTGTGATGTTCTGCCCCACGTTGATGGACCATTTGTAGTTGTTAGCTTCTGTGGTGGCTCAGGATGGAAGACAAAGAGGCATAATCATAGGTGCAAACCTGCCAGATTTCAGCAGAGGGAACCACCATCATGGCCAGCACCATACTCAGTGGAACACTGAGCATATGTGCTCACGTGTTTTTATTGATTCAGAAGTCCTTAGGTGGTCTACTGATATCACGTGCAGATCATTACCAATCAACATCCCCCACATAAATCCAACATCTGCGACAATACAAAACGCCAAGACCACCATGCCCATCTGAGTTTTAGAATTTTAACGTGGGAAGGAATAGGACATCCTTTCCCATCTAGGAATAAACTAAAGTCCTACCTACAGTTTAAGTGACATATCAAGGTCATTTATTCTGTTACCACGACAGCAGTGTTTCTCTCTTGTCTGCATTTTATCATTAC
This sequence comes from Cricetomys ansorgei, assembly GCA_026225945.1. Classification (NCBI taxonomy): domain Eukaryota; kingdom Metazoa; phylum Chordata; class Mammalia; order Rodentia; family Nesomyidae; genus Cricetomys; species Cricetomys ansorgei. The sequence continues at coordinate 16,248,664 of JAMJFZ010001881.1, forward strand.
TTTTAAGATGTGAGGGTTTAGAGCTCAAGCAGTCCTCCTGGCTTTCTCTCTGGGACTACAGATGCCAGCACCACACGCAGGTTTGTCCAGGAAGCAATTTAAGATGCAAACTTGTGACATAAATTATACAATCTCAATATCTCCCTCCCTCTCCCTTCCTCTCAATTTATTTATTTTTATTTTATGTGTAAGGGTGATTTGTCTTGATGTATCTCTGTGTACCACATGTGTGCAATGTCTGCAGAGGCGAGGAAGGCATCCAAGTCTCTGGAACTGGGGTTATAAATGTCTGTGAGCCACCATGTGGGTGGCTGGGAACCAAAATTGGTCCTCTGCAAAAGCAACAAGTGCTCTTAACACCTGAGCCATCTCTCCAGCCTCTCTTTTTCCAGAAGATAGGATTTCATGTAGCCAAAGCTGGCCTTGAACTCCTGATTTTTCTATTTCCCAAGGACTGGCATGCACTACTCAGCTCTTTCTTTTTAAAACAGCCATTGAACAAAATATTATTACAAAAAAACTGTTAATTCATTCTTTTCCCTTGTTTATTTTTAAGCTAGAAAAGAAAATTGACAAAGAACAATTATGAGGGAGTGCTCGAGGGAACAAGAGACACCACAGATTTGAGGCCAAATCCACTCTGTATCATAAAACATTGTTTTTCCCAACTCTAACTGGACAAGGAAACATGGTAACAGTTTTGTTTTTTTAAAGAAAAGGAACAGTTAACAATTTTTAAAACATGGTTTAAAGCCCTCTCTTTGGGGTAAATTCTTTTCCTAAATTAATATAGCCATTTTATTTCAATGTTTTATACATAGGCACAAAGAATAAGAACTTCACAACCATGTCTTTCATCAAATAAGAAGCTGGGGACAGGTGGGATAAGGAGGGAAGAAATGATAAATCTGACAAAATGCAAATGGCATGGTGTTTTTGGGGGGCTGGGGCTGGAGATCAAGGGAAACCACACAACTTCAGACTGTGCAATCTGTAAAGACACAGATAAGACAGACAAGCTGAATCTGACCTTGGGCTTAAAAGGGAATGCTTGCTTGTGAAACGGAAAGGAAAACACATTTTAGGATTGTGTGCAATTGCTTTCAGACCCAAGGAAAGGCTGCCTATATGAATGTTAGGGCAGTTCTCCACTGTGACTCTACAGATCCTATGTTTCAACCTTCCATACTCTCAATGCACCCAGTCTACAACTCAAACCCATGCAGCAGCTGCAGGCAGTATCCTTGAACTCCTGATGTCCCCAGGAGTGCCTCTGTCTCATACAGCCCCTGATTGCCAGGGGTTAGCCACATCCGGATTCACTGGAAGAAGTCAGCTGGGCCTCAGGAATGCTGCTATTGGTAAGAGGCCTCTTGCTGGACCCGGACACAGGAGCTGTGGGAAACCCAGAAACAAAGTGCTCAGCTGGGAACTGCAGCAGAGGGACCTCTACTGGTCAGGGACAGCAAGAGATCTGAGAGCCCTCCCCACTCCTCCAACAGCAGTTCCACAGCTGGGAAAAGTGGGCACCTCCCCCAGACCTTACCCCAAGTAAATTTCACTTGCTATTGCTTCACAAGTGGGAACAAATCATTAGTGAATTAATGAATGCGGTTATGCCAGCAGTAGTGAACTAGTGAACACAGTTGGACCAGCAGATCTGGAAACCGCACTGCCCATACATAAGGGTGCACCGTAGTCATTGCCAGGAGAAAATGGACAACTTGGTTTCGCATCTACCTAGAAGAGGAAATCAGGAAATGAAAGTCCTTCCCTACCATCTACATCCCTCCCCTCCCATCCTACCTAGAACCCAGTGCATTGTGAAGTTTATTGTTAAGAAATCACATTTGAAATTGGCTCCCAAAGAAAGCTTGCCTTTCTTATTCTTTTCAGACTGATCCAAGAAATGCTACGTCAGTGTGTCTGATAAATAGATACAAAACAAGCTCTCTTTTCATTTTGTTTTTGAATCAATACCCGAATAATGACCAGAAGCAAAAATCCACCGGTGCGTCAGCAAGCGGGATCCCGGGCCCTTCAGCTCCATCCTTCCCCTCGCAGCTCCTGCAGCTCCAGGCCGCTAGAGCAGATAGATAATGTAGGACAGAACCACCAGGCCTATGATGGCAAAGAACATGAGGATGAAAATATCCAGCATGGTGCAGTACTAAGCAGAGGCGTCCCCTGGATTCCGGGGACGTGGGAGCTGCGAGTGTGGAGGTCGGCGCAGAGAAATGGCTCCTATCCGCACAGCCCCCCCAACCCACCCCTTTCCTACTCCCTCCCCTTCCCGGAGACCTGAGGTGAAGGGATGCTGCAATTCCATCAGCAGCTTACTCTCCACCTACATCATCACAGGCAACCAATCACAAAGCCCACGGTGGGTAACCAGGAAACAGCTACTTTTAGACCAGGCAAAACCGGAGAGGTTCAATTTCTTCCCAGGAAGCCAGCCCCGCCTCTTTGTGTGGAAACGCTATCTGTATTTAGATACAGCTTCTGTCTGCACTGAGTAGGCTGCTCCGGGAGGTGTGAGCGGAGGATCTCTACCCATTTAGGCGTGGATTCTCCTCCCTGCCTTCTTCCTTTCTCCTCTCACACATATCTGACAATTTATCTCAGAAAACGAATTGCTACCAGTTGTGTGGGCCATCGGCTAGTTCAAAGGAGAACATGGAGGAAGGTCTCAAGTAGGCGGGGGTGGGGTAGGGTGGGGGCATCCCCGGGCATGGACACGAGTTTTACGCTGTCCCAGGTATTGCACCCGTGGGGTAATTTCAACTTGTCTCAAGACTTTTATAGCCTGGGCTCCGAAGCGGTCCGGAGCTTGTCTAATATTTCACAGCTTGTCAACAGAGTGCAGGACTCAAAGCGAGGCTCCCACATTCCTGAATCCATATTCCTTTTGAGCCCACTTCACGCTGGCTTGCTTAGTGGGTCTGGGAGATCCTAAGTGCATTTCTCGTTTGCGTCACAGGAGGTCCCCCCTCCACTCTCTCTGCACTGTCCTTATCCACTCTTGTTTCTTTTGTATCTTTCAGCCCAGTGTCATCCCCAGAGGACACAGAGAAACCCTCACACCCACTCCAGGGGAGTAAGCGTTTAGAAATGCAAGAAAGCCTTCTGTTGTTGTTTTTTATTATTGTTTTATCCTGAAATAGTCCCCTATAGCCCAGGCGGCCTTGAATGGGTTCTCCTGCCTCTCCCCCTCTCAACCTCCTCAGTGTTGAGATTACAGGTGTGTCCCACCGTGTCCAGCTTTCAAGCAGTTTCTTCTGAGGGGAAAAAGATGGGTGTCTCATTAAGACCCAGTGATATCAGGACCAATGATAGGGCTCAGGGAGTAAAGGTGCCTTGCATAAAACCTAATGATCTGAGTTGAGTCCCTGGGAAGAGCTGACTCCTGTAAGTTGTCCTGTGACATCCACACATGCATACCCTGTGGTACACACACACACACACATTAAAAAAAAACCCACACTTCTAGCTGAGCATGGTGGTCCACGTCTTTAATCCCAGCACTTGGGAGGCAGAGGCAAGCAGTTCTCTGAGTTCAAGACCAGCTTGGTCTACAGAGTTCTAGGACAGCTAGAGCTATAGAGAAACCCTGTCTGGAAAAACCAAAACAAACTAACACAAAAAATTCACACCCCTCAGTGATACATTTTATTGCTTTCTGTGTGTGTGCACGTAGCAACGGTTTATTTTTCAATAGTTTATTTTATGTGCATTGATGTTTTGCCTACATGTATGTCTGTGTGATGCTGTTGGATCTCCTGGAACTGGAGTTTCAGTTTTGAGCTGCCCTGTGGGTGCTGGGAATTGAACCCAGGTCCTCTGGAAGAGCAGCCAGTGTTCAGACCCCCAACGTTTTCTTATTAAAGAAAAGAATTTCTGTAGCCCACTTTTGAGGCCTAGTGTCTTTGGCCTCACCCCAAATACTTTTTGAAGGGCCTGGACCTTGAGCTATTAGTAACCCTCTTCTTAACACTAGGCCTTGGAAACTTAGCCTACCCTCAGAAGAGCTTTCCTTAAGCAGGAAGTGCAGACAGATGACAAGTGCAGCTCCCAGGGAGAGGCCTGCAGCAAGGCAGACAGGCAAGTCAACGCCAGGTAGCAGGCTCTTCTACCTCTGTCTGGAACTTTACTACTTTGCCAGCTCCTTCATGGGAGGGGAGCAGTACAGGGCTTGCCTTGTTACCCAGCACACCCTGGAACACTCCCACACTCTGCTGGGCTCAGCCATGCCACTCCTGACTACACTCAGCCCTTTTCCTCTCACCTCAATGTTTTCATGTGAAGCCCCAGGGAAAACGGCCCTCTCTACAAGCCTCCACACAGGTGGCTGACCAGGGGCCCAGGGTCAGGAGGGCTGTGTCTCCTACCACGGGTCCCTTCCCAGCCCCACTGAGCAAAGAGCAGAGCTGGCTGGGGACAGCCCATCATGGGGCTGAGAGGAGGGAAGACTGCCTGGTGTTGCCTGCCAGGCACCTACGGAGAGGGTTTTACTCAGGCTCTGGGACGCTGCGGGCTGTCCTGGCTGCTATCGCTTTATAATCCAAACTTGACAGTGGTGCACACGGGGCTGGAAGGTGCCTGGGCTGAGCTGTTCGTTGACTTGAACACTTGTGAGCAGCCGGCCTGGGGCCAGAAACCAGACTCCGTCTCTGAGTACCCTGACTCGAAGGATGGGGACAGTGTGAGGAACCTCAGAGCTCAGGGAATGCCAGCCTAGCATGTGAGAATATCCCAGGCCGGGCAAAGCTGTCAGTCAGGGAAGCCAGAGAGAACTGGGGCATGTTCTCAAGGAGGAAGCAGGTGTCAGCTACCCTTTGATTCTAGATGAGTCTTTCTCAATTTGAGGGGTAACTGGGCTCACTGTGGGTGACAGGATAATGTCTCCCCACCCCCAGCAGATGGACACACACAGAAGTTACCTCAGAGCCAAAGAGGAAGCCCAGTCCGCAGGTAAAAATTATATTTTTATTTGAGTTACCAGGATAAAGATTCACTTTGTGGTTCAAGTCAATGTTCAGAATCATAACAGGCCAGAAAGAACTGATCCTGAGCACAAGGCCAGGAGGGAGGGGACCACACAGACCAAAGAAAGACGACAACTCCCGTAGAAAAGATGAGTGGGCGGCTTCACAGACACACAGATGAAATGTTGGACAGAGGCGAATTTCACAGGGTCACTTCTGTTTCTTTTTAAATACAGGCTTTGCGGGGTGGTACTTTTGTCTTGTGTCCAGCTATTAGGAAATAAAACGTTCCCTAGAGGGACATGAAGGGAGAAAACAGGAAGCAGTGTGGGGAGAATTCATGTCCCTCACCATGGGGCTTCTCGCCCTGGCAAAATTGGTCCACAAAAGTTAAGTTCACAGTCTAGCCAGGGTGCCTTCTTTCCTGGGTTTTGATTGGCTGAAAGACCTTTATGAAGGAAGAGACCATGGGCTTGGGGATTCTGTGCTCTTCTAGGGGTAGGTGCTTCTGGGAAGCAATATGGACTCCAGCAGCCCTGGGGCCCTCAGCACCAATATAGTTCCTCTTCCCTTTGCAGGTGTGTGAAATCTCCCCCATTCCTAGGGCAGTAGAAGAAGCAACTGGCTTGACATTTGGGAAGGGAGGTTCAGCTGAGTGGAACCCGGAGGCTTGTGGCACCTCCCAAGGACAGGCCCTCCAAGAGCAAGTGTCCTGGCCTCTGGTCCCCAGAACCATTGTGCTTCGAGATTGAGAGGAAATGGAATGGACTGGCACCTCCCCAGGGGCTGAGATGCTGCCACAGACTTTTCCCCATGCTGCCCATCAGGACACCTCCCCCCCCCCCTTTGTCTTCACCCAGGCTGGGGTCAGGAGACTGACCATGGAGGAAGACGGCCGCTCACTAATCGCCTAGCAAGCCCTCACAGGGTGCCCTGACCGCCCCGTTGCTGACCTGACCAACGCCTTCGGGTTCAAACGTCACTGGCGGCAGGGTCTAAGTGTGCGAAGGGACCTGATACCAGACTCAGAGTGAAGATGAGAGTCAGGGGACCCAGGAGGGGTAGAGAAGACCCAGAGATGAATGAAGAGTGAGGACTGTCCCAGGCCCCAGGTGCAAAGGAGGGACCTGAGAGTAGCACCAGCCCAGAGGAGGTGCTGCCAGGTTTGGAGCCCTGGTCTGTCTCCCTTTGCTCCAAGGACAGAAGAGTCTGGAGTGAGGTGCCACAGTGTGGGTGACCTGGTCCTTCCGGTACCGTACTCTGTAGCTTCAGACACAAAGACAGGAAAGCACACGTCTAACCCAGAAGCCTTCACCCACCTCCCCAGTGAATGAGCAAAAGGACGGGACCTCCTGTGCGTCCAGAAGGGTGTGTTTTCATTTTCCAGCTCTGCACAGCTCTGAGTCTACCCAGCCTTGTTCTGGGGAGGGTAGGCCTTAGGAGACCCAGAGACCTTGTCCAGGGGAGCAGGAACAGCTCAGTTAATTCAAGTCCCAAAGGCACCCCATGTTCTACCCTTCACAGTAGGCTCCCTGCCAGGGAGATAAAGAGAGTTCCTGGAGGCTGAGAGAGGTGAGAAGCAAATAGGCCTGGGGAGAACACCCTGTTCCCTCCCTCCTGCTGCGGCCCCTAGAACTAAAAGGCAGGAACTTGACCCAAGCTTGGCTTCCTGGAGAGTTCTGCGGCTGCCCTAGGTCTGCGTGGGAATGCAGGATGGCACACTCGGTGTGTGAAGGAACACACACGGGGGTAGGGAGCCAGCGCAGAGCAGGTACTCTGCTCTCCTTTGGAGAGCCTGAGGAGAAGGCAAAGGGTCAGGAGGGTGGACTAGCAGGAAGGTTAACTCATCACATTGGTCCCTACATAACTGAGGCCTCAATACCAACCCTCTTGGGAATGTGTGGAGCCCAACATGGAGGTATAGGGAGTATGGGGCTCACCCCAGCCCTAGGATATAGGGTGTCAGAGGAGCTGAGCCAGGAGTTCTGAAGGGCCTAAGGCAGGAAGTAAAGCTGGAAGTTGACCAATTCCCCATCCTCTCCCCAGAGTCTCTCTACATAGCTCTGACTGTCCTGGAACTCATGATGTAGACCAGGCTGGCCTTGAATTCAGAGTTCTGCCTGCCTCTGCCTCCCAAATACTGGGATTCAAAGCATAAGCCTCTATGCCCGGCCTAACTATCTCCTTAATGGGTCGCCCATTTCAGCCCAGCCCTATGAGCCCACCCTCCCCAGAACAATCCTGCCCTCCCTAGAGTGTCCAGCCTGTTCCATCCAGAGAGAAAATCAAGAAGCCAGTTGGTCCGAGGGAAAACCTGCCAGAGGAAGGAGCCCGAGACAGTGGCAGAACAAGGCATGGATTGGCAAAAGAAGCTGGAGGAGGGGTGAGGATAAAGGAGCAGTCGCAGATCTTAAAAGACAGAGACACTGAAGGGTGGGCGGGTCAGGCCCCAGGACAGATGTGATGCCATGGAATGCATTGAAGACAGAGGGCGGGGCAGCATGGGGCTCAGATGGCCTCCACATAGTTGGCCGGCAGCATCCCCGTGTCGCCAGTGCGCTCCACGGTCCCATACATCCAGCCATCATCGATCTGCTGCACGTTGACTATGGTGTCCCCATCCTGGAAGGAGACCTCGTCCTCATCAGCGGCGCTGTAGTCATACACCGCACGGTACCGTTTCTGGGGAACACAGCCAACAGTCAGCCTGGGTGTTGGAGGTACAATCTCCCATACCCAGACCTTCACCTGTGCCAAGCACCTCCTCTGCCAGGAGTGACTCCCAGGCCCTGTCTCTCTCTCTAGGGACTCTCAGGGACCTAAGGGGAACAATGAACCAGAAGATGAGGCCTGTGATGGGCTCTGCCATGGAAACGTTTGTATTTGTTTCCACAGGGAAGCACAAAGGTCCCACAGGCTTGATGCCAAATCAGTGTAAGGTGTGGTTAACATACTTTTTAACTTCAGCACAGAAGCATGAGGATCCTGAGTTCAAGGCCAGCCTGAGTTACACAGCTATCTTAAATAAAAACTCTGGCATGCTCAATTTGATTCTCAGCACCACAAAACAAAACACAACAAAAAGGAAACAAACATACAAACAAAAAAGGAGTTCAGCCTGGTTACTATTATTTGAAGGGCTAGCAGTGCACATATTTTCTTTCTGAAAGCATTAGTAGTCTGACTTCAGTCCCAAACGGGGAACAGAAGACTTCAATGAGATTCTACCTTGCAAACCCATCAAGAGACGCTGGCAGATCCTGGTCTGCACACTGACTGTCTGATCCCCAGCAGCCTACACTCTATACAACTTCCCAACACACCCTGGCCACTCAGTCAGCTGCAAGATCTTCCTCCACATGGGCACACATGGGCACCAGGATGGACTTCTCCTTTTCTTTTTTTTCCCCCCAAACATTTGAGACAAGGTCTAGCTAGGTAGCCAGGCTAGACTTGAACTCACAGTGATCCTCCTGCCTCACACTCCTAATTGCTGAGATTGCAATCATACACAATTCCCAGGGTGATTTTCATAAAACAAAAGTCATATATCAGTCAGTGTAGATCACCGATCACAAAGGCCTTCTTCCCCCTGGCCTCCAAATCCCCCAAAGGGCCTGACTTCATTTACTTTCTCTTCCTATCTCCAGAATCCTGGACCTTCCCACAGGACACTGAACCTCCCAAGGACGATGCTCTGCTACTTTGTATCCGCTGTTCCCCTGCGCCAATCACTCCTCTGCCCCAATAAGGACTGTCTGCAATGTTGCAGCCTGACTCCGCTGCACTACATCCCCTGCCCTGCTGTCTGCACACTACAGCCACTCACTGTCTCATCCTTCACACAGCCTCTTGTCGCCTCCTCCCTAGAGCGAGGCCACTTCTCCCAGGCTATTTGATTTCTCTTCCACTCTGCCGTGAGCTGCTTTGAGTCCCCAAGCACCCAGCATGGAGATCAGCCTGGTGCTCCCTAGTGGGATGTATACTAGAACACCCAGGCCAGCAGCTTCTTCCTGTTACCCACACTAGAACACAGTCAGTACATGATCCTTTTCTGGGGTCAGGGACATGGTGCTGGGGACAGAACCCTAAGGTCCTGTGCATATTATTAGGCAAGTGCTCTACCTCCGAGCTGTGTCCTTAGCCTTTATATTGTGCCGGGGGGCTTCACACAGGTACATAGAGCTATGACCTCCCCACCAGGGTCTCTCCTTTCCAGACAGTTACTCACCCCACCGCCACCTGGGGCACTACGCTGTATGGAGACAGGGGCTGCAGGCTCCTTGTAGCCTCCATAGGACGGGGTCACCTGCTGTTGTTGGGGCTGCTGGTAAACTGGAAGATGGAAGAGACAGGACTCAGTGTCGTGCCAAGCCCATCCCCAACCCCCTAATAAGGCCAAAGGCAAGAATTTCCAGCCCCACCCCAAACTTGCTCAGCAACACACCCCTCCCCGCAAAGGTTTATGTGCAAACGTGGACATTCATTAGTGTCCTGGACTTCACTCAGGGCTATATACTCCTCACACGGGCCTGGTTTCCCAGATCCCCTTGCACTCGCACCCTTGGTGGGGATAGGGATGAGGTTCCGGGGAGCAGCCCTACATCCACAGAGGCATCATGTGCAGCTTCTCTCTAACCTCTTCCTCCCGCCCCACCCTCCTGACCTCAGGGCCCAGCCCCCAGGCTGGCACTCACTTGGGGCACTGGTCGGGATGTGATGAGGCTGCAGCTGTTGCTGCTCTGGTGGCCTCCGGTAGCTGCTGCCGTCCTGGGGGTCTCGGCGCTCTGGCTCCACACCTTCACCTCCGCTGGGCCCCATGCGGCTCTTCTCAAACTCCTCATGGTATTTGATCTGTAGTGCAGAAGGAGTAGGTGAAGGGCTCCGTTGCAAACCAACCAGTTCTCTCCCAATGCCACTCAAGCTAGACACGGTGGTAAGTGCCTATGGTCCTAGCTACTCACTTGGAGCTGGGGATTCAAGGCCAATCTGAGCAACACAGTGAGAACTCGCCCCCCTCTTACACACACACCCCTCAGAACCTGAGACTCCTGGAGAGCTAAGAAAGACAGAGCACCAGCTGTCTAAGTAACTTAACCGTGACAGGCCCCAGCTAACCCCACCCCCCCTTTGAGACACAGTTTTACCACATAGACCGGGTTGCCCTTGAATCTGAAGATATTCACCTGCCTCCTGGCTTAGTTGAAACTCCTTAAAATGGATCACTGATGTTTATGCTATGTGTTACCACAGAGCAAAATGAGATAAGAGCTAGAAAGAACTCCAGGCAAGGACTGGCTATGTATTTAGAAGGTTCAGCTGACAGGGTGCCATCTAGTACAGTAAGTACAAAGCCTCACATTCGGCACAAGATCAGGCACTGTACACACCTTTACGATCAAAGGAGGCAGAGACGGGTAGATCTGAGTTTGAGGCCAGCCTGTCTATAGAGCCAGTTCCGGGCCAACCAAGGCTGCACAGTGCAACCCTGTCTCAAAACAAATAAAAAGTTTCAAGATCATCCTTGGCTACTTATCAAGTTCAAGGTTGGTCTGGCATACAAGAGACTGTATCTCAAACAGAAAGAGAGAGAGAGGAGGAAGGGGAGAGAGAAGGAGAGCTCTCCCTTGTATGAGCATGTGCCAGGGACTAAACCTTTGTAGCTCCCACTATGATTGATGCTAACCATCACAGCAGCCCCTGTTTATTGGCCCTTCCTGTGGACCAGGCCCTGTGCTGCATGCTCATACAGTATCGAGGCTGCTCATTTTACATGGTCAACGTGTGACACAATGACCGTGCCAGCCCCCGGGTTTGCCAAAAGACTGACCGATTACCCCCTTGGGTGATTTTAGCACAATCCCCACAAAGCACACACTACTTAGAATAGCAGCATAGAAGTATCGCCATGCAAACGCGGAACGTACACTGTAAGTCGCACAAAGAAATGACCGACAAAATATGAGACAGAGAAGCAACAGGCGCGGAGATTCAAAGTGTCCTTCCCGCACCCTCATGAGGCACTCCAACGCCCTCCGACCCCAGAGAGCTTCAGTGAGGTCTAACGCCTTGCTCTTCCACAGAGGGAGCTGATGGGGAGAGGAACCAAGGGTCTGCGTGGGGTCACGAGACAGAGACAAGCTGAACAGCGGATCCTCACCCAGAGGGCGCCGGCGATCCGCTGCCCCTGCTTTCTCCGCTGCCCCCTCTCGCCCTTAGCCCTTAGCATTCTCTGTTCCCAGCTGGCAGGAGGCACAGAGCTGAGGCCGGCGGGACACCTGGTCACTTCCGTAAGAATGGCTATTACTGTAGTATGGGCTGGCAGACAGGCAGGGCGGCGATGGGGCGTGGGAGGTGCTCGTTCTCGGGGTCTGGACAGAGCTAAGACTTTCTCTACCATTTCTTTTCATGACCAAGCAGGGACACACCCCCACCAATGGTGAAACAGTCTGGGACAGGGAAGCCGGCTCTGGCTGGACTAAAACTCCACAGGAGTGAACCCCTCAGATCCCCTGGGAGGGCACCCAGGCGTGAGGTGCGCACAGACGCAGGTCAAAGGGGGACCTCTCCAGCCCCGGGTCCTGCTGCGTGGCCAGTGGGGAAGCAGCAGAGAGCACCTGCCGCAAGACTCAAAGACACCTCACTCTTGCAACTTTGGGCTTCGGGTACCCTCTCATATTTTTAAAAACATTTCCTTTTAAATACTGCATTTATTTACTTATTGGGATCACACATGTCACAGAGCATGCACAGAGGTCAAAGGATGACACGCGGGGGTCAGCTCACTCCTTCTACCATAAGTGGATCTAACTCAGGTCCCCAGGATTGGTAAAGCACCGGGTGGTACCCAGTGACCCATCTCACCAGCCCTTCATTTACCTTCTGCTAAGAGGAGAGCCTGACCCAGAGTCAATAACCAAGAAAGGAAGTGAGGAAGAGGAGGGACGAGGTCTCCGTCTAGCCCTGGGTCCCAAGCCAGTAGCCTGCAGAGCCAGATGTCCCTGAATGAGAGCCCTTCCGAGTGTGGCGAGGGGAAAAAGGGAACTTTGAAGATGCACGTGGGGCCCAGATCCTCCTCCACAACAAGGGCTCTCAGGGACAGAGAACCCGTGGCTGTCCTACAGGCTAGACTCATGGGCTACTAGGCCTGCATATATTTCATCCTTGAAGGACAGCAACCCTGTTTACCAAAGCCTCAGTGGGCCACGGTGCCACTGACTCCCGTATGGTCCTGAGGACACCCGTCAATTCTGAAGACAGGGGTGTGGACACGAGGATTTCCACATTAGCTCCACCCACCTCACTCCTTAGAAGCCACTAGGGCCGCCAGGCATGGTTGTACATGCTTAAAAACTGAGCACCAGGAGGTGGAAGCAGGAGGATGACAACCTTTCAAGGTCAGTCTGGTCTAGACAGTGAGCTCTAGGCCTGACAGGGATACACAGCAAGACCCTGTCTCAAAAAAAGGAGGAGGAGGAGGAGGAGGAAGACGAGGAGGAAGAGGGGGAAGAAGAAGAAGGAGGAGGAGGAGGAGGGGGAGGAAGAAGAAGAAGAAGAAGAAGAAGAAGAGGAGGAGGAGGAGGAGGAGGAGGAGGAGGAGGAGGAGGAGGAGAAGGAGGAGGAGGAGAAGAGGAAGAAGAAATAATCAAAGTCACTCTCTGTGGGAAGATGCGGACGAGATTAGATCCCAAAGACTCAAGCATCTTAAATAGTGGTAGCCTGAGCACAGGACAGCCTTATCCTCCTTGACCACAGAGGCCACCTACCACTGCCAACCTCAACATCTGCCCAGCTCTTCACGGGCAGGCCGGGAAAGCATTTCATCATCTCCCAGGACCCTGACGACAGTCACCCTAAACCATAAGCAGGGGCTGGTGAGATGGCTCAGCAAGTAAAGGCACTTGCCTGATCCCGGAACACACGCAGTATGAGAGAGCTGGCTTACAAGCTGTCTTCTGACCTCCACAGCACACACGCACTAAGTGATGATAGTTCAAGTCGACACACACTTCTGTTTGTTGTTTGTTTGTTTCAAGACAGGGTTTCTCTGTTGTAACTCTGCCTGTCCTGGAACTCATAGAGATCTGCCTGCCTCTGCCTCCTGGGTGCTGGGATTAAAGGCGTGTACCACCACCGCCTGGCTGGGATACGTACTTTAATTCCCTTTTCAGAGAAGAGAAAATGAGGCTTGGAGACCTCTGCGGCAGAACTTTCACTGGGATGGTGGACTAAGTCCCAGCTGGACAGAGGGCTTTTCCGAGAGCCTGGGTGAGGCAGAGTGACTACACACCTGGTCTCCATTCTCTCATCTTCTGTCCAGACACTGAGAGTACCTCTAGCCCCCTCAAATGGGGAGGGTGACCATTCTGCAAACCAGAAGGGGAGGCATGGGGTACAACGGCTGAAAAGTGAGGCCCCGCTCAGGCTGGCCACTGTCCCCCGCTTCCTCCCCCAGCAGAACAGGGAAGCTCTGTAATCACCCCTGTAAACAGGCAGGGCTGTGACTCAGTGTGATCTTTCCCTCCCTGACTTTTATTATCTTATGTGTATGCGCGTTGTACCTGAATGCATGTCTGTTCCCCACGTGAATGCTTGGTGCCCTCGGAGCTCAGAAAAGCAGGGGCACTGGATCCCCTGGAACTGGAATTACCGCTGGTTGTGAGCTGCCACAGAGGTGCTGGGAACCTAGGTTCTCTGTATCCACCGAGTCATCTCTCCCCGAATGAGGCAGGCAGAGTCCTGGGCCTCCAGGCAAGGAAGCCAGGCTTCGACTGTACCGGCATTCAGTGACCGGGGCCCCGGGGCCCTCATTGGGCAGGCCCCTGGTGTGATTAGGTGGGGTCTGTTCTGCTTTCTGAAGCACTTGCTTCCTTCCTGACTGCGTGGAAAAAAGCCTGACTGGCCACACGTCCGCCCTGCATGATGCCACGTCATGGCTTAGCCATCACGCTTTAAATGGAATAATCAGCTCACTCTCACAGGCCGGCCCTTTTGGGGAGTGTGGGGGGGTGTGCTGGGGTTGTGGTGAAGTCCTACTCTGTGCCCTTTTATATATATATATATATATATATATATATATATATATATATATACACACACACACACACACACACACACACACTCCTTTCCTTTTCTCACCCAGCCCAAGAATAACATCTATCAGCCACACTTTACAGACGAGAAAACCAAAGCCAAAGAGATGGGTTGTAACCTACAATAAAAATCTACTGCTAACATCAGAGCCTTAGTTCTCCATCATGAAATATGGCTTCCAATTAGAGACTCATGGTTTCTTAGAACACTTACAAGCTGGGCGTCTCCACTGACCAAGCACTGGATTCCCTTACGAGCACACTCAAGGCAGGACTAACGGCCTGTACTTTTACAAAAGTAAACTGAAGCTCAGAGCTCCAGCAGCTGTGGAATGGAATGACAGGAGCCCTCACTCCAGCTGGTGTGCCTGTATCTATCTCTTGCCTTACACAGGACTGAAGATAGACTAAACGTGGCCAAGCAAACATCACCATCCCAGGAGAACAGGCACCTGGTTTTCAGCTTCTTTGGTTGGTGAAAACCCTTGTCTGTGTCAATACCTCCAGGGAAGCTGGTCTCCACCTCTACAGGACAGTCTGACCTTCAGAAGCGACCACCAGTCATTAGGTGCTAAACTGGGAAGGGACACGCCACACTCAGGGATGCTATTTTGGAACCAAAATACAGTGTGGTTCTGAACTGTGTCTTTTCCAGAGTTCCACTGAGGCTGGCACAACTTAGCCGCAGATCCGCCTGCGGTTTAAAATTCCCTCAGGGGTTCTGGGACACAGCCAGGCCCGGCATCCTCTGACTTAGGGGCTGGTAAAACCGTTTTGAGTTTAAGTAAAACTTTCAAACTCAGTAAGCAGCCCTGTGTCGGCCAGGGCATGCATTTACAGTGCCAAGTCTCGGGTACCAATCTGGAATGCTGGGGAGCAGAGAGCCTGAACATTCATGAAATGGCCTATGATGGCAGGGGACCCCTTGTGTGTACACAGGGGAAACTGGACCCACGGGTTCTTGTGCATGCTAAACATTCTACCCCAGCTGACTGTGTGGGGTTCTGATAGACACAGGCTTTAATCACATTCACTAAGACCAAGACAAAGGAAGACTTCAGCTTTCCAGTGACACTTCACAGCTCCCGGCTCAGGCTCCAGCTGCTCTGGAAGCCCACTTCAGGTTCAAGGCACCTCTCCCAACTCAGAACCAGGACAATCAGCTAATTGCAGCCCTGAGGTGGCTGCTAAGATGCTATCTCTCCTGTGGCTATCTGGACTACAAGTCAGTTTTGTTACCTGAACTCCTCAAGCATTAATGTGTCCATTGTCTGATACCAGGGTGCAGGAAGGCAGGTGAAATAGACTGGATGTCAGAACGCTCTGGAAACCTTCCAGAAGGTGAGGCAGGGATGACTAGGGCTTGCTTGTCTCCTATCCCTACAAACTAACAGGGTAAATCGACGAATGTCCCAGAGGTTGGGAGCGTAGACTGGAGGCCTCTCAGGACACAAAGCCACACAATTCGGACTTTGTGAGACATTCCATGGTTTCCCAATCACCCCAGGTCACACCACTTCCCCGCTTTCTGTCTAGGGACCTCCCAGACACACCCTTTTGCCCTTTGTGCGGTCCGAGCCAGAAAGGAAACTCCTGGGTGTGAGTCAGGCCCAGGCTGGAAAAGGGCAACTGCAACAGTCTTTCCTGGGGGCCAAGAGGAGTTTGAGGTCTTCTGAGAAATGCCCTGCAGCCCAGAAGCAGTGCATTTTCTCAGGCTGCTCTAAAACTTCAGCTCAACAACTAGGTTGCAAAACCCACTTGGTTAGACCGTCCCATCCCGTCCCGTTCCCCCACCCTCACGCATTTTTTATGAAACAAGAACAGAAAAGATCTGAATGAGCTCTCTGAAACAGAAAGAACTTGTTCATGACAGTGTTTTCTTTTCCTCTTTGTGGTGCCAAGGGCATTGTGGGCCCGGTGCATGCTGGGTGAGTGCTCCACCACTGAACTACATCCTCAGGCCTCCTTCAAGAATTGTCTTTGTTTCACACAGGGTCTCTAACAGCCCAGGATGGCTTCAAACTCTTGATCTTGCCTCAATCTCCAGAGTGGTTTTGAACCCTTGACTCTCCTGCCTCAGCCTCCCAAGTGCTGGGTTTACAGGCATGTGCTGCTACACAAAGGAAATGCTTCTTCTAGACTGAGGGCGGAATTTGAAAGCTACTCCCCTGGGCAGGGGTGGTTCTGCCGCTGCCCTGTGTTTATGGAATCTTCCGGACCCTCCACAATAGCTTACCAGGGACACAGCCCAACTCACTTCTGAGAGTGGTGGAGTGGCAGGATGGAGAGGTGTGGAACCCAGAAGATGGGAGCTAGTTGGGCTATCCTATCCACCCCATTCCCAGTCCCTCAGCCCAGAGTGACACAGCCAACTGGTAGACCTTTTCTTGCTACAGTCATAAGGACAATGGCCGGCCTCATCCTTCCTTCGTAGGAGTCTTGCTGCAGCTGACCCGGCATGCTCTAAAGCTCCGTGCTCAGGTTTGTACCCATTTTCTGTGATGTCACACACAGCAGCACCCTACTCCCACATACTCCAAATCAGGCCCCTGCAAGCCCAGAGCCCCACAAACTGCTGGTCTGTGGCTACGCAAAGAAGGAAACGGAGGTCCGTTCTCTAGCTCCAGCTGCTGTAAAGGACCATATAGAGGATTGTCGCTTCACCACCCACTCTCCATGCCTACCCTACCCGGCCAACAGCCAGACACCCAGGCAGACACGATGACCAATCCAGGCCTGAAAGGGCCTGAGGGGTGGGGGTAGGGCCGGAGGGCAAAGCCAGCTGGGTTTTCACACAGGAAGGAAGAAGAGCAAGCTGAGGTGACAGAGGGCGGAAATAACTGCAGTGTTAGCACCCAGAGGCAGACAGGAGACTCAATGCACCCCCTCATCTTAGCTTTGACCCTGCTGCTAAGACAAGCATCTAATCTATACTCTGACCCCCACCATTCCCAGGGGGTGAAGGCGCGGTCTGCTCCAGAGAATGGGAGGTGACTTAATACCCCCCCACACACACACACAAAAAAAAAAGGGCAGTGTCTTCAAGGAGGAAATGCCAATTTGGGCAGAGCGCCTAGCACTTAAGAGAGAGAGCAAAGACAAGGCACTTGGGAACCTCAACTTCTCCCTTCTCTCTGACCAAGCTACTGCCACACAGGCCCTCCTGGGGAGCCAAGACCAGGCTGGCAGGGAGCGGATGAGAGAGAAGGGCAGAGGGTAGTTTGGGCAGCAGGGGACAGGAGCTCACATTGCTGATTTGGTCCTGGGTCTTCTTGATTCTCTGCAGCTCGGGTGTGTCCGCCACCACGCTGAAGCCTTTACCCTTGTTCTTCTCAAACTCCTCCTTGTAACGCACCTGGAGGCCAAGAAGGAAGAGGAGAGCCTGGGGTCAGGTGGAATGTGAAGATGAACATGCTTAGTCTGAGGCCCTCGGCCAGAAACCCCCAACACAGTGCAGAGGCCTGAGCCAGGAAGTGTCAAAGCAACACCTCATTAACACATATCCAGAGCATTCTGAGGGGAGGCCACATATTGAATGCCCATAGAGGCAACCCCTCCGGGCTGGAGATTGCTCAGTGGTTACCCATGGCATTAACTAGGAGCTAGAGTGCTAGGTTCAGTTGCTATACTCCCTTTCCCTAAAGCATGACATTCGAACAATAAATCGTACATTCAGAGACACCACACCGTCTGCCTCTCTGTGACATGTAACCCAGGTCCAATCCCTAGTACCCATGTGGTGACTCATAACCATCTGTAACTTTAGCTCTCGTGTGTCCCGGACCCTCTTCTGATCTCTGAGAGCAAGGGGGCGCATATACGTTAGTCAGGAACACCCATACACATAAAATACTTTTTAAAAAATGTATTACAAAGGTCACTTCTCCTGCCTGAGGTCACATGGTTTAGCAGCAAATGTCCCAAGGCGCCAGGATGCCTGACTCCTAAGAGCACAGTCCTCTGGCCTACAGCTATGAGAAAGTCCTTGCCAAATCTGAGGACTCAGCAGCCCACATCCCAGCCAGAACATGGCAGGACCCACCAAGAGCGTGGGGGAGTTTTTAAGAAACCAGCTGAGTGAGAGCTGAGCCAAAAGACAGAGTCACTGCCCAGGAGAGTGGTGAGCCCATCAATGTGCCTTTGACAAGCCGGAACAGCTTCCCGGAGCCTGCCAAGCTGGCCTAAGAACAACCACAGGAATGGGAGACCCTCAGAACAGGGGTCCGAGCATGGGGAGAGCCTCCCCACGGGGCCCCTCTGCTGCCTCCTCCTTTAAGGACTCTATACAGAACTAGAGACACTCAGGACACACGGCAGAAAGGACTTCCCTGATGCTAAAAGAACCAAAATCCGAGGAACAGCTTGTCCTTCCCCTGGGGATTTCAGAGAGTGGGAATGGAGGCTGGGAAATACTTGCAGGGCAGAAAACTGTTTCCTGGCTTCCGAGGTCCACCGTTCACCTCAGTAACCATCTGTTCCAGGCCTCACCAGCTGCCTGGATTTCCTCTACAGTGACTGCACTATCCTGAGACGGGTCAGCTCAGGACGTGGGGCCAGGATGTTGGGAGTTTCCAGAAAGGCGAAGTCCAAGCAGCTCCCAGGTCTGGAGTCACTGGTCACTGCATGGAACTATGGTGCTGAGAACTCACAGCGTGTGAGTGCTCCTGTCAGGTCCTCTGTGGTTGGGATCACAATTTGGTTGGATCTTTCCTCCTTCGATGCAGATTTAAAAAAAAAAAAAAAAAGCCTAAACTGGTTTGGTAGCACAGGCCTGTAATCCAGCATTCAACAGACTAGATTAGGATAGCTCTACACGGGGAGACCATAAAGATCTCGGGTTTGGAACGCAGTTGGTTCACACTAGAAGTCAGAAACAGGGATACAGACCAGGGCTGAACCAGTGCCAAGCCCCACTCCCTCTGTTTCCTGGCTTTGCAAGGGTCAGGCCCCTAATCCAGGGAATAATTGCCATAGCAACATTGCAATGACATCAACTGGTTCCCAGGCTTAGGAACCACCTTTCCTCCTCACTGGGGACCTGTGTGGCCACAGGTCCTAAGGCAAGCCAGTTCCCCTCTTGAGGTTGGGCTGTAGGGAAGGAGAGCGGGCTAGCTAGTCTCTAGAACCTTATCTAAGCAGCTTCTGGCCTTAACTGGAGAACAGAGGTGGAGAAAATCCTTTGAGGGCTTTTTAATTGCTAAAAGGGGTAGTAGTAGCCCGGAGGCCCTCAATCAGACTCTTCCTTCAACCATGCTTGCGTTTGTCCAGATGTCTTACCAGCTGTGACAGGGTAGCTGTGGGGGGCAGGGCCTGCCAGGTCACTCAACACAGTTGTCGGTTTGGCTACAATAGAGCCTGAACTTTGGCCAGATGACTCCAGCCCGGCTTGGTGCTGCCAGGACCTCCCTCTCTGGAAATTCCCACCACAGCGTAAGGCATGTTGCCCAGACAACCAGTATCCATAAAGATCTGCCTTTTTCTAGGTAGGTTTAGTTACACTCTCATTTATCCCAGCTGAGTGCAGGTATGCACAGTGTTTGCCAGATAACTAAGAAATGAACTGAACGCAGATCATCTCTTGTGATTCAGTGTAAGAAGCCAAGCCTGGTAGCACGCGGTAACCCTGGAGAAGCTTGGGCGGGATTAAAAGTTCTAGGTCAGCCTGTCCTACATAGCAGGACTGTCCTCTCCCAAAAAAGAGAGGGTGGGATGCGGCGTGTGCTTATCTTTAACCCCAGGCAGAGATAGGGGGATGTCTCTGAGTTCCAAGTAACCTTGGGCTATATAACAAGTTCCAGCTAGGGGTATGTAGTGAGACTCTGTCTCAAAAAACAGAAACAGACACTCTACCAACGATTCCTACTTTCTTAGGTCATCTTTGTGTCAGACCTACACTATGTCACCCATTCCCTTCTAACGAAAAAGTAACTGGGTTTTACATCAGACCTACAGATGGGAAGAGCTAATGCAAGATTGGAGCTGGGGGGTGGGTGTCAAAGTCATCACACCATTTCCTCTCCCTTCATCAGGAACAGCAAAAGGGAACATTTATCAAGCTCTGGCACCATGCCAAGAACGGCAAACACCTAACACATACTAATAGCCCCACAGCCAACCCTGGGAGCTGAACCCACTTTACATAGGAGGCACTGTGGCAGGGTAGGTAAATAACTAGTCCCAAATCACAGCTAGTGGTAGTAATCTGAGATCCAAATTTAGGCTGCTGGTTCTGGTAAGAATGAGACAGGGTCTCCGTTATATAGCCTATAACCCGTCTTAAAATCACCATGCAGCCCAGGCTGACCTTGAATTTAGAATCCTCGTGTGTGCACCAACACACGATCTAAACTATTAGATCATTTTTAAGATGTGTGTAAGTGTGTGTGTGTGTAAGCCAATGTCTTCCTTAGGAACACCACCCACCCTCTTTGAAACTGGGCTTCTTATAGGCCTGGAGCTCACCAATCAGGGCAGAGCCCCAGGAATCCTCTAGTCTTTGCCTCCCCACTGAGAGGATTTCAAGCAGTTTGACCAGGTGCTGAGAACTTGAGGGGGCAAGAACTTTACCCATGTGCTGTCTCCCAGTCCTATTTGTTGGGAACTGCAGATAGGTGCTACCACACACTTCGTAAGAGGGACACTCTTCAGGGCCACGGTCATGGGATCCAAGACAGGAGTGAGAACCCTGCCTGCCCCATGGAGGGGGTGGGGGGGACACGACATTACATACTTCCCTCACCTCAAAGGCATTTCCTGAAACACTCTGAAGGCGACAAGGAAGAAAAAAAATACAATAGAGACGCTCTGCAGCACTTCTGCCCGGGAGCGGGCCTAGACTCAAGCCTCACACCCCCTCTGCTTCAGCCCCCACTCCAAAGCTGCTGCCTCCATTTGCTGGGGTGCAAGTGAGAAGAGGGGACCTGCCAGCTTAGACGGTACCACTCAGAGTGCCATTTCTGGGCAGTTCTGTGGTTGGGGAGGTCACAGATATCCCAAACACCAAAAGTGCCACTTTGGGGACCAACATACAGTGGGAATACAAAGCTGAAATGGCCCGGCAGCTCCCCAAAAGAAGAAGAACCCACACTTGTCGCCAGGCCAGGAAGGAGAGCCCATTACACCCTGCTGGGCTGGGCAGGGAGGGGGAGAAGGCTCCCGCTTTCCTTCTAGCCAGCCACACACAGCTCTAGCTAGCCCTGCCCCCACAGTGGCCACAGACCTATCACCAGGTCCTTCCTCAAACCTCAAACCATAAGGCCCAGCCCCCAGCTTCTAGGAAAATGGGTTTCTGTCCCTGTTTCACTACTCACAGAGGAGGAAAAAAAATTATGAGGGAGAAAAGATAATAAAACTGCACAGTTGGTAGGAGGTGGGGGAGAGCCCTGCAAAGAGCACCAGGCTCCCTTCACATCATCCTTCAGGTCCCCAGGTCTAGGGACAGAGCTGTGCCTCAGTGCAGAAGGTCAGCTCCCTTGCCTCCCACCCTGTTGACTGAGGCCACACAGATCCTCCAGATCCCCGAAGCTGCTGCCGACTGGCTCTATCTGGCTCCCACCTACTCAGCAGCACACAGAGCAAGCCTCCAGAGCACCACTGGTCTGGGCATGGTGGCACATAGGCAGTAATCCCCATCCCCCAGCAGGCTGGGCTTGAAGGATTACCAGGGGTGTGAGACCAGCCCCGGTTAACCTCCTGCAGTGATGGGCAGTCAGGCCTACAGAACAGTTCCAGCTGTGCACTCTGAAGCCACATCAGCTAAGCTCAAAATCAGCTGGCCTCCAAGTCCTGGGAAGTAGTATTGAGAGACAGATTCCCCAGTAGGCAGACGGGTAGGGAGAAGGGGCTCTGGCTGGATAATAAAGATGGTGAGCTTTCAAGTATCAATGTGGCCTCTCCAAACCTCAGTGACCCCACCTACATAATAGAAAATAACCCCTTCTTAGGATAGGAGTGGCAGTTCACGCCTAAAATGCCAATACACGGGAGGCTGAGGCAAGAGAATTCCAGCCTGGACCACACAGGAGGGAGTTCCAGACCAGCCAAGGATACAATGAAACTCTGGCTCAGAAAAAAAAAAAAAAGAGAGAGAGAGAGAAAGAAGGAAAAAGAACGACAGAAAGAAAGAGAGGGAGAAAGAAAGAGAGGAAGAGAAAAACCCCAACCAAACAATAACCAAAGAGGGAGCCCCACAGAAGGGGCTCTTTCTTTTTCTGACAACGTGGCTGTGAAGGCCAATGCACACCGGTACACACGCAGGGCAGACAGGTAGAAGTGCTCCTCAGTGAGAACCTAAAAGGAACGATGGCTGCTCCTAGCTCCCCTGCCTACTGAACCCCACATCACATCAAGCCACCGATAGTCTAGGAACCTCCAAATCTGTGTGTGGGGAGCAAACAGCCAACAGCCAAGCCCAGCCCTGATGCTCATGTGCAGAGGCAGAGGCAGGTAAAGTCAGGGCTGACTGCCTCCTGATATCGGCCCCGCCCTACAAGGGTGGGATTCCAGAAGCAAAAAGAGCTCAGGGTGAGCACTTGCGGACTCACAAGGGCAGGGCAGTTGAACTTCTCCTTACAGTAGGATGTAGAAAGAAAGAAAAAAAAGCTCTCTTGCCTGGCCTGGGATGCTGGCCCTCTGACCCCTCCCCTTGCCTGCTGGACCACTCCACCTGTCAGCTGGAACCTGCTCTCTGCAGCTTCCCCAGGAACTGCTAAGGGACAAACGAGGCCTGTGCTCTGGAACGCACTAAAGCACACTCAAGGCACACTTGGAGTGAGAGGAAAACTCGCTCAACGTGGCCTGGAACTCCTTGAGATTCAGTTTCCAAGCAAGGACAGGAAGGGAGCCAATCTCCCAGCTATCCCTGGGGTTACACCAGCGATAAGAAAGGAGAAGTAACTACATCGCTTGTCAGGTTTCACAAGTTTTGAGCAGCGTTAAGGTCTGTGGTGTTTTTCAAGGAGGAAGACTGTTCCCCTCAGGCGGTGGATAGAAAACCATAAAGAAACCAGGTGTGGTACAACCGAGATCCCAGCACTCGGGAGCCTGAGACAGGAGGATGTGTTCAGGGTCATTCTTTCTTTCCTCCTAAGAAGTTGTTTTAATGTTCAATTATATGTAGGTGTTACGTGTCTCCGTGTGGCTATGTGCACGTGAATGTGGATGCCTGTGGAGGCCAGAGGCTTGGATTCCCCAGAGCCGGAGTTACAAATTGCAATCAATGACGTGAGTTCTGAGAGATCTTTCCAGTCCTCCAATTTTTTAGAAGGGCTACGTGACAATATTATCTCAAAACAACAACCACCCCGAAACAGTCCGGCAAAGTATACCCCGCTCCTGAAGGATGAGAAGTGGGTCCTTGTGGCCAGGTGGCACCACCTCGGGCGCCTTGCCAACTTGGTAAATTCCCATACTCTTAATTCTCATTTTAGTCCTTTAATCCTTGCTGAGGCAGACCAGGCTGGTCCAGGCAGGGTTTGTTATGAAGGTCTCAGGGCTCCAGACCACCTAGCTCTGGCACCTCAGGGTCCCTAGAGGAGAGCAGAATATTCATTCTCTGGGCCAGGGCAGACGATGTCTCCTTCTCTACAGTAGGAGCCTGTAGCACTTAGGAAAGCCGGGCTAGAGACGAGAGGACAGATCCCCTCACACCGCCCTCTCTCCGAACGGTACAAAAAGGGTTTCGGGACACAGTTGCAGAGGGCAGGCTGTGCAACACAGACTGGAAAGTTTCTGGTTGGTTCTAAGCCCCTCTGCGACAGCTGTGAATGGAGCAGAGGCTAGCTCCCAGAAGGCAGACCCCAGTAGCACTAGCAAAAATCAAACAAACGTCTGAATCTCTCTAACCAACTTCAGTTAGAAGCAGTACGCTCTCGCCCGCCACGGCGCAAGTCAGGAAGTGTGAAGTAACTGAGGCAAGGTGGGGGCAGGGAGACAGGCAGCCTAGAATTTCAGCACCTCAGGCCTTACAGAGACCACAGGTGCCCTTGCCCAATCCGGTCACACAGCCGCCGCCCCCCTCCTTCCATCAGCCACAGAGCACCCGCCCCTTACCTGACTCTGCAGCTCGCTCTGTTGCTTGAGGCGGAGGTTTTCCGGAGTGTCAGCCACCATGGTGAAGGACTGCTTGGGGTAGTGTCTGCCGGACAGAAAGAAGATCGGGGCGTCACTCTGGGGAAGAGTAGCCCCTGCCCACTTGCCAAAGCTGAAGGGAGTCAAGGGCTTCCCCAGGCACAGCCTAGGCTACTGAGGGGGCAAGACACAGCAGACCTGAGGGCTGCCTGGCACACAGAACTGTCCTGGGCCTCAGGAAGACCTGGGAGGGTTTCAGGTTACCCTTGTTTGGGATAACCCATGCCTTGGAGTTCCATAGAGGATCCCAGGGACACACCACCAGGAGGGCCTACTCAGACATGCAGAAGATGGACACAGGGTCTGAGCTGAAACTAGGAAGGGAAACCAAGCACTCAGAGGAGCACGAGAGACCCAAGACTGAAGAAAAAAATGGACACGAATACCCAGGAGCTAGCTCCCTGTCAGAAGTCAAATAGAAGCCAGTGTGATAAGAGAAAACATGTGCCAATGCGGTGTTTCAAGGGGCTAACGAGGCCCATCTCACAGGGCAGGTGGGAAGACCTGCTTGTGGCCAGACACCTTCAAGTGACAGGTAACAGCAATTAGTGTTGCCCGGTGCCAAGGCTTCCGTGACTTAGTTTATCAAACTTGTAGTCAGCTTATGTCAGTGTTGTCACCATCCCCCTTTGACCGGAGAGCAGAGGCTAGAGAGGTTGAGCGGTATATTCAAAGCACACTGACTCAGGTCAGAATTCTGACCCCCTAGAAAAAGCTGGTTTATGGGTTGGCACGGGGCAAGGTGACCCAGAATCCAGCCTGCAGGGACTTGAAGGGGAACAGCCTAATTGCGCAGAGAGGGAACTGTCCGCCAGCATTAGCGCGAGCGGCTCAGCAGTCTCCGGCTTGGCGGACGCATCAACCACTACTCTTTCTCTCCCGTGCGCCACAAGGGAGACGACTGTTTGTGATCACTTGTCTATTGGTTTATCCAAGCTTCCAGAACTGCGGCTGAAGCTCAACAAACACTTGAATAAACAAACGTCACACCAGGCATTGAAGCTGGGCTAGGACCAGAGAACTCCTCCACAACCCCCTTGTGACGCCATGGGAGGTCCGCTGGCAAAGCAGCTTGAGAGGCGGCCCCGGGGCACCATGGTCTGTGTCTAGTACTGAATGTCAGACAGGTGGGATCCACATGGGCCCCACCCATCTCAGGGAGTGGGGGGGTGGCTTCTCCAAGCTGGAATTGTATTGAGAAGTCTGACTTGGGTCATGTTTAGCTCTGGGTGACTGTACCCACCACAGCTATGACAGTGCAGACCCCCTGACTCACAGGCAGCCAAGTGCTGGCTAAGAAAGAGATGACCGGCCCAGGAGGGCCTCTTTCCAGGTAGGACCCACACGGGCTGACCAGCACACCCACAGCAGGTCATGAGTTACCACCTGCAAGGACACCTTCACCAAACCTGGAATGTTCTCCAGCCACCCGGACCACCCTGTGAACACAGGACACCCCTCTGGGCCACCTGAGGTACAGAGGACTCAACCAAAGGTGTGACTAGAAAGGACACAGTGATGGGATCTGTTTCTAGGTGACCATCTTCACCCGCATGCTGATGTCACTGTCCTAGGCCTAGGCAGTCCTGACATGGGTCCTGGCCATCCCAGTCATCCAGATAAACAGCTCCCCCAGCCAAAGGAGGGAGCTGGATGAGAAAAGCAAACACAGGTGCCTGCAGCTGGCAGCAGAAATGGCTGTGGATGAAGGCAGGCAAAGGCAAGGTCCCACCCCCGGGTCTGGCCCATTGCCTGCAGCCAGGCCACCCACAGCTCAGGAGCCCATCCAAAAATTCTGGCTCCTGTCCAGGGCAGGACAAGAGCAAGCGGGACAAGGAATGTTCCTAGAGACAAGGAATGAACAGGAGGAATGGAAGTAAGATCTCTAGGAGAGCTGGCTGCCCCTGAGGCCCTAAGAGATAGAGATTCTGAAAGGACCCTCCACATGAACTGGACCCACTCTGAAGGGAAGTGGGACACAAAGCAGGGTGAGCCAGGCATCTGTCAGAAGAGATGCACACAGCAGAAGCAAGGGATGCAGGATCCAGGCGGCGCTAGCCAGATGCAAAGGGTCAAGTCCGATAACAAGCTAACATTATGTTGGGACAGGGTGGAAGTAGCCTGGAGAGCTGAAGGCAGGGGCTAAATAAGCACACATCCACAGAAGCCTGACCACAAAGCCTGGGGATAATTCTCATTTGGCCATATGTACAGACTTAAAGCGGAAAACCATCTCCATTGGCCCAGACGTGTGCATCAGACAGCCACACCCTCTCCCCAGTTCCGCAGCTCCTGCACACACAGCATCCACCTCTCTAGTGATTAACACATAGGTGTGTCCTCTGCACTGACAAGCATTCCCTGGACGTGAAGCTGGCAGCCGTGGACCTTCCGCATTCACATACCTCCTCCATTCACCTTGTCCTCGGCTACACCCTTATTACCACCCCCAGAAGATTCCAGGAGCCCCCCGAATGCACCAAATGCTTCAGATGGGATTGGGGGGACTTCACGTCTTTGCAGGCACCATGATCTTCTCAGCCCCCTAGAACAGGAATATTAATGAGGGGGCGGGCCAGCCTAGCGCAGACTCTAGGGTGCTAGGGGTGGTGAAGGAAATCCTGTATCAATTCAAGTAGATTAAGGAGTTCCAGACACTCCGACCTCCTACGGAGACAGCAGTAGCTACACCCAACCCCAGGCAGAGGAAGGGCTGCATTCCTCCTGATGGTCAGCCCAGTCCCCTCCCTACAGCCCCCAGCCCTGGGTGAGACAACCCTGCCTTTCCCTTCTCTTGCTTGCTGCTGTGCTTCTGGTTCCCATGGCAACCTCATCCTCAGCTCCAGGCAGGAGAACAGAGAAAGGGAGAGAGGAAGGAGGGAGAGAGAGAGGTCTATAGGGTATGGGGGCAGGGGAAGGCAGACTGCAGAAGTATCCTCAGCCAAGGAGATGCCCATGGGGCCTGGGCTGGCTTCTTGTAGACAGCTGCACTCAGGTTTGTCTCTAGAAGGCAGGACACCAGAGTGCCAGGGCTGCACCCCTCCCCCAGCAGGGTGGTCTTTGACAAGGACTCCAAGTGATCTTCCAGAAACCATTGCCAGGAATTCTACTTTTCTCTTCCCTCTTACACCCCAGGTTGAAGCCATCGTTCCTCAGATTCAGGGGTCAGGGGTGAAGGTGGGGGTGGGGCAGAAACACACCAGTGTGGATTCTGAAACAGCTAAGATCACCCGCGCCAGCCAGATCTCAGGCTACACCGAAGCAAACGAGGAACTGCCTAAGGGGCACAGATAGAGCTGAGTCCACAGAGCAGGACTGCTCCTTGTCCCTTCCTGGGCTAGCCCCTTATTAATCATTCCCAGAGACTGCGGTGCCTTCGCCAGAGGCCTCTCCACAGACCCGTCTTTGCCAATGATAGCTCTAAGGGAAAAGAGACACGTGTTTCAATAGGACAGGAAGCCGGGTGGGTAGGGAGGGGCAACCTGGAAGCTATCTGGCATCCAGGAAGGTGAGCTCAGCCTGTAGCCAGAAGGTAGGCGGGGAAGCTGAGCAGCTGCTTGGGGCGGGGAAATGACACACCCCAGGCTCACAGCTCAGCTCCTCTACAGGCTGTCAGGTGCACAATCTCTCCCTGAACACCCCACAAGGCTCTAAGCTGGAAAAGGCAGGCATCATCAGGATACTGATTTTGCATACAGAGAGACAGAGGCTGGGAGTCAAAGATAGAGACTTTGTTGAGTGTACTTTCCCCTGCCCCACAGCTGCCTGCCCAGCTGAGGGCACGTAGACCTATTGAGGCAGGCAGGCCCTAGTCCAGGTCCAAGAGCTCTGAAGAAGGCATACTTTGGCAAGTGACTGTCAAAGAAAGTATTTCATCCTCCAAGCCCAGCCCACTTCCCAGCCTGACCTTTGAAACCCTTGAGGACAGTGACCTAAGGAATCAGGAGAAGAGGCCTCTATCCTTAACCCACTTGAGGACTGAAGTCACACAGTTCCACAGCAGGAAGCCACTCCTAGATGACAGAGAGTGTGCCCTACTGTGTGTGCAGGCGCTGTATCCCAGAGGCCTAACAAGGATAGGCCACAGCTCCCCATTTTTTTTTCAGGGAACATTACCCCTTCCAGGCAGGGACCCCTTGAAAAACCACAACTTTGTGTTCAAAGAGGAACAAAAAAAAATACATCAACAAAAAACAAGGAACTTTCGGTTTAAACCAAAAGGAAGGGGAGAATAAAGAGCATTAACATCCTTTCTCTGGTCAGAGCTGTGGATCCCCACAGGCAGGCAGAGAGGGAAGGCTCCCTTAGCCTCCCATTCTTAGCAGCCCCACTCCAGGCTGGGGGACTAAAACCATAGGGACTGGAAAAAACAAGGAGGCACTGTTTGAGCAAAGGGGTGAAAAAGAGCAGTCCGAAAGATTAAGGGGAGACTGGAGGAAGAACTTACCAGCCCTTAGGCTTTTCAGACAAAATGAAAAAAACTACGAGCTTTTATTTCTTTTTATCATTCACTAACCACTTTAAACCACCTCCACACTTTTCCCTGTTGGCAATAAAGAGAAAAGACTCTGCCAAACTAAATAAGGCATGGAAATATTGGGCCTCAAATCCCTTATCAATAAAATGGGGCTTGGGGAAGGAAAGTGATCCCCAAGATTCCTTGAGGCCCTGACCTGTCTCCATGTGGGGCTATGAGGTGGTAAATGAGGCAGGGAGGTGCTTTGACATCCTCGCTGGCTGGTTTTGATTGCTTGCTTCACCCCGAATATACCAATAACACCCCTCACGCCTGTGTTGCCCCCAGCTCCCTAAAGCACTTGATTTCATTTTCCCAGTAAGAAGCAGAGAATTTGGGGGAGGGAGGCAAGCCTGAGCTGCCACAAATGCCCCACCCCAGGACTGAAGCAAGGCCAACGCCAACCAAATCTACATACAGAACAGGACTTAACTCAAAACAAACAAACCCAGGCTAGAGGTAGCTTAGTTGGCAGAATGTCTGGCCTAGCATGCATAAAGTCCTGGGTTCAGCCTCCAGCTGAATAAACCAGGTGGGGGTGGTGATGATAGGCCTCTATCTTAGCTCCTGGAGGTCGATGCAGGAGGATCAAGTTCAAGGTCAGGCAAAGTGTCAAAACAGCCCAGCTCTACAAGCCTGACAACATGAGTTCAAACCCCAGAACCCACAGTGGAAAAAGAGAACCAACTCCTGAAAGCCGTCCATCCACCTCTACATGTATGCCTTGGCGTGTGATTACCTGTACTCATACGTGTCCCTCTTTCCCTCTCTCTCCCTTCACACATACACAATAAGAACTGAAATGCAAGGTCATCCTTGGCTACATCGTGAGCTTAAGGCCAGCCTGGGCTGTCTGAGACTCTTTCAGAAACCAGAATCACGAAACACACCAGGATTAGGATCAGGATGCTAGTATACACTGACACACTGCAATCGAGCAGACGCAGTACCCAGAGGGAAGGACATCTCCACCCTTCTCAACTCAGCCTCTGACCGCAGCTCAGGAAAACTCAATCAGGAACCCAGATGTCTGCTGTCAGCCGGAGGGGAAAGGTTCTACGGAGGCCCCTCTCATCTCCCTTGATGGTTCCTCTAGGCTCCAGTGAACCTCCTGTCTGCAGGTCCCAAGGCTACATCCCCATTTGCACCCCAACCCCACACTCTGTGACTGCTTGCAGGGACCCAGTGGAACAGGTTTGCATGACCCAGGGTTCCGATGATCCAATTTACAAAACAAATAATTCGCGGCGTATATATTTCTCTAGCCAACAAAGCAGGCCCACCCCAGCCACGTGGAAGCTTCATGAAAGAACAGGTGAGCAGGGGTGCTTGGGCTACTTTGCGGGAAGGGATGTGCCCCGCCCCTTACAGCGGAGAGCTGACCACAAGGAATCTGCAGGAAGCTCAGTGGAGCCCAGTGGGGGCCCAGGTGAAGGTAGAGGGCCACTCCAGGACTGCATGTAAACGCTTGCCTGTGGCTCACAACACCAGGCACCCTGGCTTAGAGCTCCAGCCTCCTCCTCAAACATGTCTGGTACAAGGAGGGGACAGAAACCTTTTTCTCTGTTCAGTCACTCCCTAGAACTTTGGAAGGGCAGAAAGGACGGGGCTTTCTTCTCTCTAGTTCCTTCTTCCTCCACAAGAGCCTAGCTGCCCTCAGGCTCAGACAGTGGCCAAGGACAGGCAGCACATCAGAAGTTCCCTGCACACCAGACTCACCCCACACTCCCTGGGTGGCCTAGAGCCCTGGCAAAATGCCAAGCGATGTCACCTGGGCCTGTGCGTCCCACCCCAGTCAGGGTTACACTGTGGAGGGGAGCAGCACTCTGCAGAAGGAGGCCTGGCCTGTGGCCCACAAGCATAGCTGGCATTGGAAGGAGTCTGGGAGGGAGGGAGGTTCTCGAGGGAGGGGGGCAATTTCCCAGAAGCCCCAAGTTTCAGGAACCCAAATGTCACTAAAAAATAGGACCAGAGACAGCTGGAAACAGAAGGGAATAAAAAGGACCATTTGACACAGGGCCTGGCACACCGCAGGAATTCTGGTCTAGGATGGGGAAACCCAAGTTCAGAC
This sequence comes from Cricetomys ansorgei, assembly GCA_026225945.1. Lineage (NCBI taxonomy): Eukaryota > Metazoa > Chordata > Mammalia > Rodentia > Nesomyidae > Cricetomys > Cricetomys ansorgei. Next base: position 16,279,456 of record JAMJFZ010001881.1, read on the forward strand.
AGGTGCAGAGGCCACCTATCTGTGTTTGGCTGGGGATGAGGCGCTCAGCAGACAGCTCTACAGACACAAAGCCAGCAGGGAGCAGCAGCCGTGGCCAAGAGGCTGCTACAGCTGGAATGAAGCACAGCTGAACCCCTACCCCAAATCCCAATTCAAGACCTTTGCAGCAAACACCCACTGGGCCAGAGGTCAAAGGTCATCTAGATAGGGCTGAAGTTAAGGGCTGTAAAAAAGGCTGGAGAGGCAAGTGGAGATGCCAACCTGCTCCCCTAGCTGAATGTCAGGAAGGAGATAAAACTGGTGAGAAGTAGAAGTAGAGAAGACTCATCCCCTACTTCTCCCTCACCCCCAACTGCTGCAGGGGTCCTCTCCTCTCTCCCATTCAGTGTCAGTCTCCCCAAGAACACTAAGCTAGAACTCTGGCAACAGGGCTAAGGAAATTCAGATTGAAAACATCCTGTCTCTGTTCCAACTTCCAGTGCTCACTGGGTAGTAGGTACGCTGGCGCTGGCTGGGGAAGAAAAGAGCAAAGAGCTATAGTCTGTGCTCCCCAGTGCTCAGCCAGACTTCTATCTACCAGGACATGAAGGCCCAGAAGATGACCCAAAGGAGGACAGCAGACCAGCCTGAAGTCCAGCACCCAAAGGGTTAAGTACCCTGGTTTTTCTGAACCCCACCCCACTCCCCAAAGGAGGGAGGAAGTGGCAGAGAGTCAGGGTTTGTGTGAGCCCTTAAGAATTCAAAGAATGTCCCATTTCCCTTGGGGCTAGGAGGAGTTGGGGGGGGGGGATACAGAGGAGCCATAGAAATCAGGAGAACCGAGGACCAGAAAACTGTGGTTCTTCTGAGTGCCCTGAGGTCAGCTGCTGCACCTCTCTGGACCTGACTCTCTCTGGACACTGAGGGTACAACTTGCTACTCATGAGTCACTCTGGAGATGGAAAGTTCCAACCTTCTCTGAAACTGCAGGAGACTCAGCTCCTGGATAGTGTCCCTCTAGGGTGGGAGACAATGGCCTCTCTCCCCAAACCCTGCCTCCAGCTGGCCAGAACACAGGATTCTGTACAAAGAACAGAACCCAAGTTAGAAACTCAGAATAATAAGAGACAGCATCTATGGTCTCCCTGAAAGGCAGAAAAGGAGCTGCCCGTGACAGGCCACACCCTTCCCCGTATTGAATAAGGGAAGGGGCCAGAGAGCTGGCTGGATACTTTTGCAGAGGACCTGAGTTCAGTTTGTAGCACCCACGTGGAGGCTCACAATCATCTATAACTCCAGTTCTAGGGGGATCTGACGCCCTCTTATGGTCTCCATGGATACCAGGCACAGGAGTGGTACCCATGCATACATGTAGGTAAAACATTCATACACATAAAATATATGGATAAGTCTTTTGTTTTGTATTCTAAAAAAAAAGAAAGAAACAAAACATTGTCCTTCTAGAAAGGACAATGGAGAAAAGAGTCATCAAAGGCGAGAAGGCCAAGGGGAGAACCACACTCCTCTTGGATCACAATGCAGCAGGTCCAGGACAGGTCTCTTAATCCCTGCTGTGCCCTTCTCACAACAGGGTGTAGTGGAGGTAGCTCATTGGCTTTACCACCGGGAGGCTATGTGAACCAGCCTCACGTTAGCCTCAGCAGTGTGATCTTGAGCAAGTCCCCTCCCTTCCCAAGCCGTTTGCCCCTCTGTAAAATGGGGACATTAAGAGCACTCTGCTGTGAAGAGACAATGTGATCACAATCCATCAAGTAGGGTGTGCAAGTGCTACAATGTCACCTTGGGCTACAAGAGGGGAAAGAACCTGGAAGGGAAGCCAGGTGCCCTGCAGATCCCTGCATCCCCCACCACCACCAGACTCACGCATTGCAGTAGGGCTTCTTCTCATAGCCCTTGTAGTTCTTCATGTTCAGGGTCATCTTGCAGATCTCGCAGTGAAAGCATGCTTTATGCCAGAACTGGGTAGAGACAGAGGGAAGACACAATTAGACAGGGCCTCCTGAGGCATGGAGATCCGAGTTCTCTACCCAGGTCCCATGCCCGAGGAACACCTGGTGAACAGGGTCATGTCAGGTCACAGCTGAGAGCCAATGACACTACCCTCCCAGCCCCCTGCCCCACTAGGCTGTCAGAACAGGGGGTAGATCAGATCTGAGGGGAAAGAACCCATTTATAAAGGAGGTGGCACCCCCAGAAAGGGCAGCTCCATCTCCCAGGACCACTCCAGCCCAGAATCAGATGGGCCTCATTGCTTATGCAAAGAGGCACCCTGTTGCTAAGCAGCACACAGGGAAGAAGCAGGTCCTTCTGCCACCAAGCCTGCAAAAGAAAGCCTAGCCCCTGGCACACAGGCCCAGACCAGGGTACACTTAACTGCCTCTCCAAAGGTCTATGATCCTCTTGAGCTTCCCTCCATGATGCTCTAGCTCAGTAGCCTCCCATTTCCCAAGGAACCCCAGATTAGAGAAGCTGGTGAGTGCCCAGCCACACCCACATCCTAACGCACCCCACCTCTTCCCTCCTTCCCTCCTCCCCTCCCCCGGCTGGAAATGGGTGAAAGATACCCCGCAAGGGCAGTGAAAAGCTTTGTTTCAAAGCCCTGCAAGGCTAGACTCCAGAAGTGTCCATATCACAACCCAGAGAGCTGGGTGACCTTGGCCTCACCCTGGCGGCACCGCACCTAGGAGTCTGATTCTACTTCCTGTCTATGGAGTGTATAGGATAATGCCTATCCTCCCGGGACATTAAAGATTCATAAGAAATAATCTGCCGCCCCCCCTCCCCCGGCAAAGCACCTGGCAACCCAAGCCACCATGCAGGCGCTGGACACTGGAGGCATTCACAGAGCCCAACGTGAGCTGCAACACGTGTGTATGGGACAGTCCCAGGCAACCCTGGGTTCTGAAACTGAGCCATTAAGACCAATCCAGGGTGGTTAATGGAGGGAAGGAGAAACCGTACAAAGTGATTCCATCCCAGAATCCAGAATGACTGGGTGTCTGACCGATCTCTAAAGGAGGTAACCAGAGGCCGGGGAGGGGTCCGGGGAGACCTCAGAAAGTACCTGAGTAAGCAATAGGACTGACTCCCCGCCCTCTGTCAAGGGACTCCCCCAGAGTGGTGCTTTTTTTAAAGCAGGTCTCCCAAACTATGAGAGCTTCAGACACACTTGGAGGAGGACCCGAAGGAAGGAAGGGCAGAGGCTGGGACTCCACCCCTACCTCAGCAAACTTCAACCAGACACTTCAACCAGACACCGGGGCTATTTCTGGGGGCAATTGTCCTTTACTGAGGCATTTCTCCTATCAAGGAGACCCAGAGGGAAAAATCTAACAGAGAACACTAACGAGGCAATGGAGGAAACCACTCTTTGGGAAGAAAGCCATCAACAAGCTGGAATAAAGGGTTGGCTGGTCTGAGCTTGGCCCCACCCCCACCTGGGTCCATCCTGGCCTCACAGCTCCCCGCAACCCTCACCCAGAGTAAGTTTCAGAATCCTTACTATTTAGGAGTGGCACATAACCCCAACATATAAACCCCCAGAAAATCAAAACAGGGTGGTCCTTTCCCCATTGATCCCCCTGACTGGGAGGTGTTGGCAGATCGCCCCAGCGCTGTCACCAGCCAGTCTGCAGCCTCTGCCTGCATGCCCCTGCCTGGGCCCCTGCCTCCTCCACCCCCGCAGGGGCCTGCCAGGAAAAACATTCTGCAGAATCCAGACCATGACCCACTTTCACACACACACATACGCAGGAATACACTGTCCTAGGGCTAAGAACCTCCAAGGCCGCCTCCTGATTCACTCTGGATCAGGAAAGAGATCTCTAGCAGAGGGCCAAGCCCTGTGGAAAGGTGGGCAGTAGAATAATACAGACTAGCAACCAGGCTAGAGTTCCCACAGGATCCCCCCAGGTTGCTCCTGAGAGTTTGCTCCCATTAGCAGTTTACCCCTAGGCCAGGGATTCTTAGGGATCCAGTCTTCTCAACTTGGTAGTCAGTCTGGGACAAGGGAGGGCAGTCATCTGTCCTTTTTGGGCTACTCAAAAACAGAATAATGGGACACCAGAATGGATCAAGAGCAAGCTGGCTAACTCACCAAGGGCGGTCTCCACATCTGCAAAGCGGGGCCACACCTATTATCTCCCTTAGGACAACCAGAAGGCCACTCCTTCACTGAGGCAGGAAATAACCTTCCTTCAACAGTGCCTGTGAACCAACCCCAGGACGGAGGAACTTCATCTTACCTCAGTCAGGTTTAGGGGTTGTGGGGGGTGATGCTAAAGGAGGAAGGCAGTAGTATCGCTGGAGGGTCTGCCTTCTTCCCCTGGCCCTAGGAGCCTTGGTGGACAGCAGGAGTGGCCCTGGTTACAAGGTCCAGGACAGACTTTGGGAATGTACTGCCAGGATGTGGGTCTGAGGGAACAAACCACACCATACAGCTTAAATGGTGTCCCTATCCACAGGCCAGGCTGCTCAGGAGACCCCAGGCACCAGAAGAGAACCACCCTTCCCTTACTTGCCTGAATGCTGTGTGCAAAACTGACAGAAAGACCAGCAAACAGGCCAGTGGGGGTGGAAGCCCCTGCAAGGATCCTACTCACTGAGCCAGACTCTGCAGCTCCATGGCTCTAGGGGAAAGGGAAAGGAGCTTCTTTCAGGTTCCTATACCTGCAGCCAGTCACCTGCTCCCTGAGGTATCAGTGACTCAGGGACACCTCCCTTCCTGTAGCCTAGAGTTAGGTTTGTCCCTCCTACAGGGTAAACACCAGCACCGCCCAGGACCAGATTATCAACTTACTTCAGTGCCTTCAGCTCAGGAGCTATTCCACAATTCCCTTCTAGGGAACTTAAGCTCCCTGAGCCACAACCCTCAGGCTCCCAGGCACAACACATTCCTGCAGACATGCCGCCGAAGGGTGGGACACTTTTTTTCTCCCAGACAGGGTTTCACTCTGTAGCTCCGACTAGCCTAGGAATGCACTATGTAGCCCAAGCTACTGGCCTCAAACTCAAGAGATTCTCCTGCCTCTGCCTTCCAGATGCTGCGATTAAAGGTGTGCAGTGCTACACTGCCTGAGTGGGACTCTTGGGAAAGAGAGAGTATAAGTAAAAATACCTTTTGCAAAATACAACAGCACAAGACTTAAACAGCAAGAACTGTGGGGCTGGGGTGGCAGATCTGTTGGTAAAGGACGTGCCAAGCAGACACAGAGACAAAACCCCGGGTTCCAAACGCTGCACGGGTGTGGTGGTGGAGCTCATCTGTCATATTCCAGCACTCGAGAGATGGAGATAATAAGAGGATCGGGAGTTCAAGGATAACCCTGTGTCAAAAAGTTAAAAAAAAAAAAAAAAGCAAAAAACCACCACTACCAACAACAAGAAACCGATTTGTAAGTCGCAGTGGTGTATAATTGTAATCCCAGAATTTAGAAAGCTGAGGTAAGAGGATTTAAAAAAAGAAAGTAAAAATTTGGCTAAAAAGAGGGAAGAGACACCATCCATCAGCCTCCTGTTCTAAGCAGGAATAGCCTAACCACAGCCAGTGGGTTGGTAAGGTCATGAGGACTGTAGGCTAATAGCTTAGTTGTATATTTCTCTGTCAAGAACTTTGTAGATGACAACATCACGTCCCAGTGTCTAAAGGTCAGGCACCCTTGCTTATAGGGCCCACAGCATCCAGGAGCTATCCCCCGTGGTTTGCGAAGCTCCCCGGTATGAGGCAGTCAGTGAGTAGTACCTCGTATGAATGGTTGATCCTGAAATGACTGCAGGGTGTTCTAAAAAACACATGCCGGGCAGTGTGGCTCCCGCCTTTAATCCCAGCACTTGGGAAGCAGAGGCAGATGGATCTCAAGAGCAAGGGCTACTCTTCTGGAGGACCCTGGTTTGATTTCCAGAACCCACATGGTGGCTCGCAGCCTTCTGTAACTCCAGCACCAGGAAATCCAACACTTCTTCTGGCCTCCTCAGACACCGGGCACACATGGTACACAGACACGCACGCAAACACCCATACACAGAAAGTAAACAACAACGGCACACAGGGCAACATGCACTTTGCTCCTTTGAGGGAGGAGGGTACACTAAGACAGTCATTTAGGGAAGGAGTCCTCTCTAATGGGGTGTTCCAAAGCAACACAGAACAAGCCCCTAGCCTTCCTGTTTCCACCTGTTTTTAGAAGCTGAGAGGAGAAAGAAAGAGAGAGGAAGATGTGCCAAGACTCCCAACAGTGCAGGTCACTGGATACAAACTAGGTGTTCAATAAATATTTGTTAAATAAACGAGGTCACCCTGTTTCTTCTTCCTGCTCTAATCCCAGAGACCCTCTAGGGAAACAAACCTCAACCTCCTTCCCCAAGCACGCAGAGCACACTGGTACTACAGACTGAGGGCAAAGTGCCCTTCATTGGTGCCAAGGTTTACCCACGTATGCCTTTGAGAGATAAGGCTCAGGGAGGAGGAAAGACTGAACATCAAGGACATAACTCTAGCCGCGCCGCAGGCGGCATGCCATGGGGGACTGCAGTAAATCAGGCCAGGCCCAGTGATTCTCTCTGACTGTAAAACCAGAAGCTTTGGGAAGTTGAGTAGCAGCCATGCCCACGGGCTTGAACTTTCCCCATATCCAAGTCTCTGCTCAGCATTCTCCAGAGCTCCAGTACTAGACACCTGTTCTCACTGCTGTAGGGCATGGAAGGAAGAGATAGGATATCTGGATTTTCGGGAGTGGGGGGGGGGGGTGTTGAAAAGACAGATATCTCTCCAAGGCCACTTCCGCTAGGGGGAGTTCTAAAACCAGGAAGGAATCACCCACTCCCATATCCCAGGGCAACCCTGACCTGAATATTATAGCTAGGGCATCTTTACCACAGAGGATCCCTGGCCCCTTCCCTGTGACACCCATCACTGAAGGTCTTTACAAAGAGAGTGTTTGATGTTTGGAATGCCGGGCAGAAGAGAGAATAGCCTTGACCACATTCCCTGCACTGCTCACCTTCGAGGCAATGACATCATCAATACCCATACGGCAATGTCAGGAAATACTGAGGCCCAGAACCATTCACAAAGCTAATGGGCATAGACCTGGACCTAGAACTAAGTCTCCCACTTCCCAGGCTAGCAATCCTTCCATAATTCATTACTGGGGACCATAAGGGAACCCATGTGCTGGCCCAGGGAACTGCAAATTCAGGGCTCAAATTACCTGATACCAGGGGCGAAAGTAAGAACAGTTAACACTTCATGTTTATTTGTTGGTTTGGGGGTTGGGGTCCTCCATCTAGGAGTGCTAAGTTCATGTCCTACCCTCCAGAGGCTGGTACCGTGACCGAGCAAGGCACCACCTTCCTTCTCTCAAGTTCTTCTAGACTCCTGTCCAGCCAAGCCCCAAGTCCCTTTCCTCCCGGAAAAAGTTCAAATGTATCAGAACCACGAGTCCCCACCTCCAGACCTGGACTCAGGGGCAAAGGTTCCTAAGAATGGGCTAATCCTAGCCGAGAGAGAAGAGACAAACTATCCAACGAAGTATCCACTCCCAAACAAAACTAGATCCCCTCTTTCAGGTGCCTGCCTCTAGCCAGTTCAGAGATAAAGGTGGGACTAGGTAAACTCCATCCAGTTTGGGAAACTAGGTATAATGTACCTATGAGGAGCCAAAGCAGAGGGGTGCTTGCAGAAGGGGACACAGAAGGGACGGATCGCCTTAGACTTTAGGGGACTCATAACAAGGCAGGAGGGTCCTACCTCAAACTATACCGGAAAAATCCAGACTATTCTCAGTCCCCTTTGCAAAAGTGTAATGGCAACCAGATGAACGAGTCCAGCATGGGCCGGGGATTCGTAAGAGCCCCTAGGGGACAGCTAATTTTCAGAAGGCTACCCTCTCCTCCCTCTAAAAAAAAAACAAAAAAACCTCCCTTTCCTGGGCTTCCCCAGAATGCGACCAATCCCACCCTCCATTGGAGAAACCAGCTCTGAAAAGTTAGCTCTTTGTTCTCTAAGCCAGTCTCCAGGCTGAGCAAAATTTCAGATCTCGGAGAAGCGGTCCCTCTCTCCCCACCCCAGCACCCCACCCCACCCAGCTCCTGCTGGGCTGCCCAGCACCCGGAGTGGCTTGCAATCTGAAATCGGGGTTGAGAAAGCTATGAAGGAGGTCTGCCGGTTCCCCAACCTTGGAACCAGCAAGGAGGGGGGGCAGTCCGGCAGGTCGTTCAAAAGGGGGGGGGTGTCTCCCAATGAGATTCCAGTGCTGCCCCTAAGTCCCTTTCGCCACAATTGACACTCGCTGACCCCAAACCCAGCTTCCAGGCCAGGACTACCAGCAGCCCAAGCCCAGCGGGTTGCGCCGGCCGCAGCCTCCGCCCCGCCCCCGCCGCCCCCTCCCCCAGCGCCCCGCGCTTCCGCCTACTTGGCGCTGGGCGCCGCGGGGAAAGGGAGCGGCCGTCTCCCCTCTCACTCCCGGGCCGGGGAGGTGGGGGCGGGACTGCACCTCCAACCTCCGGCACACACCCCAGCGAGCCCGGTTCCCCGGTGCCCTCCCGCTTCCACAGCCACCCCAGCCCCAGTGCACAGAGTCCATCCTTCACCAGCAGTGGCTGCCCACCGCCTCGCCCTGGATCTCCCGGGTTCCAGGCTGGGGTCTGTCCCCGCACCCCGAGACGCCTCCCGCCTTCCTTCCCAGCGCTGGGGATCGCGGGGAAGAGCCCGCGAAGACCCAGCCCCCCTTCCCTTCCCTGATTGGGAGCTTCCCTGGGACTGCCTAACCCGTGGCGCCCAGTGCCGAGCTCACCTTATCCAGACAGTTCACCTTCTCCGTGGGGTACACGATCTTGCCGCACCGGGCGCAGTTAGGGTTCATGGTTCCGGGGGGAAAGACTGGGGCGGGGACGCCCGAGCTCGCGCGCGTTCCCTTTTCCTTCGGCGAGCTGGTGGGAGGCGGCGGCTGCAACCGTGCAGGCGACGGCGACTGGAACTGGGGAACTGGCCTCCGCCTCCGCCCTCCTTCCCCTAATAAACACACTGGGGAGGAGGGGCCGCACTGGTTGGGGCGGGGACGCGCCTCGGGCGCGGAAAAGGGCGCGCGCGACGAGGCGCGCTCCCGGGGAGACGTGGGGCTGCGTGGGGGCGGGTTCCGGGGAGGGCTACGGGACCGGGGTGCTGGAGCCCCTGTGCTCCCGGGGTGCCCGCGCCCTTGGGCTCCCCGACCGACGGCAGCCCCTCGCCACGGCCCTTCCCGCGCTGGAGACACGTACGAGACTGCGACAGAGCCCGATCTCCCGGGGGAGAGCCGACCCCACGCACCCGACGAGGGTGGGGGTGGAACGGGTTCTCCAGACTCGGGGACTTTCCTTATACCAGTGGGTACCCAGCGTGAACCTGCCGGGGAACCCCCCCTGCCCCGCCCCGCCCCCAGCTAGTTCCCTCCCGCCCACATCCTCTTCCACTTTGGTACCTGCCCCTTTCCCTTTGGACCCAGCGCGCGCAGACCGTCACCCTCCACGCGCCTCTGCGCTGTAGCTTTCCTAGGGGTTCCTCAGATCCAGGTGTCCTCTGCTTTTAGCTCGGCCCTCTTTCCTCTTCCATTCTTTCCTTTTACCTTTGTTCTGCTGGTGTAGCAGCTGCAATAGTATTATACTATTGAAAAGAAACCGCTACAAGAAGCAGAGTGTCGCGGGGGTATAGCTCAGTGGTAGAGCATTTGACTGCAGATCAAGAGGTCCCTGGTTCAAATCCGGGTGCCCCCTCGGTTCCTTTTCCTCATTTTGATGGACAAATAAAAATACATCGCCGTCTTGATTTGATCCTGGGTTGAGACAAGTAAAAAGACAAAGAACTTTCCTCGTTTTACACTCTGAGCAGAAAGCCTTGTTTTGCCTCATACCCTGCAGAAGGATGCTGTGTGGTTACGTTTCACTGTCAGGAAGAGAGGTTGCGCGACCTCATTTGACTGGCGCCAGGGTCGTTGAGATTTCTGCCCATGGTAGCTTTGCGGATTTTGATTGGATGATTCCACACTTGGGTTGGGGAGCCAAGATCACTCCCCAGGTGGGCGTTCTGTGTCCGGTGAGGGTGAGGGTGGGTCAAAAAAAGGGAAACTCAGGGGCATAGCATCTAAGCTTTCTTTTCCCTTTTTGTTCCATTCTGCTTTCTTTATTATTCTCTATTCTTCTCACGCTTCCCTGTTGCTTTGTGACACGGACAGAGTTAAAAGTGCTTCGAGAACGCGCAACCGGCCAATGCGCACCATCAGCTCTCTTTAGGGCAAAAGAATAAGATCCCAAAGCCAAGTAATATAAATTAATGCCGTGGTTTTCAAACTTGTACGTGCTCCAGAATGATCTGGAGGGCTCATTAAAACATCTCCAGTTTCCGATTGTGTAGACCTGGAGGGAGGCCTTGGCAATCGGCTCTTTGGCCGATTTTCCAGGGGAGGCTCTCAGGGACCCAAGGACCGGACCGCTCTTTAAGGATCACTGGAGCGTTACTTCGAATCCATCCGGTTTCAAGTCCTCAAAATGAGGACAGGTATCTATCTGCTGAGTGAGTGTGTGCCTTACGGTGAAGAAATCTCTTAAGTGTGAAGGAGGAAGCGGCCCCCTCAGCTAGGTTTTGCCCAAAAAAAAGGAAAAAGAAAAGAGAGAGGCATGCCACCCGGGTCAGGGTGCGGCTGTGGTATTTTAAACACGGAATCTGGTTGTGTCATCCCAGGACCCCAGGGGAATACTCCAGGCATTTTCCCCTCCCAGTTTCCATTACTGTTCTCTGCTGGGCTGAGCAAGGACGGGGACAGGGCTGAGCTGCGCGGCAAAGCCCAGAAATACCCGACTAGGGATTCTCCCTTTCCTGCGTTAGGCCTTAAACTTGTACTTTCATTGGGCCGTAACTTCTCAGTGAAGAAGGTACTCATTTTTATATCTTTAGACCGTGTCGTCGTCCCCCTCCCCGTCCGTACCGTCCCGTGCCCCCCCCCTCCCGCCACCAATACAGAGCATCCTGTAGTCCAGACTTGCCCCTTGAAATATAGGCCAAGGCTAATCTTAAACTCTTTGTGCTCCTGATCCTCCTCTGACTCCCAAGTGCTGGAATTAACAGGCTTGTACTACTGCGCCTGGATGTAACGTGCTAAATTAGGCAAGTCTATAAACATTTGGGATCTCTGGATTCATCCTTAGTCTTTTGGATCAGGATATAAACTAGGTAAAAGCATCACTGCCTTAACTTAAGGTCAAGTCTTTGTGGCTCCAAACCTTACTGGAGTGTGTTAGGTGATTCTGGAGTGCCAGAGGCATTCGAGTGGGGAAAATTGGGAAGATAGATGAGATCTGGAGTTTGGAAATAGCTGAGTAGTGGAAATATGTGAGTGAGAAAAACACTTAAACCCTGCAAGGGGGCACCCGGATTTGAACCGGGGACCTCTTGATCTGCAGTCAAATGCTCTACCACTGAGCTATACCCCCTCTGGTGGCTGAAGCCCGGGAAATTCTTTTGACATGACTTTTCTACTTTTCACTGAAACTACAAGTAGTATCTTTTTGCTAAGTGATATTGAATGTAACCATTGAAAAGGCACACTTTTTTTTTTTTAAAGCTAAAAAAAACCACATTGATAATTTGAAAACATGAATTTAGGTTGCAGACTCCTTTTTAAAAAACAAAACAAAACAGGGTTTTGCAATGGCCTGGAATGCAAGCTTCCTTTGTCCTTCCTTATTTTACCCACATCGCCATCTCCAATCGTTTATCTTCCTCTTGCAAACCTGTATTGGAAGACTCTCTCCCTGCTCCCTTCAGAATACAAATGCCATCTCAGACGCCTCTGAGAGGCGTTCCTAGTTTACAAACTGTTACGGTTGCCCTCTTTGATTTATAGAGCACTCTCTATGTCGCCCTCTCAAGGATCAAAACAAATTTTCAACTAAAAGATAGGAAGGTTCTAGAGCTCTCTGAGTTCACAGTGTGCTAGACAGACTAGAAATGCACTAGTGAATTCAAAGGAAGTACCCAGTAGTGACAAGGGAAAACTTGGGAAAAACAAGGGAAAACTCTAAACAACAGCAGTGGGGGCACCTAGAATATTTAGCACTTAAGAGGGCTGAGACAGAAGGTTAAGGTTCAAGCCTAAACCAGGCAGTGGTGGCTCAAGCCTTTAATCCCAGCACTCAGGAGGCAGAGGCAGGTGGATCTCTGTGAGTTCCAGGCCAGCCTGGTCTACAGAGTGAGTTCCAGGACAGCCAGGGTTACAACAGAGAAACCCTGTCTCAAAAAAAACAAAACAAAAACAAAAGAGAGAGAGAGTTCAATCCTAGCCATGGCTGGATAGCAAAACCCTGCCAATAAAGGATTTTCAAAGTGAAAAGTAGACAAGCCATACCAAAATAATACTAAAAGAAAGATACTTGGGAAAATACCAGAGAGCTATTCCGAGTTGGCTAGCCATGGAAGGACTTTATTCTTCTTTCCTTTATTTGGAGAGCTGAGAATCAAATCCAGGGTCATTAAAATAATAGCTTCTCAGCTTCGTGGAAAGCTGGGTTGGTGACTTGGCAGTTAAGACCCGAATGACCTGTAGAAGGAAATCCTTTGGTCATCTGTGTAGAGTGGATAGTCTAGTCTGAGGAAATGGCCACTGGGCAGTCTCTAAAGCTAGAGCAAGAGGCCAGGGAAGAACAATTTAAGAGCTGAAGCATCAGAGCATGATGGCACACACCTTTAATCTCAGCACTCGGGAGGCAAAGACACACAGGGACAGTGGTCTCTGAATTCCAGGCCAGCCTGGTCTACATAGGCAGCTCTAGACCAGCCAGGGCTACACGGTGAGACCATATGGGGGAGGAGGGTAGAGAAAGCAAGCAAGCAAGCTAAAGTAGCCAGGACTGAGAGTCTTGTAGGCCAAAGCAAGAAACATAGATTTTATATAAAATGAATAAAAATCCATGAAAGAGTTTAAATTAAGGGAGTTTAAATCATCACTCAGACTAATATAGAAGAGACACACGAGGAATCAAGTGGACCAAGAGAAAATATCCTAAGCAATATTCAACCTCAAGGGAGACATTCTGTGATATGCAACATGGCGGATTTTAAGGACATTATAATGACTATATCAGGGAGACCCTGTCTCTAAATAAATAGATAGATAAATGAGTGAATAGTTATCTATCTATCATTGTCTGTAGAAAGGCCAGCCTCAACTACATAGTGAGTTCAAGGTCAACCTGAGCTAGATTAGACAGAGATAAAGATAGATAAAGATAGATAATAGATAGATAGATTGACTGATAGATAGATGACATCTGTGAAATCTGGACACTGCATGTTTCCAGTTATGATGTGTGTAAAAAGCTACAGAATTAAAAAAGGGAAATGGCAGTCACCAGAGACTGGGAGAGTGTGAAAGAGGAGCAACCATCAGTTACGTGAAGGTGAGTGAATTCTTGACACTGCTAAACAGCTTTGGGCCTTGAGCCCTGGGTGTGGCTTAGTGGTGGATGGTTTGCCTGGCATCCGCCAGGCCCTGTGCTAGATCAGCAACACTATAGGAACAGCAAGAAAAAAACTCTAAATCAAGCTCACTGGTCTACAAGTCAAGGTGTCTAGGTGTGTTGGCACATGCCTGAAATTCTAGCACTTGAGAGGAGGCAGGAGCATCAGAAAGGCCAACTACGCAGTGAGTTCAAGGTCAACCTGAGCTAGATAAGGCAGAGACAAAGAGAAACACAAAGCAGCAGAGACAGAAAGGATAAAATACTTAAGAAAAGAAACAAGTCAAAATCTTCTCTTTGTAGCTAAGAATGTACCTCAGTGATAATATAGAACATTCAAGGGTCTGGGCTATGGGTTAAATCCCAACACACACACACACACACACACACACACACACACACACACACACACACCATATTTTTAGGTGGCAGCAAAATAGTTCAAATAAAGGCACTTGCTACCCATCCTGATAATCTGATTTCATTCCCCAGAACCCATATAGTAGAAGGAGAGAACCAACTCTTATAAGCTGCTCTCTACACAGACACACACAATAAATGTAAAAGGTTTTAATTATTTAAAAAAAAAAACTCAGCCAAATGTGGTGTCTCACACCTGCAATCCCAGTACTTTGAAGGTTGAAGCAAGAAGATGGCCAACTCCAATTCCAGGTCCAGGCCAGTTTGGGCTACAACACTGTCTCAACAACAATAATGAAAAGCAATGAATACATGACTCTGTATCTTTGTAGAAGTTCCATTCTGGTGCCACAGTCAACAGGCTCAATATACCTAATGTTTTTTACTTTTTATGGTTCTGTGGATTAGTCTCAGGAGTTGGCATGCCTTGTGAGCCTTTACCACCGAACTCCATACAGAGCAGAGAGAGACATCAGATGAACATTTAAGACAGATGGAGAACGCAGTTGAAGTTCATTTGCAAGGTCTGGTCCAGAGGTAGAATTCTTGTAATAATGAATAAATGAAACTGGATAAGAAAGCCGTTATCTCAGACCAGGTGGTGGTGATATACGCCTTTAACCCCAGCACTTGAGAGGCAGAAACAGGTGGATCTCTGTGAGTTCGAGGCCAGCCTGGTCTACAGAGTGAGTCAGGACAGCCAGAGTTACAACAGAGAAACCCTGTCTCAGGAAGAAAAAGAAAAAGAAAAAAGCAAGATAAGAGAGAAAGAAAGAGAAAGAAAGAAAAAAAGAAAGAAAGGAAGGAAGGAAGGAAGAAGAAGGAAGGGAAGGAAGAATGAAGGGAAAGAAAGGAAGGAAGGAGGGAAGGAGGAAGAGAGGGAGGAAAGAAAGAAAGAGAGAAAGGAAGAAAAAAAGAAGGAAAGCTGTTATCTCAAAAGTGCTCTAGATTCAGCTCAATCCGAATATTGACTTAACGTTTAGGTAGCTTGAAACTGGCAAGCTGTGTGTATTTCTAACACAGGAGCTGGCAAACCTCCCAATAAGTCCCCAGTAGTTACTGTTTACCATCACACCACTGCACCTGTTTCTGCAGAAAGGAACCGTCAAGGTCTTCAGCTCAGAGAGGGAAGAGGCAAGGGTATGGGAAGTTCAAGTCAGGAAAAACCATGGGGTGGTCATTTTAGAAAGAGGAAAAGGTGCACATACTTGAGCAGAGGTGTAGGAGTGCTAGACAAAACCTTTTAGAGATGGCTGGAGTGACACACTTTTTTTTTTTTTTTTTTCTCAACAACACTCAGCCACTGGGTGCAAGTGTGGAACAATCCTATAATTAAAGTTACTTAGCTTGTAGATTGGCAGGGAAGTACAACCTAAGGCTCACAGCGAACCAGGCAATGTGTCAAGCAAGGACTCTGGAGAACACAAAAAATGCGACATGATCCTGTATCCAAGAAACACACAGCTCACCTGGACGTGGGGTGGGTGCGATGGTAAAGGTACTCACCACCAAACCTGACGACCTGAGTTCAATTCCTAGGGTCCCCATAGCGTGAGGAAAGAGTCAGTTCCCACAAGGTATCCTCAGACTCATACGCACACACTCTAAATGCTACGAGATATGCACAAGGACTCCAAAATCACAATGCAGAGAGAACATCCAAGACAGGTCGCTGATCATGAAAAAAATTAAAAACAGGACTTTGTGCTGGAGGGCGAACCCAGAGTTTGGGACATGCTAGGAGAGTGCTCAAGTAGACGTTACCCAGATAACTGTAGTCTTCAGGAGGACAAGAGTTCAGATCCAGTGAGTTTAAAGCACACCTGGAGTACTTGAGACCCAGTCTGGAAAAAGAAATAGACTCAGTACACATTCAGTCCCAGAAATCTCAGGAGGCAGAGGCAGGTGAATCTCCATGAGGCCAGCCTGGACTACAAAGAATTCCAGGCCAGCTAGGACTGTATAGTGAAAATAAACAAATAAATAAAATAAATATAATCAAATGTAAATATAATAATATTTATTATTATATATAATATACATAGTTCTAGGCAAGCCTGGCCTACAGAGTGAGTTCCAGGACAGCCAGAGTTACAACAGAGAAACCTTGTTTGACAGGGTTTGACAAAAGAAAATTATATTTATATATATATATATATATATATATATATATATATATATAATACAATATTTAAAAGAATGAAAAAATGGGTAGAAAACCACAGTAAGTGAAACATTTTCCTCTCAAGGAGGAAGGCATCTGTATTTGAAGGAGTTGGAAAGCCTGGAGAACATGTCACTTGAGGTTCCCAGGGAAAAAGTTGCTTCTGTGTTCCTGTGTTAAACATTCTAAGATTAACTGATTAAAACAGTAGTTTTCAACCTCCTCCTCCTCCTCCTCCTTCTTCTTCTGTTTTTTTGTTTTTTTCTTTGTTTTTTAAGACAAGGTTTGTCTGTTTAGTCATGGCCGTCCTGGAACTCACTCTGTAGACCAGGATGGCTTTGAACTCAGAGATTTGCCTGCCTCTGCCTACTGAGTGCTGAAGCACCCCCAACTCCCCCAACTCCATGCACCCCCAACTCCCCCAACTCCATCCACCCCCATCCTTCCACCCACCTGGCTAGTATTCAATCTTCCTAACGCTGTGACCCTTTACTACAGTTCCTCATGTTGTGCTGACCCCCAACCATAAAATTATTTTTATTGCTACTTCATAACTATAATTTTGCTACTGTTATGAATCATGTAAATATCTGATATGCAGATGGTTTTAGGTGACCCCTGTAAAAGGATCATTTGGCCCCCAAAGGGGTCTTGACCTACAGTTGAGAACCACTGGATTAGGACATCAATGATTGTGGACAATTGGAATGTTGCAGACACAGAGCCAAATTATCTTGAGCTATCTTATTGTCTGAGTAGCCATTTACTGTGGCTATTATGTCTATAAATGATCTTACGTTCTTGTGACTATTAGGTAAATACTTACAGGATGTAGGAACAGACCCAACCAATCAAAGACTAGGGATGTCATCAGAAGACATTCCAGGCTTACTTTAAGAATTTTCCCACTTTGATGTAACCTGCCTACCTGATGTTTTTACCAATCTCTTTTAAAAGTGTGTGAGACAGGCATGATGGCGCATGTCTGTAATCCCAGAACAACACACACACACACACACACACACACACACTCCAGAAAAAAAGGGGGGAGGGCTTGATTGATGTCTTTTCTTTGTTCTATAAAAACTTCATAGATTGTTATCATATCATACACATTGAAACACGGCATTTAGAATAAACTGAATCTGTGTTCCCAGGGCATGGTCACTTGTGTTTGGCACCTGAATAAGCTCTCTCTTATTCCTTTTGAGGTGAGAATGGCTTAGTTTCTGCAAAGTTCAATTACAGTGCTCAAACTGAGGCAAGGGCAATCCATTTTCTCTCTTCTCTTTCTCCTCCTACTCTTTCTTTTAATTTTTAGAAATAGTCTCATGAGGTTGCCCCTGGCTGTCCTGGAACTCTGAAGATACAGATGGCCTGGATGGCCTCAAATTCAGATAGCTACCTACCTGCCTCTGCCTCCCAAATGCTGGGACTCAAGGCAGCTTGAGTCCACCATGCTTGGCTTTAACTGATTAAAAATTTTAGGTCGGATGGTGGTGGCACATACCAGCACTTGGGAGGCAGAGGCAGATGGATCTCTGTGAGTTCCAGGCCAGCCTAGTCTACAGAGTTCCAGGACAGCTGGAGTTACAACAGAGAAACCCTGTCTCAAAAAACAAAAGGACAACAACAAAAAATGTTGAGTGAGCCACAGGACTGAAGAGACTGCTGCTCAGAGGTAAAAGCATTTGCAACTCTTACAGAGGAGGTGTTTCTGTTCCCACCCTGGGCAGCTCACAACTGCATTAAATGCAGGCTCCTCACCCTCCTCTGCCCACTGTGGGCATATCCATGCATATAGACTAGCACACACAAATATAATTACACATTGAAAATTTTTTTAGGAACTAGAGAGATGGCTCAGCTGTTAACAACACTTACTTCTATTGCGAAGGTTCCCATCAACCACATGATGGCTCGAAACCATTGGCAACTCTAGTTCCAGGGGATCCGGCCTCTGTGGGCACCAAAACACACTTTTTTTTTAAAGTAAGAAAAAATAGTTGAGATATGGCAAACATGAGGAATCATCAGGTGTCTGTCTTAGTTACTCTTCTATTGCTAGGACAAAACATCATGACCAAGGCAATTTATAAAAGAAAGTATTTAATTGGGCTTACGGTTTCAGAGGGTTAGAGTCCATGATGGTGGAATAAAGCATGGCGGTAGAAACAGCTGAGAGCTTACATCTTGATCCACAGGCAGGGAACAGAGAGCATACTGGGAATGGCAGGAGTCTTTTGAAATTTCAAAGCCTACCCTCAGTGACACACCTCCTCTAACAAGGCCACACCTCCTAATCCTCCCCAAACAGTTCCACCAACTGGAAACAAACATAGGAGCCAATGGGAGCCATTGTCATTCAAATCACCACATCAGGTAAAGGCACTTGCCACCAGCCTGACAACCTGAACTGGATTGGATCCCTAGGTCCCACGTGATGGAAGGAGAGAACCCATTCCCATAAGTTGTCTTCTTAGGGCCTGGAGAGATGGCTCATTGGTTAAGACCGCTTGTTGTCTTGCAGAGGACCCAGGTTTGGGTCCCAACCTATGCTGAGGCTCACAACAATCTGTAACTCCAGTTCCAAAAGAGCTGATGCCCTTTTCTGGCCTCCTTGGCCAGAGAAAATATGGGCTGAGGAGATAGCTTTGATCAGTGAAGGTGGATTCCTGGGGCTCACTTCCAGTCTAATTGGTCGCCCACCAGGCCAATAAGAGAGACCCTGTCTTGGGCCTATGAGATGGTTTGTCTGGTAAAAGCATCTGCTGCTCACACCTAGGGACCTGAGTTTGATTCCTGAAACCCACTAACGCTCTCAAGTTGTCCTCTGACCCACACACCTGCCTTGGCATTCAATATTCCCCAATAAATAAATAAATATTTAAGCAAACAAGTGTCAGAGCCAAAGAAATGGCTCAGCAGTTAAGAACAGTGAAAACAGACCTCAGTCCTCAGCACCCAGGTAGTAGCTCACAACCATCTATAATTCTAGTTCTGGGCATCTGATGCTATCTTTTGGTCTCCAAGGGCTTTGCACATGCATGTGGTGCATTTGCATACATAAAGGCAAAACATACAATATAAAAAAATAAATCAAGTCTTCTGAGTTTCACCATGTTGAGATCACCAGGGCCTGGGCTCTGGATTTTGGACTTTCCTGGTAGCATGGCTCTGAAATGACAATCTGTGTTCCTGCCTCAACTAAAGAAACCCAGAAGAGCTCCTGCCCCAAAGGTAACAGGACATCCCAGCTTGCCAAAGGGAGAAAGACTACAAGAGCAATTGGGTATGTTGAAATACAAGCCAAAGAGGGAATTTTGAAAGCAGGTCAAAAACGAATCATTTTCTCAGAAGCAGTCAGAATTGATCAACAAAATCCCAAAATTTGGGGTAACATTTGTCAACCATCCACAAGTAGCCAAACTGCCTGGGGAGGAAGATGAGAGGCCCTGCATTATTTGATCAGAGTTGAAGTAGCAGAATATGAAGACTTAAGATCAGGCAACAGAATAGATTTTTATTTTAATGAAAATCCTAACAAAGGTCTATGGGGCTGGAGAGAAGTCTCAGGTAGTTAAGTGGGCTACAGAAATTCTTTCCTTTAATAAGAAACAGTTGGGTGTCTGGAGAGATGGCTCAGCTGTTAAGAGCATTGGCTGCTCTTCCAGAGGACCCTGGGTTTAATTCCCAGCACCCACAAGGCAGCTCACAACTTGTAACTCCAGCTCCAGGGGATTTGACACCCTCGTACAGACATACATGCAGGCAAAACACCAATGCACATAACATAGAAATAAATAAAACGTTAAAAAAAAGTCAAGTTCTCTCCATAGAACTTCATTCAGATGAAAGAGGTGATCTGTCCTCAAAGGCAACTGAAAGAACAACCTCAAAACGGATTTGACGAAATACTCAAGTCAAACACAGAAGAAAACACGCAGACTATAAGAGATAGCATGAAGAACCGGAGGATTTTTTTACCTGGTTTTCTGTCCATTCTAGGCAGGAAGGTGCAGATGAATTAGGAGAGGTTATCAAAGGTGATATTTGACAGTCAAACAAGGTGGCCATGCTAGATAGTTTTAACTTGATGCAAATTAAATCACTGGAGAGGAGAGAACCTCTATTAAGAAAGCATCTCCATAAGATTGGGCTGTAGGCAAGTCTATAGGGCATCCTCTTAATTAGTGACTGATGGGGCAGGGATGAGCTCACTGTGGATGGTACCATCCCTGGGATGGTGGTCCTGGGTTCTATGAGAAAGCAGTCTGAGCAAGCCAGGGAAGCAGCACCCCTCCACAGTCTCTGCATCAGCTCTTACCTTCGGTTCCTGCCCTGCTTGAGTTCCTGTCCTGACTTCCTCCAACGATGAATAGTGATGAGGAAGTGGAAGCCAAATAAATCTCTCCACCCCAAGTTCCTTTTGGTCATGATGTTTCATCACAGCAATAATAACTCTAAGACAGCGGCTGACACCTTTAACCCCAGCACTCGGGAGTTAGGGGCAGGTGGATCTCTGTGAGTTTGAGGCCAGATGATGATATTTGGCCAAATCCCTTGCAATTCTATGTGGTTCCTGATACAGATGATGAAGGAGGATGAGGAGGAGGATGCTGATGATGATTGGAAGGCACTGATGAAGGGGGTGAAGGCAATGGTGGCGAAGAAGGTGATGAAAGGGAGGAGAGAGGTGGGTGAAAGCAGAGATGGCTAATATGAAAGAACACTGTTGAGTTCCAACCTCTTCTTTAAAATTTTCTTCTTTTTTAATTTTCCCAGTCTGGAAGAGCAAGTTGCAGTCATCTTCCACCTGTCCTTCTTGTGCTCAGTTCCTGGGTTTTAAACTCTCTCTTCTCAAAGTGATGGTCCTCAACTTATTATGGAGAAGATACCTTGGGCATTCTCTAGTTACTGGCCAGTCAGGGTTACATGGTGAGACTCTGTCTCCAAAAAAATTTAAGACCATAAACTGGAGCCGGAGCCAGGCGGTGATGGCACACGCCTTTAATCCCAGCACTTGGGAGGCTGAGGCAGGCAGAGTTTGAGTTTGAGGCCAGCCTGGTCTATAGAGTGAGTTCCAAGACACAGCCAGAGTTACAACAGAGAAACCCTGTCTTGGGGGGAGGAAAAGAAAAGAAAAAAGAGTATAAACTGGGCACGGTGGCACAGATCTGTAATTCCAACTACTCTGGAGGCTGAAGCAGGAGGATCACTTGTGGAAGGCCTGCCTGGGTCGCAGAGTGAGTTCAAGGTCATAGGAGTGAGTTACGGGACAAATTATGCTAGACTCTGTCTTTGATGGATAGTGGGAAGCAAGATACAGTATACAAATATGAGATGTGAAACTAAAGGGTTTAGTCAGGAGCCCCGGGCAATCTCGGGTTGCTGGAATGTGAAGTATAAGAGACATGTTGGCAGGAGATGAGGTCAGTGGGGAACAAGCAATCGTGGGAACGAGACTGCAGTGCTGGGATAAGGAGCTGGGGTGGTTTGAATGAGTATGACACCCGCAAACTCGCTTATCTAAATGCTCGGTTCCTAGTTGGTGGAATTGTTTTGAGAAATTAGGAAATGTTCCCTTGTTGGAGGAGACGCGTCACAGGGTGGGGGGCGGGAAGACAGAAGGACGGACAGACGGACACTTGGAGGTTTCAAAGCCCACACCAGGCGCAGTCTCTTGTTCTCTGCCTCCAACCTTTGAATCAGATGTAAGTTCTCAGCTATTACAAGCACTTCTTCCTGCCTGCAAGCTGCCATGCTCACCTCCGTGATGGGCACGGACTCACTCTCGGAACTGTAAGCAACCCCCTGATTAAATGCTATCTTTTATAAGTTGTCTTGGTCATGGCGTCTCTTCACAACAATAGACAATAACTAAGACAGGAGCTTAGACTTTATTCTGTAAGAACCAGAGGGGCCAGCACAGAGTTTCAAGCAATGGAAGGCTGAGGTTAGACTATTTAGAAGCTACAGCAGTAGTGTTGAGTCACAGGCAGAACTTGGGAAGACTGGCACAACAGTTCAGGAATAGAGTCAAATCAACAGACCTTGGTGATTAAATCTGGGTGCTTGGGAGAGAGAAAAAACAATGTGTCACTTTTTTCTATTGGCACACTACTTGTAGTCATAACCAAATGGACTGTTTCTAACAAGAGAGAGAGAGGGACAGAGCCCTTCCATAATCTTCCCTATGTAGGCTGTTGCCAATGCCATCTTCAAGGCATTGCTCAGTCCTGCTCAGGACTCAGGGCCTTGCACACACACACACACACACACAAATAGGAAGTAAAATCTGCCCCCCTTCAGTATTGAGGACTGGAGCTAGAATCTTGCATATGCTAAGCATGTGTTCTGCCACCGAGATATACCACCAGGCATTTTTCCTACTTTATATTTTCAGACAAGGTCTCTATACACTGCCCAGTGTGGCCTTGAACTTGTGATCCTCTTGCATAGCTTTCAAATAGGTGGGATGACAAGCCTGCTCCACCAGGCACTGATGTTTCTGTTGCTATCTGCCTCTCCACCTCCTGATCCCTTACTGTTCTTTCTTCATAATACTCAGCCCCACTTAACAAACTTACTGCAACTTTCAAAATTATTTCTAGTATTTAGTGGCTAATACCTGCCTCCAACCTTTATCCTGCAGACAGTAAAACCCAGAAAGTCAAGAACAGTATTTTTTTTGTTCCTTTGTGTGATCTGATGTGTGGCCTGGACATACTCTGGCCTAAAGGAGGCATTCAACACATATTTGGATGAACGTATGAACAGGAGGAAAGAAGCCAGGAAAATGTGGACAGGTTGAGGCTGCAAAATGGAGCAATTAATATTAACAAATTAAAACAACCCCTCTTAGAAATTTTGTACGGCTTTAAGAAGCAACAGAAGCAATCCTTCACTGAGAGCTGTGTAGGGCAATTTTGAGTCATGAAGATGCGTTGTCGACTTCAGCTGTGTATATTGTATTGTTTCTTCATTTTGAAAAACAAAAACATAATGCTATGGTACCAAACACACAGATGGAGTGGTCTGTAGCGCTCCAATTAATTGATCCACAGCCTAATGAAACTACTCTGAGTTCGCTCTTCCCTCATCTTTGTCCTTTGGGGACCCTTAGAGAATACAATTTATTTTCACACACACACGCACACATATATTTTTCTTTTGAGAAATGAACTCATTGGGTTGCTCAAGAGGGCCTAGAAATGGCGGCAATTCTCCTGCCTCAGATTCCCGAATGCTGGGATTACTGGAGATTACCACCACGCCCGGAGCAAGAATTATTTTTGAATTCCTGGTATCCAGAGAAACGCTTGGCAACGAAGCTCAAAAGAGGTTGTTGGGCAAATCTAAAAAGACAAAACACAATCTGTATCTTCAATGACATCCGAGGAGGCCGCACCACACGACACCACCACAGGCTTCACGCCGCGGGTTGCTGCGAAGAGGCCCAGGATTACTACGTCATATAGCTGAGCCCGGGGGAAAGAGGCAGGCGTGAGCAGGTCCGGTCACGTGGTTGGGAGTGGGCGGGGCCTCCAGTTCATATCCCAGTGTCCCTTGTGCCTGCTTCCTTTCTGACTCTTTCCGGGCGCTCAAGATGTCGAAGCGAGGTGAGGTTCAGCGTTGGGGAATCCGCTGGCATCCTCCGCGCAGGGCGGCCTGCCCGCTCTGTGGCGACGTTCCCGGGCGGTGGCGGCGCCCGTCTGTCTCCCGGCCGGAGAGGGAGAGGATGGGTGCTGCAGAGGCCCTGGGAAGGCCCTGAAGGAGGAGGGCGGCGGAGAGGGGACATTGACCTGGCAGGAGCCGAGCTGGGGCCGACGGGAGCCATGCGGTTGTCCCGCGCCCGGGCTGCAGCACTGGGGTAGTAGCTGGCATGCCGGCGACCGTTTGGGGCGACCTCTGTGGTACCCCGCCTTGCTCGAATAGGTAACGTCTTGCAAACGTTGAGGCGAAGATGGGGACGGGCAGGTTTTATGACAGCTGGGTGGCAGCCGTGGAGAGGCTAGTGTTCCAAAGCTCGTGCAATGGAGTTATGCACTCAGAATTGTGAGGGGGGCCTCGGAATCCTGTGAACAGTTGCCACTTGATCTTGTTTCCTTCCCTCCCCGCAGGACGTGGTGGGTCCTCCGGAGCGAAATTCCGGATTTCCCTGGGTCTTCCGGTAGGAGCTGTGATCAACTGTGCTGACAATACAGGTACGCCTTGGGATGTGCCCTGCCACGGTCCCCCTTTTAAAAGCACTCAGTGGGCCTTTTGCTAGTGACCCACTGAGCCGTCAAGAAGGGGCAGAGTAAAAACACCGCTTTTGGGTGAAGTGGCAACGTGTGTTGTTCACTTCAATCGGTGTTGTGACAAGGTTCTTGGGAGAGAGCTTTCATGCAGTGTGTGTGTGTGCTTGAGAAGTATTTAGGAAGTTTTGTTTTGTTTCTTTTGGCGTTTTGAGACTGAGTTAACTTGGCTGTGGTACCCCAGGGTGGCCAGGATGGCCCTAACCTAACAATGCTGCCGTTTCATACAAAAATTTATTTTTGTTTACATCCCTTCTCTTTTCCTCCCTATAGGAGCCAAGAATTTGTACATCATCTCTGTGAAGGGAATCAAGGGACGGCTGAACAGACTCCCAGCTGCTGGTGTGGGCGACATGGTGATGGCCACAGTGAAGAAAGGCAAACCAGAACTAAGAAAGAAGGGTAAGTAGACATGGAACTCTCCATCCAGTATATCATGGTGAATAGTTGAAGCTCTCATGGGTTGGAAAGTGGCATGTTATTTTTGTGACTGTCAGAACCTCTAAATGACTTCTTTGAGAGGCTGTGAGATCAGCACCTCTGCTCCTGCTGTTTTGGGTGCTTATTAGATAAGGTTGGACTTCATGATCTACACAACCAGAGTTCCCATCAGGTACATGAGTTAAAAAGACAGTTTTCTGACTTCTCCCTTGAGTGTTCTGGCTGGAGAGCTCTTTGATTGCACTTTTCTTAGGCCACTGTAGATCTGGCTGGCCTACAGTCACAGAAACCCACCTTCCCAAATGCTGGGTTTAAAGCCACCACCTTCTAGCAGTCCTGTGGTGTGGTCCCAAGCGTGCCCTGTGGGGTTATGATGTGACTGCCTTTGCTGCCTGCTTCCGCCCCTCTACAAACCCCAGTATACTTTTAGCATTTAGTTAGAAATCTTGCCTTATTCCCCTTTAATACCACTGTCCAAGCTTTTCCCAATGTGATTAGACAAAGATTTATCTGCAAGGGGGTTATCCTCTTCTCAGAACACTTCTAAGGTCTGGTTGGTGGCCCAGGAAGCTGTCAGAGAAGAGAAGAGCATGTGCCCCTTGCATTGTGGGTAGGATAACAGCTGGATGTACAGTTGTCTCTGCCAGTAGTGGGGACATCCTTCGTTTCTGTCATAGTTGGAAATTTCCAACTATGTGGGTGTCAAGCGGGAGGCTCAGTCAATAATACTTTTTTCTGATACGTGGCTATAAAGATAGGATCTCTGTCTTTAGGAATTCAGTCATATTCTATACATAAAGGTAGTACTTTCTTTCAAACGTGGGAAAGAGGGCTTTTAAAAGTTTAAATAGAAGTGGAAGCCAGGCTAGGTGGCACAGGACTTAATTTCAGCTGTTCTGGACCTAGGCAGGAAGATTTTAAGTTCGAGACCTGCCTGGGCAACTCAAAATGGTAGAGCATTTGGCCTGGTGTATAAGGCCTTGATCCTAATAAAGAAGAGATTGTGGGTACAAGTCAAACCCTATTTCCCAGCTTTTGGGCTTTCAAGAGATACAGTGGTGGTTCATATTTTATGTGTCCTATCTGACTTCAGTAAGGGCCCAAAGTGATCTGGTCCTGTCTTGTTTTTGTCCTGTGTTCATGAGCCTTTACCACATGGTGACTGCTGTGTACAAGCAATTAGCAGATGCGCAGATCATTTTAAGTGGTTGTATAGTGTTCTAATGTCCTGCACCATAAGCTGTTTGGTTCTAGGTTCTGCGTCATTAAAACAACATATGCTGGGAAGCTCCTTAATGCAAATGCCTTTTTTATTCAGAGATTAATGGGCAACCTGGGCAAAGTCAAAGCTTAAATAGAACTTTAAATAGAACTACCTTGTCAAGAGACAAAGTAGCAGAATTCTGGGTAGATGGATGTATCGTATGTCAATTCTACACAGCTTGTTTAATAAATATATCATAATAAAGGATACTAGGCAGTAATTGGCAAGTTTAGGGTTAATACACATCTAGACACACTAATAATAGGCATCTTTGAGTATGTTGGTTGGCAAACAAGGTACTATGTAGACTCTGAAATAGGTTTTTATTGGATGTAGTTAATATTTGTAGGTCAAAGTATGTCAAGCTCTCAGGCTATCGTTGTGAAGGCCACATTCTTTAGAGTGCTGGTTACAAGCATGTCCGACCACACCTAACTGGTGGGGTGCGCACATACTCTATTACATCCTGCATGCAAAACAAATGCTATCAACTGAGCTGTTGAGCTCCGACTTCTGATCCTGTAATCCCAGCTTGTCGGGTACGTTGGGAAGGTGTAGCAAATAAGTTTATATTTTGGGATTATCCTTGGAAAGGAATACGTATATTTCTGGACACAAATGATGGCTGTTTAAGGGGTGGTTGATGTTTACATGATTGATGCTTGTCCTTGCTGTTGGGGGATGGACACCTAATGGTGAATGGCTGTTCTGTCTGGGGGTGCAGCTGTTTACTGTGGTGGTGCTTGGGACTCGGCCAGTTAGTAACTGCTACACTATTTTTCCTCTTTAGTCCATCCCGCAGTGGTAATTCGACAACGAAAGTCCTATAGAAGAAAAGATGGAGTGTTTCTTTATTTTGAAGATAATGCAGGGGTCATAGTAAATAACAAAGGCGAGATGAAAGGTACGAAGCAGTTCAAACCGTGGCTTGAATGTCTCAGGTGGGTGATTGACTCAGCCCCAAGACAGCAGATGGGAGCCTCTGTCTAATCTTGTCTTCCTCTTCTGTGCAGGTTCTGCTATCACAGGTCCAGTTGCAAAGGAGTGTGCAGATTTGTGGCCCAGGATTGCGTCCAATGCGGGCAGCATTGCATGATTCTCCAGTGCATTTGTAAAATATATTCATTAAAAAGTCTTTGCTCAAACAACTTGTCTTCTTGACAAACCACCGATATCAGCTTTGTGTGTAGACGGAAATACTAAGTGTCAGCTCTGGGTGTGACCTTGCAAAACTTGGCTTTCTGGTTTCAGTAAGGATTATCTATCTTTAAGGACTGGAGAGATCACCTGTAAAGACCACTGGCTGTTCTTCCAGGGGACACAGGTTCAAGTCTCAGCACCCACATGATAGATAAAATAAATCCAACACTCTCTTTCAGTCTCCCTCTGGCATCATGCAGGCAACACACATGGTGTGCAGATAAACATGCAAGCAAAAAATACTCATGTGTGTACAATAAATTCCTTGTGTTTTGGGTCCCTAAAATAAATTTTTTAAGTGGTGCATCTTGCCTGATAACAAATACCTGATGTAAGAGATCCTACCTTCCTTTGTCGTTCCCCCCACCCACCCCTTTGGGGCTTATTTTTATGTATCTTGGTGCTGGAGTATATGTCTGTACCATGTGTGTTCAGGTTCCAGAAAAGATCAAATCCTCTAGGATTGAAGATGGTTTGAACCCCTGTGTGGTTGCTCGGAATTGAACCCAGGTCCTCTGAAGAATAGGTTAGGTGCTGAGTGTTTTCTCAGAGATCTTAGTCTCAATTCCCAGGACTACCCAAAAACAATTCCAACCTGCTTTAGCCAGAAGGAACCTGTGACATACAGGGTTCCTGTGATGAGCAAAGGTATAAGGTGGTGCCTTGATACATAAAGCATTTTACTATGGTTTCGTTATAGGGGTGGGTGGTGAAGTGGACTGGGGGAAGTAAATGCTGAAGAAATCAAGTCATAACCAGAGAATACAACGGTTGGCTATATCCTAATACCTATGCCAGGCAAATAATTCCATGTCTACATAGTGCCTTTTCTGTCATGAGGATAAAAGAATTGGTTCCAGGCGTGGTGCATGCCTATAATCCCAATACTTGGAAGCAATCAAAGTTTGAGGCTAGCATGGGCTACCCAGGACAGTTTCCAAAAGTGGGATGAGGAAAGGATGAAGGACTTTCAGGGTCCTGAACAGAAGATTTATTTTAAGAAAGCAAATTATGGTTTTGTATTCTAACTAGACTTGGTGATTTTTTTTTTTTTGAGAGGGGTGGGGAACAAACTGAAATAGCCCAGGCTGACCCTTAACGAAGTTGGCCTTGAACTCCCATTTTCCAAATGCCAGGATACAAGTGAGCCTTACCACGCCTGATTTGTGGAGACCCCTCTAAACCCTTAATTTTTTGCTGAAGGCAAGGGTTCTAAGAAGATGCTGTAAATTATGATCAAATCTGGACACTATCTTTTCAGAGGAGCCATCAAGAAATCGGTTCTGATAAAGCATGGGAGGAGGGGCTAGAGATGTTGAGACCGCACTGATTTGCAGAGGGTAAGTTCCTCTGGTGCACCTGCTCACGTATACACACGAGGTGTTAAAACGTATGTCGTGTGAGCAGAGTGAGAGGATGTAGTACTGTTTGGCAGGGTGCTTGCCTAGTGCGGACGTGAAGCTTTGGGTTAAATCCCCAGCACCACAAAAAGATGGGCGTGGTCTGGACCTGAAATGAACAATAGAGTTTGTATCTCAGGGCGGCCCTTCACATACGTAACAATGCTCAAGTCCGCATCCAGGGCTCTCTTTCCCAGAAGTCTTCAGAGGGTGAGATGGTTGGGATGTCTCATTATGAGTGTCCCCTGCGACTCGAAAAAAACTTTGTTTTGGATGGGGTAGCCGTGGGCACAATGGCCCACGCCTACAGCATCATTAGGCCCAAGTTGTGGTCGGCGATTCCGCCTTACAATCCACAGCAGGACTACCATACTCGCCGGTACTTCAGGAGTCCGGTGGTTCCGCCCATTTTGCGGAAAACTGATCAGGTGGGTGTGGAGCATCCCCGACGACCCCCGGACTTCTAGCAGCCCGCTTGTGGTGTTTGGGCTTAGTGGCCTAAGAGTTTCGTGGTCTCGCCCCTCCCTAATTCTGGGTCTCCACAGTGCTCTGGGCACGCCTGTGGCTTCGGCTGTGTTGGTGAATTAGAGTGGAGGAACCCGATGACTGAGTGGAGGTACTGAGCTCCCGCACGCAGTCCTTTCCGCCCATAACCCCACCTACAGTCGCATTTCTTGGTTTGGACTAGGAGTATATAGAGCCCAAAGCCTTTCTCTTCCCACAAATTTTTTTTTTTTTTTTTTTTTTTTTTTTTTTTTTTTTTGGTCTTTGTGATGTCACAGCGGGCGCTTTAGCGTGACCTCACCACAGATCCTCAAAACCTGCGGAAACTCCGGAAACTCCGGTTGAGCTCTGTGAACCAAACAAAGGAGACTGTTTTGACCTGGCACCTCAGGTCCTGTGCTGTCACAGCTGCAGGGTTGAGCCTGGCTCGCAGCATTCTCCCAACACAATTTTTTTTTTTTCTCAAATGTAGCTTCTTTGTCTTCCAGGATGTCCTTGGCTGTCCTGAAACTCACTCTGTAGTCCAGGCTGGCCTTGAACTCACAGAGATCCGCCTTACCTCTGCCTCTGCCTTCTGAGTGCTGGGATTAGTGCTCTACCACCTCTCCATCCCCGACCCCCCATCTCGGCATTGTCAGTGTCCTTGAACTCTTAAACACAAGGGATTCTCCTTCCAGTAACTGGGAATGGGACTGAAGATGTAGCTCATCAGTAAGACACTTGCCCTTTGTGTATGAGGTCTTGGGTTTGATACACCCCATAAACTACCTCCATACAGAACAAAGCCAGTGGCTGGGAGTACAGAACTCCAGCCCACGCCATCTGCCATGCCTTCCAGCACTTACCTTTAGAATCTGTGTTGATTTCAGTGGTGTCAAGGCAAAAAGGACTACTATGTTGCACTAGGAACAGATCTTAGGGATTTTTGTGGTTCTTAATGTTGTATGTGCTCATATGTGTACAGTGCCTGGGCATAGACTTGTCTCCTTGTCTGTCTCTTGTCACTTTTATAACAGGAGCCAGAGGTGTGTACGTCTAAGAATGTCTATTTTATTGTTTTTGTTTTGGAGCTACACTTCGGCTGTGTACCCCATGCTGATCTCCAACTTGAAGCAATTCTTTTTCCGCTGCCTCCTGAGTGCTGGGACTACAGGCCAGAGCCAACTGCCTTGTATTATCTATCTATTTATTTATTATTGTTTTTACAAGACAGGGTTTCTCTGTAGCCCTGGCTATTCTGGAATTTGCTCTGTAGACCAGGCTGGCCTCAGACTCAAAGATCCACCTCTTTTTGCCTCTTGAGTGTTAGGGTTAAAGACATCCTCTGTTTGTCCAGCTTCAATCCCCCTCCCCCCACACACATAGTATTTTGCCTGAACATAAATATGTGCACTGTGTGTGCTTGGTGCCCTTAGAGGGAAGAAGAGGGCATCAGATGCCCTGGAACTGGAGTTACAGATGGTTATAAGTGCTGTGGTGCTGGGAATTGAACCAGGTCCTTTAGAAGAGCTGCCAGTGCTCCTAACAATGAGCCATCTCTCCAGTTCTGACCCCAACCTCCCCCACTTTAATTTGAGACAGAATTTCATGTGATTCAGGCTGGTCTTTAACTCATGCTGCAGTTCAGGCTGGTCTTGAACTTCTGATCCTCCTCCTGCCTCCTAAGTGTCAGAGAATAAGTGTATACTACTATACTCAAGATATTTAACTTTTAAAGCATTCCCTTTTTTGTTTCTTAAGATAGTCTCGTACTTAGTAGCCCAGACTGGCCTGGAAGTCACTATGTACTTCACGCATACCTTCAAATTTGAAGCCTCCCAAGTTACACTGTGACCAGCTCTGTGGGGTTTTATTGTTGTTGTTTTGTTTTTTTTAAATCTTCAAAATCTCTTCTGTCTGTGGGCTGGGCAGTGAGTGGCACATGTCTTTAATTCGAGCACTAGGGAGGCAGAGGCAGGTGAATCTGTGTTCGAGACCAGCCTGGTCTGCAGAGCGAGTTCCAAAATAGCCAGAGCTACACAGAGAAACCTTGTCTTGAAAAACCAAAAAAAAAAAAAAAGAGAGAGAGAGAAAGAAAAGATCACGTTGGTGCTGGGTATTTTTATTTGAACAAAGATGTGAGAAACAAGAGAAACAAGATAGATATTTGAGCTGGATGAGGTGGTGTGTGCACTTGGGAGAGGTGAAAGTGAGGACAAAAGGGTCAGGAGTTCAAGGTCATCCTCAATTAAATAGGTTTAGGGTTTCCTCTGAGCTATGTGAATTCCCTTGTCTGAAGAAAAATAACCAACAATGTAACAGAACAGTAACAAAATAGACGTATTTAGCCTTTACTATGGTAGACCTTTAATCTAAACTAAGTCTCATGGGAGCCTTCCTGTTTGTGACTAATGAGGAAAATTGAGGGCAGAGAAGCTGTATTAATTGACCCATGATCACACGGCTTGCTAGTGGCAGGGACAGTTAGGATCCAGACTGTCTAGCAACAGAGTCCTTACCTGCCAGTCACACTGCCTGTCCAGATCATTTAATCTGATATGTTGAATTAAATTTGATGGATTTAATCTGATGGATTTAATCAGTGTATTAAATCTGATTTAAGCCAGTTGCTTCTGGCTCTGAACTCTTCCCTTCTCCAAAGAAGCCCCAGGCAGTTTGTACCATGCTCCATGAGGCAGCCCAACTTAACAGTCTCCTTTCCTTCTTCCTTTTCAGGATCATGGAGGTACAGGAAGGGATGGCTGGATAGTAGATTATTACCACATTTTTGGTCAAGGACAAAGATACCTCAACAGGAGAAACTGGGCAGGGGCAGGCAAGTGCCACCTCCCGGTCCGTCCTCACATTACCCCACCACGGAAGGACCCTGTGTACCCCACAGCTCAGAGAGCCCTGGCTGGGGAAAAGAGAGTCAAGTACCATATCCTCCTGATTTTCCTTCCCATACACAAGCAAATAGTGTTGGCTGTGCCTAATATTCACTTACTGAACACCTATTACATGTCAGGTACCACTCAGCCTCATTTCATCCCGGGGTTACAGTTCATACTCTGCATTATTCTAACCGGATTTGCTGGGAAGGGCTGAGATGGAGTTAGTTGCATTTCCCCTTCGTCCACTCTAAAGCCTGTTGTCTCGTGTGTATGTGTGTGTGTGTGTGTGTGTGTGTGTGTAGTGTCCCCATCTATACAGAGTCTGACTTGCTGAGCATGCTCAGTTTAGCAACCGTTGGAAAAGGAAGATTAACTTTTTCTAGCAGGGACAGTCTTCCTTCCATCCAACTCCACCACCTTTTGGGCACATGATCACCACATAGTCCCTTTTATCCCATGATCAAGTTGAGCTCATCTGTTTTCTCCAGCTGGGACAGAGGCAAGAGTAAAAATTCCTCACATCTCCAGGGAGTAAGGCACATACCATTCACAGTCCTCTTATAAATTCACCTGGGGGAAAGTTTGATTTCTAGGACATCTCTGTCTCCTGGACCTCACTGTCCTTGGTTTCTTTCCAGCGGCTCAGGGCCTCTGGGGAGTAAGCCTCTAGCTGTGGGGGCGGGAGACACAGTGACTCATTGGGTTTAAGTGGGAAAGGCAGGAGCATGCTATCTGCAGGCTCAGCCTCTCTCCTCTCTCCTCTCCCCAAGGGCATTCCCTCCAGCAGGTGAGCGGACATGACTCCTACAATGCCAAACCGAAGACCATAACTACAGGATCAAACGGTCGATTCGGCTACCGGCGGAACACTCCAGCCCTCCGCCAGCGGACATCGGTGTTTGGAGAAGTCACCCCATTCCCCATTTTCTGAAGTTGCTGCTGAACAGGCCTTGACCTGAATTCCCGAAGCAAATTTTTAGATGAACTGTCAGTGCTAGTCTGTATTCTTAAAAGGTGCATTCGTGTCTCTAGGTGTGCTTTTCTTCTCTGGGGTGGGGGAAGGGAACGAGTTTCTGCACCCTAAGCTTCACCTTTGCAAGGGAGAAGGAGGCCTCTGCTTCCTTCTAGGCTAGGATGGCAAGAAGGGGCCATTCTTGTCCATCCTCCTTTTCAGGGCCAGGGATTAAAACCGTGGCCTAGAGCATGGAAATCCAGCATTCTGCCACTGAGCCATCTCTCTTACATCAGATTCTACAAACTCAGCCCTCAACAAAGCACTTCCCCAGGTTACTAGTGGGCTCCAAGCCAGCAAGGACTATAGAGAGACACTGTATCAAGTCTCACAAATAATTATTATGAACTCCCTGATGTATTGCCGTCTAAAACAAAACAAAACAAAAAGTTGACATTTTAAGTGGGCCTGGGAGTTTTGGGTCTATGATCCTGGCTAGCTGAGAGGCTGGGGCAGAAAGATTACAAATTGAAGGCTAGAATGGACTACATAGGGAGACTTTGTCTAAAGAAAATAAGGTCCAGGGACATAGATGTGTTTGGTGGTAAGAGCATGTAGGAAAGAGCGTAACTAGCATTCTTAGTACTAAAAAAACCCTGAGAACCAACAAACAAAATACTGACATCATCCACCTACTTTCTATACATAAATCATTGGGAGTGCAGGGGGACCAAGATCCATCTGAGGTGCTTCTTAGCCCAAATCACAGGATTCTCTGTTCATGAAGTCAGTTTCCTTTCCAACTAGTTGTCATTCTTTTATGTTCCCACCTTGTTTCTTAATGGCCAAGAGAAAGGCCAAAGAAGAAAATGTATACAAAGGTGAGGCTTGAGAACACAAAATTCCCCAGGGCATTAGTGTGGGTGGAACCAGCTCAAATTGAGTCACCATAAGTGGACAAGGAAGAGGGCCATAATAAGGTGAGGGGGTATAGCTCAGGGGTAGAGCATTTGACTGCAGATCAAGAGGTCCCCAGTTCAAATCTGGGTGCCCCCTGCTTTTTTTTCTGGTTCTTTTATTTCCATAAGTGGGAGTATGAGCCAGTGTCACTAGAAAGGACAAGGAATTTTTACTCTGGTTTGCTGGCTAAGGAATGAGGCTCTTGGCCTGCCAGTGATTCTTGTCCTGAAATATTTGTTCCTCTCACTTTTCAAGAGACCAATAAAACAAAGTCACCATACCCCTCCAGCTGAGCTTCACCTAACACATACTTGTTAGGCGGGGCTATAGCTCAGTGGGAGAGCACTACTCTAACACGTGAGAGGCCCTGGTTCAAGGCTAGATACTGAGAAGAAAGACTATTTGTAGATATTTCTCCTTTTCTTTTTTCTTCTTCCTGGTCTTCTTCTTTTCTCTCACTTCCCCCTCGTCCTTCACCCCCTCCTCCTCTTCTTCTGAGACAGAGTCTCACTACTGTAGCCCTGGCTGACTGGAAATTTGCTATGTGGATTAGGCTGGTCTCAAACTTAGAGATCCAACTGGCTCCTGAGTGTTGAGGTTAAAAGCCTGCAATACCATCACCATGTTTTTTTAAAGATTGTGTGTGTGTATGTGTTGTGGAAATTTATGTTTAGTTGTGTTTCTGTGCACTGTTGGAAAAAGGAATGCAAAGGCCTTGGCATTTTGTATTGCCTGCAGGTGTTGGATTTTGGGGTTGGGGGGGGATGTTTGATTGCTTATGATCTGCACCTGAGGAGTGCTGACGCAATAAAACACCTGAGCTCAGATGCTCGGGGTTCCACTGAATATGGCAGTGGCCATGACAGCGGTTCCCTCTGTAGAGGTCTGGCAGAGTTTGCAGTTATGAAATATGCCTCCTTGTCTTCCCTGGTGACCCCCCAATAGGCAAACTACTGCATGTATATGTGTGTGAGATGTGTGTACAGGTGCCCATGGAGGCAAGAAGGTGGCACTGGATCTCCTGAAACTGGAGTTACAAGAAGTCATAAGGCTGTTTGAGCCATCTAGTCTTTTCTAGGTCTTTCTCTTATTTTGTTTTTTGAGACAGGGTTTCTCTGTGTAGCCCTCGATATTCTGGAACTTGCTCTGTAGACCAGACTGACCTCAAACTTGGAGATCTGCCTGCCTCTGCCTCCCAAGTGCTGGGATTAAAGCCTGTACCACCACCACCAAGTTTTTCTAGGTATTTCTAAAAGAAACGTTAATTTTTTTTTTCCTGAACATGTAGCTACTTTTACATTTTTTTTTTTTTTTTTTTTTTTTTTTGAGATAGGGTCTTATAACGAAGAGTTGGCTGGCCTGGAGTTTGCTCTGTAGCCTAAGCCAGCCTTGAACTCATAGAGATCTGCCTACCTCTGCCTCCAGAGCACAAGGAGGTTAGATTAAAGGCATGCCCCACCACACCAGCCAAACTATTTTTCCACATCCAGATACTTTAAAAAAAAAAAAAAAGTTTGTGTACGGGCACCTTGCTTCATGTATATCTGTCTATCACTTGTGCGTCTGTCTAGTGGTCAGGTGGCCCAGAAGGTGTGGGATCTTCTAGAACTGGAGTCACAGATGGTGATGAGCCATCATGTGTGTGAGGGGAACTGAACCAGAGTTCTCTGAAAGAGCGGCCAGTGTTCTTAACTGCGGAACCATCCCTCCCGTCCTTTAATTTAAAATAAAAAACAGGTGGTGTAGATCTTTCAGTTCGAGGCCAACCTTGTCCACATTGTTCCCAGATAGCCAAGGTTTTACACAGACCCTGTCTTAAAAAAAGAAAAAAGGACTATAAAACTATAAGAAAGAAGAAGTACGCAGATTCTAAACGTTGGCAGAGGATGTAATTCCGGCTTTTTAATTTTTTTTGAGACAGGATGGTCTCAAACTTTGTGCCAAGACTGGCCTTGAATTCCCGATCTTCCAGTCTCTATCTCCCAGGCGCGGAGATGATAGGAGTGTGCCACATCTGACTTCTCGAATTTTGTTTGTGTGATGGTGTGTTTCTATAAAGCATTCCGGGAGTGGCCGGGAGTCCATCAAGCTTCTACAGCAGGGCCCTGATGGTTGCCAAGGCAACAGAATCTTGCCTGTGGCTTTTCAACAGTTGGGGACCTTGGACCTCGGACGAGGGGTGGTTATGTGAGGCGACCAAACTGAGAGGACCAAAGCCGGGAGAGCGGGTAGAAACTACTCTCTGCTCTGGGGTCACACAGACTCAGGGCTAGTACGAACGTCATCCCTCCGAGACGCTGACGCGGTTATATGACGCCACTCCCGGAAGTGCGAGCTAGAGCGGGCGGGGCAAGGGCAGCTGGTTGCTTTTGGGATTAGGTCCTGCGAGGCAGTCTCTGAGCTGTTTCGCTACGTTTCTCTCCGTTTTCGCTGAATCTTTCGGTCGGCGACTGAGGAAGCGTCTCCACCGGCATGGGAGGCGGAGACCTGGTAAGGGCGGAGGCCTGGGCAGGGACTGAGGCCCGAGACCCCTGGCGCCAGGGACGGAAACTGGCAAGGGTTGGTGGGGTGGAAGTCCGGGGGAGCAGTGCGTAACCCTGGTAATGAAGTCTTGGTTTCAGCACGAGGGGGTGGTGAACATGGAGAGGGAACGGATGGTTAAGTCCACGGAGGGACTGGGATAAGCTTTGGGAAGATGTGCGGCGAGGGATGTCTGCCGGTGCCTGTGTTTGATGATTAGGGGCCGCCGGACTTGGGAAAACTGAGCTGTACGGTTTGGAGGAATCCATTTTCAATCTTGTCCTTTTTTGTTTCATACCTGACCGAAGTGCTTTGCTCTCATCTGTAGTGACAAGGCAGCTTTCTCCTGTATTAACATTTTTCTAGGCTAAATGACAGTTGCTCTTAAATCGTGTAGTTCGTTTGTGGGGAACTAACGCCTTAAATAATCCACGAAGCGTAGGGCTAGATTAGGCGGCTATTAATCTCTTTTAAGTGAAGCTAATTGAATCAGTAACGATGTTAGTTCATTAGGCTGAGTTTGCCAGGTCTCTTTAATTTGATCAAATGCTAGGACTCTGTCAAAGTTGGTCAAGTTTCGTATGTTCTTCATGGACAGTGCATTAGTTTGCTTCTCTGTTGCTATGATAAACCAAGACCAAAAGCAATTTTCAGAGGAGAGGGCTTATTATATTTTACAGGTTAGAGTCTATCTTCAAGGGAAGCTGGGGAGGAGTTCAAGCAGAAACCATGGAGGAATGCTGCATACTGGCTCGGTTCTCTTGGCTTATTTAGCTACCTCTCTTATACAGTTCAGACCACCTACCCAGGGATGGTACCACCCACAATGAGCTGGATCCTCCTACATCAATTAGCAGTCAGGGAAATGCACCAGCAGACATTCCCACAAACTGATGGAGACAATTCCTCCTTTGAAGTTGACAACCAAGACTAGCTATCGCTGACAGGAAAGCTCGGATCTAGAATTCTTAATCTAGAATTCTTAACCTCAGAGCTATTGGCAGTTTGGGCTAGATAATTCTTGGTGTGTGTGGTGGCAGGGCTGTCCTGCAAATTGAATTTTCAGCACTCTCTAGCCACAAGATACTATTAGCACTCACTCTCAGTTGCGACATCTACACATTTCTCCAGATATTGCTTGCATTTGTGTCCTGTGTAGGACAAAGTAAGGGTGTGTGTGTGTGGTGGTGGTGGTGAAGAAAGTCCCGATCAAAGCAAAGAATGTAGGAAGAAAGGAAGGACGAAACAACTGGTAAAGGAGGAAAGGCATTTAAGGGAAAGAAAGCAAGCAGGTGGTGCATGCCTCCCAGCACTTGGGAGGTAGAGGCAGTAAGATCTCAAGTTTGAGAGTGCCCTGAGCTAGGTACTGTAAGGCCCCCACCCATTCTCTCCTCCCTCAGTGGGTGTGCTCCTGGAGGCTTCATTGCCTGGTGCCCCCCCACGACCCCTCAGCCACCACTGAATTGCCATTTGTGCTTCTTCTGTAGAGCAAACCTGACCTTTCCCAGCAGCCTGGGCCCTCTCACTGATTGCTGCCTCTTAGGGCTGCTGCTTGGCTCCCAGTCTACCCTGCTGGGGACCCCAGGGATACCCAGCCACCACCCCCTGTGCCCACCATGAGCCCCAAATGGTGCTGAGGACCACTGGGGAGCCACCACATTTCCCCTTTGTGGGAATCTGGCTCTGTGAGGCTAGGGAGGTTTGGGGCTTGAAACCCCCTGTAGGAAAGCTTACCCCTATTACCAGAGACCCCATTCCTGGCCTGTGGGATCCCCAAGCTGGCACAGCAGTGTAGAAGTGGCCCCAACTAATACACATAGCTGTTAATTGAGTCTTTTAACCCTTTCCTAGACCATTCAAATAGGGTGAAAAGATCTCACCAATCACAGACCACTTTGGAAAGCTCCACACCTGCCCCACCCCCCCATATAAAAAGCCAAGTTCTACTCTTTGCACACTAGTGAGGGCAGCTCTGACTGCTGCCTTCCTCCCAAGTGGAGGCAGCAAAGAAGAGAAGAACACCTCATCTCAACTAGGGATATTTCCGGTTAGAGCTGGAGCACTGAGGAAACTTCTCCCCTTGAGCTGAGTGAAGTGGAGCTGTTACATTGTAACACTCCAGCTCAGCTTGGACCGCCTTCCCTACCTTAGAGCTGTGTGCTCCCTGGACTCCCGATTGCCAGGGCATCTTCCTGACAGAGTTTTGTGGTTCCTGGGCTCGGGAATGCCAGGATACCTTTCCATTGGGAACACCTTCCCCATTCAGACTGTGTGGTTTCTTGGCCCCCAACTGCCAGGGTACCCTTCCATCTGTGTCTGAACTGAATAAAAACACTAACAGGTAGCTAGAGCCTGCCTTGCGTGTATGTGTTTGTACACACACCTGTGTTCTCCCTGACTGTGTGCTTTGCACATGCCAGGCACCTTGTCTGTTTTATCTCATTTAATCTTCTTAACTGGTATTCAGTTTTGCACCTTTCATATCCATTCTTCACATGAGAGCTGCCCATGCCTCTTGCCTACATCTTCCCAGTTTTTGCTTCCTGCTATCAGCAGGGTGAAGTTCCGTCCCTTCACATGCCTGAAAGGGATTCGATCTGCTCTCTTCTTAGCTGGCTTCATCTTACACCCCTTCTCCATTAGCTTGCACTCCACCTCCAGCCACACGGAATTATGGATGCTGTCTTTTCCCACCGCTGGGACTGTAGCTGTGAGTGCCATTTCCTCTTGACTGCATCCCACGTCACCAGCTATTTTATGTAGCAGTGAGGCTGTTGTGTTGCTCTGCAAGGAAGGCAAAGAGGTCTTCTCGTAGGTACAGACCCTGTCAGACCTAGGCTGAGGAACCACTATCATGGCGGGTGCCATACCAGACACTGGAATCCTGAGCGTCTCATCTCAGGGGTGTCTATCTATTTATTTATTTAGGTTTTTCGAGACAGGGCTTCTCTGTTGTAACTGGCTGTTCTGGAACTCACTCTGTAGACCAGGCTGTCCTCGAGCTCACAGAGATCCACCTGCCTTTGCTTCCTGAGTGCTGGGCTAAAAGATACACCACCACCTCCTGGCACAGGGGTTTTTTATTGATACTTAAGCTCCTCAGGTGTTCTATCATTAACCCATGCAGATCATGAACAATCAGACATCTTTTACATAAAGCCAACAACTGCAGACAATACAATGCCAAAACCCAAGCAGCCCTTTTCCCAACAGTGCACAAAACAACCATTTTAAGCATAACTAAAAATAAATTTCTGCAACACCATCCCTAGATGCTACTTCCTCAAGGAAACTTCCTGTGATTACAGCTTGAAGGAAAGAGTGAGAAGAGAGAGAAGCATTTGTTGAGGGTGAAAGGGAAGAGACTGGGGAAAGTTCCTGGGAAGGAAAGTTGAAAGAGGTCTAGGTACATTGTAAGCATGCAGGTTTAGGCACAGGAGAGTTAAGTGGACTCAACAGAAAGAAAGATGTTTACATAAGAATGAATGTTCCGTCCCAGTGAACTTGTTGCCTTCTAAGCAGGTGTCTTTCCCCTTGCCCTATCCCTCCTGTCTTGCCATCATCAAATCCCATTTTAGGCATGGGGGTCTAAGGTTAAAACTATTCGAAGGAAACTCAGAAAAGGCCCATTCCATCCTCAAACTGGAATATAAAGACATTTCCCACAACCTGATGCATACTAGACAAGTATTCTACCACTGAAGTGTACTCCCCACCCGATAGCTCGCCTTTACATGCCTGCATGTCCTGGCTGTGGGCAGGGTGAGGCAGGGCGTGCTGGTTAGCTTTGAATCTCGATGAGCGCTTGTCTACATTGGATTGTCCCGTGGGTATATCTGATAGGGATTGTCTTAATCAAAGTGGAAAGACCCCGTCCACTCTGGGTAACACCATTCCTTAGGTGAGGGGTCCTGAACTGCATAAAAATAAAGAAGTCCAGCTGAGCAAAGAAGTGAGGATGAGCATGTGGTCATTTATTTGTCTGTGCTTTTGACTGGATGTGGTGAGACTAGTTGTTTGAAGTTCCTACCTCGCCTTCCTCCCATGACCTCTGTCACTGGGAACTAAATAAATCCTTCTCCTCCACAGCAACGGAAGTGGAACCAGAACACAGGGTTAGTTAGACTCATCCCCTTCCACTTACCACCCGCTGAATTCTCTCCTCCCTGCCTCCCTTCACACAGAACCTGAAGAAGAGCTGGCACCCGCAGACCCTTCGCAATGTGGAGAAAGTGTGGAAGGCGGAACAGAAACATGAGGCCGAGCGGAAAAAGATTGAGGAGCTGCAGCGGGAGCTGCGAGAGGAGAGGGCTCGGGAAGAGATGCAGCGCTACGCTGAGGACGTTGGGGCCGTCAAGTGAGGAGCTGGGTGTTCTGGGGGGTGGGGAGCTGCAGGGCTGGGGGTGTGCCCGGTCCAGGGGCTGTGTAATAGTTACGTGGTTCAGCATGTGGGTTTTGGAGCCTGACCAACCTGATTCTAAGATTGGCTTTTCATGCCTGTGTTGTATACCTGAGAGAAGGTGTGGGAGCCTTGGGTTTCTCAGTGGGATCCAGGAAGTCATAGTAAGGGTTGTTGAGGACCAGGTGTGATAACGTGTGATACAATGTAACAAACTTGGTGTAGTAGTGTGGGCCGTGCTCCCACCGGATAGCTGGCAAATAATCACGTGCTGCCTGAGGCCTCTGAATGTACTGCAGGCTCATCTGTTTTTGTTTTTTTTTATTTTGGAGACAGGGTTTCTCTGTGTAACCCTGGCTGTCCTGGAACTCACTCTGTAGACCAGGCTGGCCTCAAACTCACAGAGATTCATGTGCCTCTGCATTGTAAGTGCTGGAATTAAAGGCATATGCCACCATCACCTGGCTGCAAGCTCATCTTTGGGGCAGAGGGAGTCAACATGAATAAGTAGATAGGGGATCTATCAGTAAGAGCCTTGTGACTATGGACAGTCTTGTTGAATTTTACCTTTGGTCAATTTCTTGTAAAATACAGGGTAATCCTAGTAGTAATTACCCTATTCATCTCACGAAGAGAAAATAAAAAGTATAAAAGGCACTCTATAGTGCATTCCTACATCAGAATGAGACAGAGACTGCAGACAGACCAAAATCAGGTCAGCTCTGCTGTTCCCTTGTTGACGTCTCATGAGTAAGCAAGCCTTAAGGGTGAGATGTGGCACACTTTCCCCATGCTATATGTGGGGTTTTCCTTAATTTCATGACGGAGGGATTTGTTACATTTGTAGCTGTGTGTGTGAGAGACTTAGTTTCAGTACTTGGACATAAGTAGGCCAGAATCACATTCTTTAAGGAAATGGGTTGGGAGGTTCTTATGTTTAATGGTGAATGAGGTTTTATGGAACTTTTAAACTAAATACAATGTATTTAGGGAATGGTAATGGTAACTGTTAATTGTGAAACTTGACAGAATTCAGAATCCCCTGGAAGATGGGCCTCTGGGCTCATCTGGGGGTGGGGAATTATCTTGATTCTGTTAGTTAATGTGGGAGGACCCATCCTGATGCGGGGGGGGGGGGGGGGGGGGCGGGGGGGAGGGGGGGACGACACGATTCCCTGTGCTAGGATCCTGAACTGTGTAGGACTCAGCAAGCTGAGCGCTGGCTGGGCTGTGGATGCGGTGTGGCTGGAGCTGGGACAGACCCTCTCTCTCTTAAGTCGCGTTTGTCAGGCATTTAGCATTGTTAACACAAAAAGAAAACAAGACAGGCATTAATACGAAAGGGAAACAAGAAATTGGATTACCTGTTTTTAAAGATTTACTTATTTGGGGCTGATAAGATGTTCATTAGTCAAGAGAACTGGCTATTCTTGCAGAGGACCAGGTTTGAGTCCCAGCACACACACTTACAGCCATCTGTAACTAATTTGCAATTCCTGTTCCAGAACATCTGACACCATCTTCTGGTCTTAAGGATACTGCACACATGTTGAGTACATACATGTAGGCAAAATACATAAAACTTTTTAAAAAGGGCAGACAAGAAAAGCTGGGTGGTGATGGCATTATGCCTTTGATCCTAGTACTCGGGAGGCAGAGGCAGACAGATCTCTCTTGAGTTCGAGGCCAACCTGATCTACAGAGTGAGTTCTAGGACAGCCAGTGTTGTAACAGAGAAACCCTGTCTCAAAAAAAAACAAAAGCAAACAAAAGAGTTTAAAACCAAGACAGATAAACTCCAAGTCTTCCAGTTGCCCAGAGGAGAATGGAGAAAAGAAGGGTGAAAGGCCATGGTGTTTGGGATAAGCCAGCGTGGGTGTCAGCTTCATGGCTGTACACATCCACGAGTTGGGGAGGGGATCTTTAGCAAAAGGTAAGGCAGCCCAGAGAACTAGAGAAAGCATAGGTAGATCTGATCAGCATCCAAAAGAAAAGACAGGGAAGGGTAGGGAGGAAGGAGGGAGGGGGAGAGACAGAGAGAATACTCAGGGCTTTGCATGGCAGACTGCCGTCCCTGTAGTACCTCCTGGCAGGGAACCCCAGCTTTTGTAGATGATCTGCTTGTCCATTGGCTGGTTTGAATGCTTTCTCTAGTGACATGCTTTGATTTTGTCTAATTGAACACTGTTGATTTAATGATTCACTCCCTTCTGTGGTTCAGGTGATCTTTCCTGTGTTTGTAGTGCATTGCTCTTAGAGCAACGAAGACCTCCCATACACGTTATAAATCTCCAAATCCCTTTCTAGAACTGGGAATCAAACCCAAGGCCACAACCGTGCTAGGCGGGCAGTCTACCACAGCGAAGTAGAGTATCTCTAGTACTTGCTGATAGTGTTACATGGCTGCAGGACAGTGCTATTTGACCCTTGCAGTAAATAGATAAAGATGGGGCAATTCCTACTGAAGCCAGTTCCTGCGGAGTAGAAGGGACTGTAAGAGGCAGGGGATCTGTGATGGGGTATCGCTGGCCTTTTTTGTAGTTCCTCCACCCCCAGAGCTGAGGACTGAATTCAGGACCAGGCCCTTGATAGACAAACACTGTATCCCTGAGCTGAACTCCCAGTTGTGTGTGTGTGTGTGTGTGTGTGTGTGTGTGTGTGTGTGTGTGTGTGTGTGTGCGCGCGCGCGCGCATGCGCGCGCGTGTGCCATGTCACTCATGGAAGTCAGAGGACAGCTTGCAAGAGTTGTACCTCTCTTTCTCCATCTTCCTGGCTCTGTTTTTTTTTTTTTTTTTAAATAGTTCATGCTAGCCTCAAACGCTGTATGGCCCAGGACCCCTTGATTCTAATCCCACTGCTTCCACCCCCTTTGATCTGGCGTTACCAGTGTGTGCCACTTGGCTCTCTGTACCTTTGAAAATCCTTCTGTGTGAAGTTAATGTGCAATTTACTGTGAACCTATTCTGTGTTCTCCCTGTTAGCAAAACCAAAAATGTGTAGGATCACTCTGCTTTCACGTGCTCTCTCTTCAGATTCCTCATTTGAAAACTCGGGGAAGCAATGAAAAGGCCGTGGTCGATGGCTGCATGTTAAGATGAAGACACAGAAGCAGCCTGTCCAGGGTTTCCCAGCTCTAATGGTGGAACCAGAAGCTAAGTTCTGTGATGTGATCCTGGAGCCCAGCTCTAGAACTCGTCCAGGACCTGGGCTCCCCCACCCTCTCTCCGCACTGTTTGTTGGGCAACTGCTCTTCCATTGAGATATATTTTAGGCCAGGATGAGTTAAGACTAGGATGAACACTCCGGAGTCTGAGGCAGATAAGAATTCAGGGCTGGGTGCTTGGTAAGACCTATATCTCAAAACAAAAGGTGTGTCCTTCCTTTCTCTGGAGTTCACTATTAGGTCTAGTCGCCTTCCCCTTATTCCTCCCCTGCAGTCTGTCGGCCTCCTGCCGATCCGTTCACTCTCTGCTTTCCTTCATTGAGTTGGTTTCTCTCTCATCTGACATGTCCCCTTCCTTTTTCACTTTGAGATTTTTCATTTGTCTGCATGAAAAGCGGAGCCATCCACTTCCTGCTAATTGATCTTAATAATTAATTAGTGCAGCTGCAGACCGGGCAGTTTCCCTTGGGGCTCAGTGTCTCACGGTCACTTCATCACACTCCGCACCCATCCCTGCACCATTTGGTGATTTCTTGAC
Organism: Cricetomys ansorgei; assembly: GCA_026225945.1. NCBI lineage: Eukaryota > Metazoa > Chordata > Mammalia > Rodentia > Nesomyidae > Cricetomys > Cricetomys ansorgei. Next base: position 16,324,040 of record JAMJFZ010001881.1, read on the forward strand.
CTGTGTGTCTCACCCAGTCGCCAATGAACAACTCTTTCTTTCTTGCTTCTGGCTTTATTTATCTCTCTGGCATAGGAGGTATGATGAGGAAATAATTACCAGTGAAAAGTAAATATTTCCACCTTTCCTGTCCCTATGAGTATCAGGCACAGTGTCTCTCCAGTCATCTCAGATATGCCCATTTATTTATTTATTTATTTATTTAAAAATTTAAAATGTATATTAGTGTTCTATCTCCATGTACACCTGCTTGCCAGAAGAGGGCATCAGATCCCATTACAGATGGTTGTGAGACACCATGTGGTTGCTGGGAATTGAATTCAGGACCTCTGGAAGAAGAGTCTGTGCTCTTAACCACTGAGCCATCTCTGCAGCCCAGATATGTTCTTTATTTAGATTTGTTGTTTTCTTTGGTGAAACATGTTCTTTTAAAGTCCTCTCGCTCAAATGGGTGTCGTGACAAATGTCAGCTACTCAGGGGGCAAAGCACAAGAATCATGGAAGCACAGAAATTCAGGGCCAGCCTGAACAGCAGAGCATGATTTGGGAGAACCCAGTGTGGTGGCGCTTGCCTTTAATCCTAGCACTCAGAGGCAGGGGGATCTCTATGAATTGGGGGCCAGCGTGGTCTACATACCAAGTTCCAGGCCAGCCAAAGCTGTATAGGCAGTCCTTGTCTCAAAACCAAAAGCAACAAACAAACAAAAGCAGACTGAAGGCCCAGGCAAGAGCATCTCAAGTTTGAGAATAGCAAAACTGCAAAATAAATAAAACAAAAAATAAAATAAACAAAACAGCAATAACAAGGGCTACAGAGATGGCTTAATGGTTAAAAACACTGTTGCTCTTGCAGAGAACCATGTTCAGTTCCCAGCGCCAACACGGTTGCTCACAATCACCCATAACTCCAGTTCAAAGGATCCTGTGCCCTCTTCTGGCCTCCTCGTGCACCTCATGCATATTGCGCACATTGTGCATGTGCAAATAAATGATAATAAAAAGATAAGGGCTGGACAGCTGGCTCAGTGGTTAGGAACATGAAGTGCTCTTGCAGAAGACCTGAGTTCCATTCCCAGCACCCATGTTAGTCACAACTGCCTGTCCCAGTTCTGACCCCGACAGGCACTAGGAATGCATGTGAAGCACATATACACAGCAGTCACTCACACATGCACAGCAAAACAAAGATCTTGTCACAAACAAGTCCACTTGGTATGATTGTGCACGCCTGCAATATCCACACTTGGGAGGAAGGGGCAAAAAGATTAGGAGTTCAACCCAACCTCGGCTGCTTGCCAGATGACACCGGAAGGAGAGACAGATCCCTGAAAGTTGTCCTCTCTCAGCTTCACATGCACACTGTGGTGTATGTACCCTGCCCCCTTAAACACACACACTAATGGTAAAGAGAAATTTCAAAGCAAATTAAAACCCGGGAGCTTATTTAGTAGAGTGTTTGCCTAGTGTGCCCAAAGCCCCTGGTTTGATCCCTAGTGCAGCACAGACTGGCTGTGGTAGCATAGGGCTGTAATCCCAGCATTCCAGAGGTAGAAGTAGGTGGATAGGAAGTTTAAGGTCATCCTCAGGCAGCCTGGAACAACTCTTTCCTGGGGGCCCTGGGTTTCCCAGCTCTCAGACTCCCTCCTAGTCTGTGATTTACTTGCGTGGGGGAATTAGGAAAGCCTGTGATTACCACTGTTTGTGGTACCCATGATAAAGGCTATCCTCCCTCACGGTCTTCCACAGTCTGCCAGGACCTGGCATCCAGTGTGACCTTCCATCTTGACTGTAGCGGTGTGGGTAAGTGGGACAACCTAAGCTTTTCGCAGTGTGACCCAGCAGCCACAATCAATTCTTAATTACAAACTGATGCTTCTCCAGACAGATCTTCTAATGGGAAAAAAGTTATAAATGGTCATATTTATATTGGTTTAAATTATTTTTATTAAAAACGCCCAGCGAATCCAATGCCCCTTTCTGTCCTCTGAGGGTGCCAGGCACTCACACAGTGCACACACATACATGCAAACAAAGGACTCATACACATAAATTAAATTAATTTAAAAAAAAAAGAGTTCAGTGTTCTGTTACCATCTGTCACCCAAAGTTTCCATTTTCATACCACTTATACTTCCCACAAGGTAAGAAATGATGTTAAGCCTGATTCTGTGACATCATTTGGTCCCCCTCTTTTGTGTTAAAGCATTGTTTACCCAACATTGTCATTTCTCCTTTTCTTCTCAAACCTGTAGCACCACTAGGGCCACTGTGCCAAGTGCAGAGCTGTCCAGTGAGCACAGCTGCATATGGGCTCAGTGAAGTTGTTTTGAGTGCCAAGGTAGAATGTTTATCTACCTTTTGGATAGTCTTTGACATGATCGTATAATGTATAAGCTTGGAAGTGGAGACTAGGTAACTAAGCGGCGAGCCATGCCTTCCATGGGGGCTTCTGGGTTTTCCTCATCAACTGGTCTTTGTGAAAACTATCTCTATTCCTTCATTAGAATCATTTCATCGTGTCTGTCAAGTTGGAAATGTTGTTTGGCCTGCACTAGGTATCTGCAGAGGGAGTTTAATGCTGATCAGCTCAGGTTCCAAGTGGAACTTAGGACTCTCCGTTCCCTTTGATTGACTGGGTTGATTGATTGCGTGTGTTTATCTATCTGTATCTCTCATATACTGTATTATACACACATACATATATAAGTTGTTGTTTTTTTCTTAAACCAGGAAGAAAGAAGAAAAGTTGGATTGGATGTACCAGGGTCCCGGTGGAATGGTGAACCGTGATGAGTACCTGCTGGGGCGTCCCATTGACAAATACGTTTTTGAGAAGATGGAGGAGAAGGAAGCAGGCTGTTCCTCTGAGACAGGACTCCTCCCAGGCTCTATCTTTGCCCCATCAGGTGCCAATTCACTTCTCGACATGGCCAGCAAAATCCGGGAAGACCCTCTCTTCATCATCAGGTACTGCTGGGAGCTGGGAAGGGTTGGTGTAGAGATGCCTGGGGATTCTTCCAAGGCTGGTATTGCTCTTGCTTTATAGCTGCCTTTGCTTTCCGTGTGTCTGTCTCTATTTGTGCTTTGGGTGGTGAGAGAGTTCTGTAAGGGTGCCTGATGGAGGCCATGTGGAAAGATACTGGCAATGTGTCAAGCCAGACCAGATTTATCCACCTGTCTTTAACCCTTAAACAAAAATGAGAGGTGGAAGGCTGGGAAATGGCTCTGCCATTAAGAGCATCTATTGCTCCTGCAGAGGACCTGAGTTTGGATCCCAGTTCCCATCTCAGGCAGGGTCCAGCTGTCTGGCCCCACAGGCACCTGTACTCACGCACATATGCGTACACACACACAAATTAGAGATAATAAAACTGGTGTAGAGTTGGTATGAGGTAAATGCCCCCCTTAACCCCTACTTGCTTACCATTCCCACCACAACTGTATAGCCATTAAATGTCTCTTCATTCTTTTTTCTTTTCTTTTCAGCCTCTTTCCTTGCTTTTTTATTTAATTATTTTTGGATGTGTGTGTTTTGTGTGTTTAGTGTATATATGTACACGTGTGCTTACCTGTTTTTTGGAGGCTAGAAGTGGACATCAAATCACTCTCTACTGTGTGTGTGTGTGTGTGTGTAGGATTTACTTTTTAAGTAAATGTGTGTGTAAGTAAGTGTGTGTAGGATTTACTTTTACTGAGGATTATTTTGGGAGTTGGTTCTCTCCTTCCATCACGTGGGCCTTAGGAATTGAACTCAGATAGTTGGGCCTGGCAGCAAATTCCTTTAATAGCTCTCTTCCCAGCCCTCTCTACCTTATTTTTTGAGACAAGGTCTCTTGCCAAACCTGGAGCCTGCTGATCTGTTTACACTGGCTAGCGAGCCCCAGAATCCTGTTGCTGCCTCCGGAGCACTAGGATTATGACCATGCGCTGTGCTGCTCAACTTTGTTGATGTTACTGGTTTTGAGACAGGGTCTCATTAGGTAGCCTTGGTTGGCCTGGAGCTTGATATAATGGCCAGGCTGACCTTGCACTCATACCTGTCTTCTGAATGCTGGGATTAAAGGCATGTGCCACTGCCCTTGGCTCACTCAACTTCTTTGCATGGGTTCTGGGAGGTGGAATTTTAGGTCCTTATGCTTGTGTGGCAAGGGCCTTACTGACAGAGCCGTCTCTCTACCCATTTTTGCTTGTTTGTTTGAGACAGGGTCTCACATAGTCCAGGATAACCTCAAACCCACACTCTGAGTATGACTGAACTCCTGACCTCTGATGTGTGTCACCACGTCCAGCTTCGTGATTTGTTGAGGCAGCACTTCCCTATGCAGCCTTGGCCTTGAATTGACAGTCTTCTCGCTCAGCCTCCCGAGTGCTGAGTTCTGCGGTGTGTCGCCCAGCTCTTCATTAGTATTTGCTTGTCGTATCCCTAACTTGTTTCCAAATTATGTATTTTCAAATTGTTATAATTTGAAAACTTTGTAGTGTTTATTATTTTTAACTTATTTTCTGTGTATGAGTGTTTTGCTGGGGTGTGTATGTGTGTACCACGTGCATGTCTGGTGCCCACGGAGGCCAGAAGAGGACTGGCTATCCAGACAGATGTGAGCCACCATGTGGGTACTGAGAATTGAACCCAGGTCCTCTGGAAGAGCAGCCAGTGTTCTTAACTGCTGAGCCATCCCTCCAGTTACCCCACCAGTGTGTGTACACACACAGACGCACACGCGCGCGCGCGCGCACACACACACACACACACACTCACACTCTCTCTCTCTCTCTCTCTCTCTCTCTCTCTCAAAAGAAGAACCAGTCTGTTGTCTTTATTTCCCAGACGATGAGGCTGTTTTTATGCTAAGCGGTGGAGGTTGATTTTGAGATGTTGCAGCCAGCAGATTTGCAGGCCCACACCCGATTCCTTAACCATGAGGGAAGCCTTGAGTATGAAGCCAAATGAGAAGCAGATTGAACTCACTGTAATGCAATGCAGTGTTTCCACAGCTTGTGTGTATTTGCTGGACGTTTCTGGCTTCTACGCCATCCTGTAGATGTCAGTGCAGATTCTGTGTCTGTAAGGTGCTTGGTGTCTGCTTGCTTTGAGACGGGTTCTCACTGTGTAGCCCTGGCTGGCCTGTGCATGAGGCTTGAAAATTGATTGTTCAGTAGAATTCGTTGAGGGGATAACAGAGTTCCCTTTGCAAATGAAAGTCATTACATTTGTTTTCTTCTATTTAGGAAGAAAGAGGAGGAGAAAAAAAGAGAAGTACTGAACAATCCTGTGAAGATGAAGAAAATCAAAGAGTTGGTAAGTCATGCATCAAATATGCACCAAGATGCTGGTGGGGAGGTTGCCAGCTGTGTGTGTTCACGCTGGGTGTGTGCCTGGCGCCTGAGGAGGTAAGGCATGGCATCAGATCCCCGGGAATGGAGTTACAGATGGTTGTGAGCTGCTGTGTGGATGCTGGGAATTGAACCCTGGTCCCCTGGAAGAGCAGCCCATCCTTCTAAGTGTTGAGCCATCTCCCTGGCCCCTCCTTTAGCTTCTTAACACCAGTCCGCCTATGCATTCCCTCTTAGGAAAGGAAGTAGCCTGCTGTTATAACTCCTTTCTGTGTTCTTGAGACAGGAGTTATTTTGTAGCCCAGGGCAGCCTGGAACTCACAATCCTCTTTCCTCAGCCTGAGTGGTAGGATTGCGAAGCTTAACTTTTTTTTTTTAAGGCTTATTTTTATTTATGTGTGTATGTGGTTGCAGAGGGTGTCAGATCCCCTGGAGCGACAGTTACAGGCTTTTGTGAATCGCTGGATATGGATCTAGAACTCAAGTCCTCTGGAAAAGCAGCAAAGCAGCAAGTTCCCTTAATAGATAGATGAGCCATCTTTCCAGCGCGCAGGCCCCCCCCCCAGCCCTCAAATTTTTGTTTTTTAGATACTTTGTCCTGGTGATTTTATGCAACCTTAACCTAATAGCTTAATTAAGGTTGATTTCCTTTTGGTTGGGAAAGAACTCCCTATCTTTAGTGTCGTTTTATTATTTTATTTGTTGTGTCTGTGTATGGGTGTGTGTGCCATGGCATGTGAGTGGTCCTGAGGATTGAACTCAATTGTGAGGCTTGGGGCAAGTGCCATTAGCCGATGAATTGCAGGCTCACCGGAGATGCATAGTGAGACTTTGTCTCAAAATAATAATAATAATTTTAAAATGTGGATTCCTAGCTCACCAGAGTTTTTGTTTTCTGTTTTGTTTAGTTTAGGGAGTCTGGGGTACATTTGTGTCCAATATGGATACCTTGATAATGTCCTGGTCCAGTTTGTATGTGAGTCATTCCCTACTACACCAAGTACTAACAGGGGTCTCAGGAATCTCATGTGGTTATATTCTGGACTTTTCCTAGTTGCAAATGAGTCTGGAAAAAAAGGAGAAGAAGAAAAAGAAGGAGAAGAAAAAGAAGCACAAGAAACACAAGCACAGAAGCTCGAGCAGCGATCGCTCCAGCAGTGAGGACGAGCGCAGCCAGGGCCGGTGAGCGGGCGGGGCTGGCCTCCCTCACTCATGCGTCCATCACTCGGGAGGGACTGAGCACCTGTCCGGAGCCAGGAGCTGCCAGGCACTGGGGTTTCAGTGGGGAACACACAGATGTGCACTCTGTACCACAGAGCCTGGCCTCTGGCATTCAAATTTATTGGAGATGCTAAAACTGCGACTCTTGGTGCACTCTTGATAGGCTGACATTGGCTTCCCAGGTCTCAGTCAGAACTCCTGACAAGACTCTTTCATCTCAGGACTGAAGGGGGTTTTCTGTAGTCTTCCCCCTCTTTTTAAAAAATGGATTAATGGAACCATGTGGGCTCATTCCGCATCTTCCCGAAGGGACAGTCAGCTCTCTTGCTGCTGACTCACGATTAGTCCCGGAATAGCAACATGAGGTGAGAGGAGAATGTGTTGAGGCGCCGAGGCTGAGAGCTCTGCCCACGGCTTTTCACAGGAAAAACTTGACTGTGCTGATGGTCTTCCAGCAAAGACAGTCCAAATAGAGAAAGGCGCTGCCAAGCAATAGAAGTAATAGCTGGGCGCAGGGAGACGCTGGGCTTCTCAGCAGGAGAGATTCAAAACTGGACTCGTGTGCCTTTTCTTTTTCAGTGAATGTGTATATGTTTTAATCTCTTAGATCTCAAAAGAAGATGGCAAATTCCTTTCCTGTTTTGTCCAAAGTCCCTGGATATGGCTTACAGGTAGAGATGTGGGCTTCTCAGAGGAAGTGACGATGGGACTGTGCAGTTTGTCACCCTTGACACCTGCAGAGAGCAGGGAATGCTTGGGGCGGAACCTAGGGCCTTGCATCTGCTAGACAGTGCTCCATGAGTGAACTGCAACCTGAGCTCTCGGTTTACTTACTCGTGTGTTTACAGATAGGGCCCTATGTTGCTCTTCCGTCTGGAACTCACTATGTAGACCAGGCTGGCCTAGAACTCATCTAACTCTGCTTCCCAAGAATTGGGGGCTCTTTTTTTCTTTCTTTCTTTCTTTTTTTTTTTTTGAGACAGAATCTCAAAAATTTTCAATTCTTCTGCCTTAGCATCCTGAATGCTGGGATTAGACATGACAGGTGACCCTTGGCTTTCCTGAATAGGACTTTAGTATGTAGTTCAAGTTGGTCTCAAACTTGATCTTTATGCTTCTGCTTCCTGAGTTGCTAGGGTTATATGTATACCATTATGCCTAGCTTTTTTCCCCCCTTATTTTAAGATAGTCTCAAAATGTAATAGAACCTGGCCTTGAACTTACAATCCTTTTACCTTAGCATTCTGAGTACTAAGATTCAGGTATGTACCCCCGCACTTACATGCACAGAGATATATCTCCTTGATTAAAAAACCTCATTGTTCATTCTTTGCTTTGCTTTACTGCGTTTCTGTTTGAACAACTAGATTTCCTTTGAATGGTTTCCTCTTTGTCAATGATATAGGTGAGGGACTCTGATCGTAACCAGGGGCTGCAGAGTTCTCTAATGGTGGAGCAAAGGGGGATAAAGAACCATTCCCGATCAAGAAGCTCCTCCCACTCACCCTCCAGACATGTCAGCAAGAAGAGCACCAAGGAAGACAGGTCCCGGGACAGGAGGTCTCGTTCCCCAGGCCGAAGGTCACGGTCCCCAAGGTCTAGTAAACCGTGAGTATGGGAACTCACTGGGAAGTCATCTGTGACCCTGAGGGCCTGGTCACAGCAGGTATTTGTTTTGGGTGGTGTTCACTGTTTCTATTCTCAGGTGTCTCAGCTCATCTTCTTCTCTTCACCTCATTGTAATCACAGTGTAACTGCAACAAATGAAATACTTTGTAGGACTATGTTGTGCTGACAGAATTCCCTCTCCTATTGGGTTACACTTTTATGTGTGTGAATGTAGTGTGTATGGGTGGTGTTTACACATGTGCGGGTGGGTGTTTTTTGTTTGTGGCTAGGTTAGAAGTCCATAAACCCCAGAGAACCTCATGTCTCCTCCCTACTCAGTGCTGGGGTTACAGCATGCACAGGACTGTCTGGCTTGTTGTATGGGTTCTGGGATCTGAACTGTGGTCCCCATACTTACCTAACAAAAGATCTTAGCTGCTGAGCCTCTCGAAGCCCTGGATTATACTTTTAATGTTTTTATTTATTTGTGGTGTGTGTATATTTGTCCCATTGTATGCTGTGGAGGTCAGGCAACAACTTGAGGGTCTTGGTTCTGTCCTCTACCACGTGGGTTCCCGGAGATTGTACTCAGGTTATCAGGCTCTGTGGCAAGTGCCTTTACACATTAAGCCATCTTGCTGGCCCCAGCCTGGATTATACCTTCTAAGGGTACTCCACTGGTTGAGGGATATGATAATAATTCCCCATATTCAAAAGGTTTGTCACCTCTGTGTCTATTACAGGCATACCTCTAAGGTAAATTGGAAAGAGAGAGACAGCCCATCACCTAAAAAGGAGGTCTACCAGAGGCGGCATACTTCTGGATATACCAGGTAAGACAGATTTTACAAGGCTGAATCTAGAAGTAGCTCACAGCAGAGCAAATGGATAATGTATCTGATTTCCTTGCAAAATTGAATCTATTCCTTTATTCTTCTGAGAAATGTTTCTTCTCTCTCTCTCTCTTTTGAAACATAGTCCTCTGTGTCCCAGGCTGCTGGTCTCAAACTCTGTAAACAAAGCTAACCCTTGAATTTTTGGTCATTTTGCCTCCATCTCCTGAGTGCTGAGAGTGCATATGCCCTCATGCCCATGGATGTGATGCTGGGGATCAAGCCAAGGCCTCGTTCATTCAGGACAAACCCTCACCAACTGAGCTACATCCTCAGCCCTGGTCAGCTTTGTTGGTTTTTTGATACTCGGTCTTATATTGTAAACTGTGCTGGCTTTGAACTTGTGATCTTCCCATTCCACGCATTACAGTTGTGGACAACCATAGCCACACCCTCTGGTCAGCTTTTAATCATTTGCTCCCAACCTCTTTACCTAGTAAGGCAGGTTGAAAGGACAAAGTCTGGCTGGCCAGATGGTTTAGTGGTAAAGGCACTTGCTCCAAGGCTGGCATCCTGAGTCCAATCACCAGGACCCATAGAGAGAAAGAGAACAAGCTGTCCTCAGGCCTCCACATGTGTATCATGGTGTACCCCCCCCCCCGACTCACCCACACAAACAAATTTCATAAAAAGATTATAAACAAAAATAGGGCTGAGGAGATGGCTCATTCAGTATAAAGGGCTTGTTGCATAAAGTGCATCCCTGGGGCTTGTTGATCAGCCAGACTAGCTGAATTGGTGAGCTCCAAGTTCAATGAGAGACCCTGTCTCAAAAAATATGGTAGAGAATGGATTGAAGAATGACATCTGACATTGACTTTGATCTTCCACATGCACACACACACATGTGCCCATACAGGTTTTACAGAGTGTCCTCTGTAAAAGAGCACAGCAAGTGCTCTTACCCACCGAGACGTCGCCACAATCCCCTATCGATGGGTTTTTAAGTGTCCCTTATGAAATGGGAGGTAGCAACAATCATGAATGGCCCAGTCCTTTGCTCTGTAAGTTGTTAGCGGTGCAGACATGCTTGCTGAAAAGTTAGGTTCCTAATTAGCTCTCAGTCTATTTCATAGTCGTTTTAAAATAATTATCCTAGGGATTACTGAGTGTGATTATGAAATCCTTCACTGAAAGTGTTCATGATTGGTTGGAACCGTCTGACTGAGATGTCAGAAGGAAGGAAAGTCTCCTGGCATGACACTGTTCCTCTTATTTCTTTGAAGAAATCCATGAACTGGCAAGCCTGTGGACCTGCCTGCCTGCTGGACTGCTTCTGTCTTAATTTGTTTTGCTGGGAAAGGGATAGAACCAATGGGATGGTTTTTGTGCTCAACAGAAAACTCTCAGCAGAGGAACTAGAGCGGAAACGGCAGGAGATGATGGAAAATGCCAAGTGGAGGGAGGAGGAGAGGCTCAACACCCTCAAGAGGCATGCCAAGGAAGATGAACGGGAACGCAGGCTGGAGAAGCTGGACTCTCGGGACGGCAAGTTCATCCAGTAAGCGCTTGGTTATGCCTGGGTTCCACCTGCATAGTCTCCAGGAGGCCATGTGGCAGCACCCTGCTGGGGGACTGGTGGTGTTTCTTGTCTGTGTCCAGAGACCTCAGAGTCCACTGAGGGGACCACTAAAGGGATCACTTCTAGCCAGGTAGTGGGAGATTTTTTTATTTGAGGGAGAGGAAGTGATTGGTATATTTCCCAAATCACTGAAATTCTTTGGCCTTCCTTTTAAGTAAAAATTTATGGCTCAGAAAACCTTTTTTCCAATGAGACTTGACTTGTTTTCCAAAGCAGATGAGTTTTCCCTTATGGACATTTAAAAACCTTGTTTCCAGATGGAAGTCATTTGAAAACTGTCTATGTGGGCTGGAAAGGACTTGTATTTCTACAGTTGCTTTCTGGCTATCAACCTGTTTCTTCTGATTCTGCCAGAGTTGACCAGTTAAAAAATGTTCTTTTCTTTCATTCACATGTCTGTCTTCTCTTCCCTAGCCGCATGAAGCTGGAGAGCGCCTCAACTTCTTCCCTGGAGGACCGGGTGAAGCGTAACATCCATTCTCTGCAACGAACATCAATGGCTCTGGAGAAGAACTTTATGAAAAGATGAAAGACGTCCCTCTCTTACTGGTTTTCCTGAATTTTCCAGGGAGGCTGCTGACTCCTTAAAATTCTCTTTATAAGAGTTTGAATGGCTTCTTCTACAGATGAGAAACCACCACTGTTCAAAGTGCCCCTTGTCCATTGACTCCTGAAACATCCTACATCCTTTAAAAACCAATGTGACTTGATTTTGGGACCCTCAGGAACTTTGGCTGGATGAACTGTGGGCTGTTTTAATGGCTGGGCATTGGGCTGTCCTAGAAGGCTTAGATGCTTGTCATACCTCTTCCCTCCCACCTGAATGAATGGATCAGACCTTCCAGAGACCTCTCTCCACAGCCACCCAGACAGAATGTGCTTACTGGGGTAAATGAACATTGGCTTTATTTAGTAGAAGAGCCAAGAGAGTGACAAAGAAGCTGGAAAACAGTACCCAAAAAAGTCCTAAACGAACTGTTAACTATTTGGTCTTTGAGCTGTAATAGTACAATGTGTATATGTACAAATGTACAATTTTATACATGCTTTAAGAAAATTAGCTTTGTGAGAACATTTTGTTTGATGGTTTTACTATGTGTAAAGCCACAGTGAACCTTGTTGGAAAGCAAGAGAGAAGGCAGCTGGGCTTATCTCTCCAACTCAGGGTGTGGGAGGAGCTTGGTGTCACTGACAGACTCTAGCTGGGGTGGCTAACCTCTTCACATCTGGATGTGACTTTGTCCTCTGCACATGTGCTAGGTTTCATTCATGCTATGTACTGGCTTCAGGAGGGACACACCTGCCAAGGTGTGTAGCCTCTAGAGTCTCATATTGGGCAGTCCAGTGGGGCAGGAGTCGGGGCCATGTTGTCAGTGTGTTCTGTGGTTCCTAAAAGCACATAATGTGAAAACTATTTCCTGGCTATTTTTGGTTGGTTTGTTTTCTGAGTCAGAGTAACTCAGGCTAGCTTTGAACTCCCCACGTAACTGAAGATGATCTTGAACTTCAGATACTCTGGGCTTTGCCTCCCAAGTGCTAGGATTACATCACCTCACACAGTTGGCTGCTGTTGCTTTGTCTTTTGAGACAGGGTCCTTACTGGCCCAGGATGGCCTGGTGGTGGCTTTCCTGCTTCAGCCTCCTGAGAGCTGGGATTACTGGCATGAGCCACCATGCCCTGTTTCCTAGCTTCTCTTACCCTACTATAACCTGACACAAGGGGCCACTCATGTGACTTTACTGCCATTCTCTTCTCTTCTATCAGCAGAAACCTCCTTTAACCAGGGAACTTCTAGGTGCTGTTTTTAAAACAAACAAAAAACCAGATCCATCCCAGCCCAGGCTGACCTTGAACTGTAGATCCTCCTGTCTCAGCCTCTGGAGCTGTGGTTACAGACCATGTGGCCCTCAGAGGCACTCTTAGCACACATTAGTTAAGCCATTTCCTTAGTCTACCAGTTCCTAATTCCACCTAAAATGTATTTGGATTTTTATTTTTAAGCACTAAAGTGCCAGGCACTGTAATTCTTAAAACCCAGTTTTCCCCTAGAGAATGTAACATTATTCATTTAATCACCTCATCCTGCTGCCCTGTGCTATGGTTAATTATGGCTTTTATTTTATTACTTGGTAATAAAGCCTACATTTATTTTTGTAACTGTAAAGAGAGGGCGACCACGTGCACAGTACAGCGTTTTCGTATCTCCGCACAAGTGTTGACCTGTGATTTGTGTCACAGAGATCCTTCGTCCAAGAGGGATTACGTAATAAATCGTGGGCAGTTTATTCAGATTTCTTGAAGCGAGAATGAGGATTACCATTCTCCGGCATGCGCAGGTGCAGGCGGACTCTAAACTTGACCCTCAGTTTAGAGGAGGCCGGCGGCAGGTGGGTGGGCGCGGGGCCCATTCATAAAACCTAGGATTCCCGGCCAGCTCCTCTCATTGGCCCCGGGGAAAAGGGGCGTGCCCCGAGGGTGGGGCGCGCCGTCGGCCCAGGGGAGTGGGAAGATCCACGCTTGGGTGGAGCGAGGGGGCGGGCCCTGGATTTCCAGGCAGGACTTCCTTTTCCCTTTGCCGCGTTCCTCCTCTCTCCCCCAGGGTGGGGATGGTATATCCCATCCTTCCCCCATGCCGCCCCCTCCTCCCCTCCCGAAGCTGGGGTGCCGCCGCCATCTTGTTACCTCAGGTGGAGGCAAAGCCAAACCCCAGCCTGGGGGGGGCCCGAGTAGGGATCCCTTCTTGTGTGCCTCGAGGCTGTGCATTCTCCTCCCTCCCTCGCTCCGGCGCGTGAAGCCCGCCGCGCTCTTGGCAGGCCCGGGGAGGAGGGGCGGGCGGGGCGGCAGCAGGCGCGGGGACGGGCCGTACCATTCCGACCGGGAGGGGAGAGCGGGGAGGCGGCGAGCGGCGCCGCCCGGGGGCGGGGTGAGGAGCGGGCTGGCCCTGCTCCCCGGGGCGGGGCGGGGAGGGCGGGGCGCGGGGCGGACGGAACCACCGGGGCGGGGTGGGGAGGTAACGGGACGGGCGCGACCATGGCTCCGTGAGGCAGCGGGGGTGGGGATCGGTTCGGGGGAGGCCTGGGGCCGCTCGCTGGTGCGCTGTCTCCGCCACCCCCCCTTTCGCCGCCGCCGCCGCCGCCGCCGCCCCGGGCATGTCGTCCAACTGCACCAGCACCACGGCGGTGGCGGTGGCGCCGCTCAGCGCCAGCAAAACCAAGACCAAGAAGAAGCATTTCGTGTGCCAGAAAGTGAAGCTATTCCGGGCCAGCGAGCCGATCCTCAGCGTCCTGATGTGGGGGGTGAACCACACGGTAACCAGCTTCCCCGTGCGCGCCCCTACAACCCCCGGGCCTCTCCACGCTCACCCCGCGGGTGACGCCTGCAACCCCTCCGCCGAGCCACTTGCATGCCCGCCCACCGGTGCACGCTGTCCGGCCGGGCGTGCACTCCCGTTTGCCACGCGAGGCCTGGTGTCCCCGTGCCTTGCCATCGCCGTCTCCCCTTCGCTCCAGCCCCTCTGGCTTCCTGCGCCCGTATGCTCGCTCCGTGCAGCCCCCGGAGCTCCGAGGGAAGGCCTGGGTGCTGCGACGCCGCAGCTTCTAACCCCAGCCTGTTCGTTGCATGGCTATTCCCCTTGTCCCTTATAGCTGGCTGCCAGATCATTGCCCATTGACAGGGCAAGTGGCACTGGCTTGCCTGAATATTCCTGTTGGTGATCGTTTGGTTGGTGTGGCTGCTCAAAGTTTCCCATCCTCTAGGCCTACTTACCCCTAGCTATGGAAATCCTCTCCGGGTTTCCTTTATTCTTCTTCATGAAGACGTACCAACTGCAGAAGCAGAGGCTTCTCCGAACCACAGACGCTTGACTTGGGGCTCCTTGGATGAAGGAGAAGCTTGAACACAAGGCCTGAGGGAGTGTAGACCTGGTTATAGAAGTAGTATGTCTTTCCCGTTCTTCCGTGGTGTTCATTGCAAAGATGTTGACTTCTTGTCTATCGTAGGGCTTTTGAGGATGTGATGATGGTGATTGTTGTCCCAGATGAGTGGTCCCCTTGGTCCTGGGTGCTCTGAGATTGTGCAGTAGCCTCTGCCAGGAAGTTGGATGTGGACGGTTTGAGCTGGTTGACTTTGTGTGCTGTTTGTTTAGGGTCTGTCCTTTTCCTCTTCCAGTGGCTTCCTTGCCTTCTGACCATTTCTTTGTGAGTCCCTACACTGGGAACAAACAGTCTGAAGTGGAAAGACATGAAGCACTAACTTCACCAGCTCCGAGTTTGGAATGAGGGAAATGAAGTGGTGGGTCTCCCATGGCTTTCATTCTTTAGGTTCCCTGGCTTTTCTGAACACTTGAAATTGTCTATAAAACCAAACAGTGGTCCAGGGTCAGCAAGATTTCATTTTCTGTTGCTTTGGTAGAAGACCTACAGGGGCCTTTGGCTGGAGATTGAGGAACCACAACCCCAGCCGGTGTGTCAGATCTCTGTGTCCCATATAGGAGAGTGCATGTATACGTGAGGTCCTCGTTGGCCTCTTTGTCTTGAGCAGGTCACCCTTTACCATGTCATCACTGAGGTCAGGGAGTATCCTGGCAGGATAGTTTGATGCTGGACCTCTAAAGCTGTTGGAGGTCAACAGTGAACCAGAGTTTCTTCCTGCTGCTTCTGGGGTCATCTGACATTTTTAAGGAAACTGGGTCAGGAAGATGTGAATGAACCCTGTATCCCTTTCTGGAGGTCAGTCCTTGATTTTGTTTGACATCCTGCTACTCACGAGAGAAAGCATCCTGTCCATGCAGAGAGCTGGTTGAAGAAGTCTGAAGGTGGGTAACTTTGGGTTATTTCACACGTGAGACAGAAGCCTTTGGTGGAGGGTAGCTTGCCTGTGATCACTGTAAGATACAGTTCCTTGTCCAGCACCAAGAGGCTCTGTTGGTTATTGGAAGTTCTCGAGTGACAGGTCTCTTGTTCCTTTTACTCTCTTAGCCATGACCAAGGTTAGATGAGGGTATGTATGGTCTTGCTTGAGAACCTGAATATGTACTAGGGAAAGGTGTGTCTGTCTGTCTGTCTGTCTGCCTGCCTGCCTGCTGTGCGTGCCAGTTTCTGGGAGTATAGTATAGTACTTGGTTTTCTCACGGGCAGGTAAGAAGTCTGCGAATGCGAGGGCATCTGATGGAAGCCTCTGAGTGGCAAGTGGACATGGTGGCCACCCTTTCCCTTGGCTAACCCTAAGAAAGTTGGCTGAACTAGCTGGAAAAGCATTGACTTTAGGCAAGATCCACATACATCTGAACATGATGCTCCCCGGGAATGGGAGGGGGGTACAGAGCACACTGGGCAGGTGAGCTTCGAAGGTCAGTTAGTTGTCTTGCTTCATCCTGGCCTACAGTAAGATGTAGAGGTTCCATGTGAGATACGTGTGCCCAGAAGGGCATCACGTCTTGCCATTTCTCCAGAGGATCACGGCTGCCTTGCTCCAGTGGGTCACTGGCTGTTCTTGAAGGTTCCCTTCCTTCAGAAGCTTCCTGTCACACCTCTTTGCCACTTAGGATTTCAGATACCATTGCCTTCATTTCTTCGGTTTCCGAGTCTCTGAGACCTCTAGTCGTGTTGGTATAGAACTAAAATGGTAGATCAGATGTGAGCATATGTCTCTGGCAAAGTTACCTTCTCATGAGTCAGCTGGTTTACTTCTGAGTAGAAAAGAAAAGCCTTTTTAAAAGAACTGATCTATTTTTTGTTTTGTTAAGAGAGGCAATGGAACTCACCGTTTTGTAGGAGCCCCTGGATAAGTCACGCAGCCCCTGGTCTCTGTGGAGGAAGAGAGGGTAGGCGGTGGAAAGGAAAATTAAGTTAAACCTGACAGGGCAGGCTAGTGAGGGAAGATAGAAAACTGAGGTTTTAGTGGATGGAATATAATCCAGAGGGTCTGGGACTAGGGAATACGCACTCTTTGAAGGAACACAGGCCAGAGAGGTGTTTGTCCTGGTGTTTGTCCGTCCCTTTAAGAACCACACACGTGTGGAGCCTCCCAGGAATAGTAGCAGCAGTTGATGGTAACTCTGTATTTACTCATTTGAGAAACCGCCAGCTCTTCCACAGAGTGGCTATACCATTGCACACTTCCACCAGCGGCGTGTGATGTAATTGCTCCAGATCCTTGTCAACACTTGTTACTGTCTTTTTTAGCATAGGCATTTTAGTGGGTGTGGAACAGTATCTCATTGGGATTTCAATTTGCATTTCTCTGGTAACTAATGGTGTTAAGCATCCTCTCACATGCACTGGCCATTGTATGTTTTCCTTGGAGAATGTCTATTAAACCCTATGCGTGTTTAAAGACAAATTGTCCTTTTTTAAATATCTATCTATCTGTTTATTTATTTTGCAGTCCTAGGATATGGTCATAAACCCAGAACCTTGTACATACTAGGCAAACACTTACTGTTATTTATTTTTTACTTTAAGATACAATCTCGTTAGGCTTCTGAAGAACTAGAACCTCCAGGAAAGGCTAGCAACTCACCAAGAGCAATGCAGCCCTGATCTCCTGGCTGGGGCTAGCTTCACACTCTGTGTAGCCTAGCATAACCTTGAACTTCTGAACCTCCTGCCTGTATCTTCTGAGTGCTGGATTTACATGCATGTAATCATTAGTCTTAGTTTTATGTAGTAGTATCAGACCCAGGGCCATGTACACGCTAGGCAAATACTCTATTGAGTTACATCCTTAGCCCCCTCTCTGCTTTTTTTTTTTTTTAAGATGCAGCCTCACTGAGTTGCACAGCGTGGTCTAAACTTGTTCTGTATCCCAGGCCGGCTTTGGATTTTCAGTCTTCCTAAGCCGCTGGGAAATCCCCACCTCTACTGGGTCCAGTCTGTTTTCTTTTGAGCCAAGATCTCACACTGTGTGGCATGTAGTCTTCCGGCTCCTTCCTCCCCGTCGCGGAAGTGTGAGCCACCGTGCCCAGCCTTGCTTCTTAGCCTGTTTAGCCTCTCGTGGCTCGTGGGAATTAGTCATGTGCATAATCCAAAAACCATTTATGTGAGGAGACGCAACAGACTTACCCTCCAGCGTGGTGCGTTTCGCCTGTCGTTCAAACGGGTCTGTGTTCCGTGGTGCACTTGATGTTGCCAAAGGGGACGAGATAGGCTCAGGGCTGTGCAGATAGTGAGACAGACGCGCATCTCCTGGGACCTTTCCAGCTACAAAACTTTTAAGTTCCGTTTGTCTACCAAGGAAAGTTTCTTTTTCTCTTTCTAGTACTTGAGGCTTCACAGTCCAGGCATAGCGTCCACTGCGGACCTTAGCCTTCCTTCCCATCCTCCAGACGGGGAGACGTTGGCACAGTTACAGCAGCCTTGCTTGGTTTATCTTTCCGCTCGCCGTCATCCTGCAGACCCCAACTCCCTCCCCTTTTCCTGCTCATCCGTCCTTTAGCTCAACATTTATCAAGCAACTTTAGTTCCAGTCAGGTGCTAAGGGTTCTCAGGCAACTGGAGAAATCAGACATGTGAAGAAATAATTTCTTACCCCTGGCCTGTGAGGTGGCTCAGCAGGTAAAGGCGTCTGCCGCCAAGCCTGAATGTATGCATTCGATTCCTGGGAGTCACGTGGTGGACGAAAGAGAAAGATGCCTCCTGTTAGTTGTCCTCTGACCTATATACATGCACCTAGGGACTCATGATAAACGGTAGACAGACAGACAGACAGATAGAAAAATGAAATTTTAAAAAAACTACCCAAATGAATGTGATATATAGGTTATAAATATGCACAGAGGAATGAGTAGTTCGTTCAACCTGGGGGAAGCAGGGAACCTCTCAAGACACGACTGTCAGCCAGATGTTGGGTTATTATCCATTTTTTTAACTTAGCCTTTTTTTTTTCTTTTTAAAGAATGACTTATTTTTCTTCTATGCGTATGAGTGTTTTGCCTGCATGTGGTGCCCACAGAGGCCAGAAGAGAGCATCAGATCCTCTGGAACTGAAGTTACAGAGTTTGAATGCTGGGAATTGAACCTGGGTCCCTGTAAGAGCAACAGGTGCTTTTACCCGCTGAGCCATCCCTAGCCCATCACCTTTCCGTTCTTACTGCCTTCCCTATCTGCGCTGTTGCAATGGTCCCATAACGGCTCTTCCTACACATGTGGGCACACATACACACAAAATAAATAAAGGATGGAAAAAAGACATAGAAAAGAAAATTCATTAAATATACTGATGTTACAGTCTTAGACAGCACCAACCTGGTATTTAATCAGTGTAAACAACTGTTAATTAGTTATTTGATTGATCTTTTATGTGTTGAACTCAGAGCCTTGCTAGGCAAGTATGCTAATGCCGAGCAACCCTTTATTACTGTTATTATTATTATTTTTAACCTGGCTACCCTGCCATCCCCACTCATCTTCATTTTATTTTAAAACACTCATTTATTTATTTACGATCCCGTGCGTGTGTGTGGTCTTGTGCGTGGAGGTCAGAGGACAACTTTTAGGAGTCTCTTTTTCCTTGCGCCTCGAGGATCCCAGGGATGGAACTCAGGTCATCAGGATTGGTGGCCGGTGTCTTTACCTGCCGAGCCATCTCACTGGCCACACAGCCCGGCCACGCCCTGCCCCTCCTTTAAAACTCCTCGAGACATGTTTTTTAAACTGCCTATACTGGTGTTGAACTTGCTCTGGAGCCCAGTGCAAGCTGGTCTTGAATTTGTGATCTCTCCAATTCCAGGCTCCTGAGTGGCTAGGACTACATACAGGCCTGCACCCCAGGTCCAGCTAGATGTTGTTTTTTAATATTCATAACATGATGAATCATTTTCTTGTCTCTGCGGTATCACCCCCCCTCCCCTTACCTCTGACCTGTGCTGCTACCTCCTACCCTCCCGCGTGTCCTGCACACACACTCTTCCCACTCCAGAAACACATACTGTATTTCACAACTAAGACTTGGCTCTGGCTATCCCCACCACTTGGAATTCCCTTCCTCTGGATTTTTGGAGAGTTATCCTAGACCCTCAATCAAATGCATTTCTCTGCCACTTGCTCTAGCGAGCAGCACTCTCTCTCTCGTTCCCAGGCAGGCAGACATCCCTTAATCGGTTCTTTCATCTCCCTCTATATATCACACCGTTCCAGGACTCATCACATTGTTTCTGTTGCTTGTGGTCTGTCTTCCCAGCCAAATAGAACGGTGTCTTTTTGTTTGTATTTCCCGAGCTTCTGGCCTGTAGTCAATTGAGTAGAAGTTTGGCAGCGACTAAGCCAGATCAGGAAAAGTATTGAATGCCAGGCTAAGGAGTTAAAGCTTTGCCCTGAGGTTGATGAGGAGCCATGGAATGTTTCTAAGCAAAGATGGAACATAATCTTATTGTGGATTCTTCCAGTGTCAAAGTGTTCTTGGCAATTCCAGGAGAGGGTTAGGTGCCCTGTCTCTAGCCTGATGTGTGGGGGCCAGAGAGCCGCCCCTAGAACCTCTGCTTTTGGCTCTCCCTGTCCCACTTCATTGCGTACTCTCGGAGAGTCCCTATGCAGGGTTTGTCTCAGGTCCCCAGCAAAATCATGTGTCTTATTTTGTTTGCGTATACAGCATTCCCCTGCCCTCCCCCTCCTCCCACACGTGTACCGACTTAGGAGCATATAGTAACTATTTCAATAAATACTGTTCAATTGAAATTGAATCAAGCTCTCTGGGGATGTAAAATTTAGCACAACTAAGAGGTGGGAAAGTACTTCTGATCCCTAGAGTGAATCACTGTCCGTATGTGGCTCCATGGAGCCAAAGGTGAGATACAGATATTCACCATTGTAGCATCTGAGTTTAAAAGTTCTGTTGTTAGATTGTACACTCACTAATAAGGGTGAAGTAGAAACCCCAAACTAGCCAGTTTACAACCTTTAAACTATGTTGCAGTAAAAGTTACATAGAGGACTGGAGAGACGGCTCGGTAGTCAAGAGCTCTTTCTGCTCTTCCAGAGGACCAGAGTTCGGTTCCTCGATTCCATGTCTGGAGGCTCACAACCTCCTGTAACTCCAGCTAAGGGGATCCAACACCTTTTTTGGCCTCTGTAGACAATCAAATGCATGCGGCAAGTTCTCTCTCTCTCTCTTTCTCTCTCTCTGTCTCTCACACTTGCACTCACATATAAGTAAAAAGAAATCTGAGAGGCATATCCTGCTCTTGCAGGGGACCAGCGAGTTCTGAATTCCATTTCCAGCGCCCATGATGAGCAGCTCACGGCCACCTGTAACCGTAGCGCCAGAGGATCTGACTCCCTCCCCTAGCACCCCCCCCCAGGCACCTACACTCACGAACACATCTGTGCACAGACATACACATAAGTGCACAATTAAAAGTAAAGCCTTTTAAAAAAAGGATTCATAGAATTAATGAGTAGAGCATTCCCTAGTAGTTTCTGTTAGAATAATTCTGCCTGGTTTTATTAGGATAATCGATAATAGACAGTCTTTTCTAGAAGTATCAAGTCCTGCCACGTTTGTGTCTGGGACTAGTCCAGAATCAATTTGTAGCAGGGTCTCTAAAGTTTAAGAGTAAAAGCCGATGAATTCTTCCTAATGGAGGCATGAACTGGAAAAGCCAGAACTGAAGTTTGGTGTGGTGCATGCAGGTGATCTGAGCCCTGGAGAAGCAGTGGCAGTAGGATCACATGTTCAAAGCCAGCCTGGTCTACATATCAGAAGCCAGGCCAGCCAGTACCGCATAGGAAGGCACTGCTCCGTAGACCTGGATGGCCTAGAACTGGCTGTGTAGAGCAGGCCAGTCTCCGGCTCAGACAGATCTGCCTGCCTCTGTGTCCCAAGTGTTGGAATTAAAGGTGTGTTTCCTCCTTTGTCTTTAGTGTTTGTGAGAGAGTCACTGACTCTCCCTCCCGTTTCTGCCTCTGCCTTCGAACCGCTAGGACTCCAGGCATGTTCCATCCTACCCCTTACCTTTTAGACTGGACCTTTCTGTGTATCCCAGGCTGGCTTTCAACTTGAGGTCTTCCTGCTTCAGCCTTTTAGAGCAAGGCTTGAAATGTCAGGAAAAAGAAAATGGGGTAGCCTTGATGAATTGTCTCTGGTGGCAGAAAAACAAGGAAATGGACCGGTTTCCTCTGTAGGCACAGATTTGACAGCCAAGTTCTCTTGTGAGCACCCTTGCAATGTAACTGTTCTTTTGACTAGTGGAAGGTGTAGCCAATAAAGGTCATCGCAGAAGGGCATGCTGGGAATTGTAAAACTATCTTTATCAAGGAAAACTGTACATACAATAAAACACATGAATTTTTAGTGTGCGGTTTGCTGACGTGTGGTTAAAAAGTATATGCTCATGTAACCAAACAGCATAGGGTTTTAGATGTCTGTTTATTTATTGTGCAGTGCTAGGGATTGAACCCAGGGCCTTGTATCTGCTAGTCAGGTACTCTGCCACTGAGGGCCATGTCCAGCCTCTTGCTTTGTTTTGTTTTAGACAGGATCTCATGGAACTCGGCCTTGAACTCTTGATTTTCTTCTTCCCAAGTGCTATAGTTACTGACATGTGCCAGTACTGCTGGTCTTAGAATATTTGTATTGTCCTGGAAGATGCTGCTGCTGCTTTCGGGTTTGTTTGTTTGCTTTTTGACACAGGGTCTTTCTTTGTAGTTGTGGTTGTCCTAGAACTTGCTATGTAGATCGGGCTGGCTTCAAACTCACAGAGATCCACCTACCTCTTTCTTCAGAATGCTGGAATTAAAGGTGTGTGCCAACGTGCCTGGAGAGGACTGTGTTTCTTATATCCTTTTACTCCTGGCAATCCCCAGCCTACCCGGCTATGTGATTTCTGTGTCAGATTCCTGTTCTGGAGTTTTATGTAGATGGAACTACTTGGAATGTTCCTTTGTGTCTATTCCAGTCAAGATTTTGCCAGCCATTGGTTGAATGAATATCACACTTTGTTGCTCTTCCCTTGCCACACGCTCCACCTTCCTCAGTTTACACGTGAGTGCGTTGGGCTTTTCACCAACTCTGAGAAAGTGGTTCACTGGCCCAATTAACTTGAAACTTATTCCATCAGTTGACATTTCTAAGTAAAAAAGATTTAGAACATAAAAGGAGCAGCAAATTAAATGCCAGTTCCCCCATTTGAACTCCTGATGGAGCCCTAATGACTGTAGGTTATCCCCTTCCTGCCACATGGGGCCTCCTATGATAACGGAGGTTCTGCAAGGAAAGTATCTGGGAGACACAAGGCTCTGCCCCTCAGCCCCAGTCCATTAAGTCATGACTACGGTTTCCTCCATAAATCCTAAGTGCATTAGTGGCAGCTGGGTTGAGGGTCAAATGTCAAATACTCTGCTGTGATGGGGTTGGGGTGGGGTCATCTGTGGCTAATTAGACCACTGATTGGCCAAACAGGATACGGAAGTGCAGGATCTGCCCTCAGCTCTGCACCAAAGGAGAGCTAGCTCCCTGTCCAAGCTGCTATTACGTGTGTGTGTGTGTGTGTGTGTGTGTGTGTGTGTGTGTTTGTAAGAGACTGAGAAGGCTTGTTTGCAGTAGTGGCAAGGCATCTCCCTTCAGTTCAGCAGAAGCAGACTGTTGCATAGTGAAGTGGTCCTGCTTTCATCAGGAGGGTCGGAGGAGCCAAGGCCCAGATGATATCTAATTCCTCTGCTTACTTCATTCGTTCATTCACTCATTCATTCATCCGTTTATTTGTAGCCTTGGCTGGCATGGAATTCTAAATGTAGATCAGGCTGACCTTGAACTCACAGAGATCCCACCTGTGTCTGCTTCTTGAGTGCTGAGATTAAAGGCATGCACCACCACACCCCCATCATTCTAAATTTAATCCTTTCCTTTGGAGATACAAGTTACACCCACACAGATCCACCCAGCCTTTTTCTTGCCATGAGCTAATTTCCTGAGTGACCCTCAATTTGTAGTAAGATAAGGGCTTCAATTTAGCGTACACCGAGGTTGTAGGACATTCGCTCATTAATGCATTTATTACAGTTGACAAATACCGAGTAACTGTCGTGTGCAAGCAAGGGTGCCATCATGGCGTCCTCAAAGGTCAACTGGGCCATCTCTTCTAGCACAGTTAATATGGCCCGGCATGTGCAAGGTTCTGGGTTTGATCTCCGGCTCCAGAAAGAAGGAAAGATAGTCATATGGCATTGCCTAGCTCAGTGGTTCTCAACCTTCCTAACGCCGTGACCCTTTAATACAGTTCCTCATGTTGTGGTGACCCCCCCAACCATAAAATCATCTATGATGCTACTTCATAACTGTGATTTTGCTACTGTTATGAATTGTAATGTAAATCTGAGATGCAGATGGTCTTAGGTGACCCCTGTGAAAGGTCATTTGACCCCCCACCCCCAAAGGGGTCTCGACCCACAGGTTGAGAACTGCTGCTGAAGCCTAGCAGGCCCGTGAGGTTTATCCACATTAGCTCCATTATTTGGGAGGCCTGAGGAACATGGAAGGCTTCATGGAACAAGTGCCTTTTGAACTCTACCTTATCAGCAGGAGGAGACTCAACAGGTGGAGGTGAGGCTGGGAACGCACCATTCCAAAGGAGAGCAGAAAGCAGACAGGGAGAGAACCCGGCGGGGGCTGCATTCCACGCTGCATCTTCTGTCTCCCAGGCCCTGGCCTCCTGGCTAAGACCCTCACTCTGCCCTTGCTTTGCAGATCAATGAGCTGAGCAATGTCCCTGTCCCTGTCATGCTAATGCCGGACGACTTCAAAGCTTACAGCAAGATCAAGGTGGACAATCATCTCTTCAATAAGTAAGTGGTTTGGGGGGTGGGGTGGTGACTGGGGGTTCTGTGGTCAGCCCTTTATTCCCTTGAGCACCTGACATTGCTTCCTGAGTGTACCTGTTGGCAGCATTGGCAAACAGGCCTGGAAAATGTAGTTTAAAATGTGATTTCTCACGTGCACATCATCTCCCTCCTGTATCGGTCTATCCGCAGCGTCCCTTGGGACACGTGGCTG
The DNA here is from genome assembly GCA_026225945.1 of Cricetomys ansorgei. Classification (NCBI taxonomy): domain Eukaryota; kingdom Metazoa; phylum Chordata; class Mammalia; order Rodentia; family Nesomyidae; genus Cricetomys; species Cricetomys ansorgei. Next base: position 16,348,662 of record JAMJFZ010001881.1, read on the forward strand.
GGCCCCAGGTCATTCTCCGGGACCAGCTACAAAGGGAGCCGCTGGGAGCCGAGGTAGCTAGTGTACGACTGCAGCAGGAGCCCTCTCTTGATCTCCTTCTGAGGCAGGGAGCTGCCGGGCCTGGGGCATGCCCTTTCCTGGTCGGGCTGTAGCCAAGTCCTTTGTCCTCCCACCAATGTATAAACCACAGGCTGAGCTCGGTGCTCAGGGTCACTACCCAGAGTAACTTTTGACTTTGTGGCTTCTTAGACTTCAAACCAATGTCTAGAAATTGTCTCAAGACGTTATTGGAGACCTGCCAACAGTCATCTCTTCCCAGCTCTGTTGAGGACCTACCCTAAGCCATTTTTTGTTTGTTTTTTTGAAACGGGATTTGTCTATATAATGCTGGCTGGCATGGGACTCATTATGTAGCCCAGGCTAGCCTTGAACTCCAGTGAACTCCTGCCTCTGCCCTCTCAGCGCTAGGATTATAGACATGTGCCAATGTCTTACTATGTGGACAAGTTTGGCCTCAAACTCTTGACAATCCTCCTGCCTCAGCCTCCTGAATGCTAGGATTACAGATGCGACACACTACACCTGCCTTCCAAGCCTTTCCTTATTATCACTGCCTCTGCTGCTTTGACCCAGAACCTCATGTAGCCTAGGCTGGATTTCAGTATGTAGTCTGATCCCAGTACAGTGCCTTGCACTTCCGACAGTCCACTGGCCTCCGCCTCCAGGTGCTGGAGTTGCAGATGTTCCCCCCACGCCTGGCTTCTAAGCCTTTTTGTAGCCTGAGTTTTACGTTTTGCCTCAGGCCACACTGGGAACCTTCTGGCACTCCCAACATGCTCCATTCCTCACGTTCCTCCCGGGTCCTGCTGCCCTTGGTCCTCTGTCTCCCGCACCTCACCAGCGGGGCAGTCACCCTCCATTTTCAGACTGCCAGCCCAGAGGAAAGCTTGATTTCAGAACATCTAGCCTTTCTCTGCCGTAGTAGGTAGGAACATCTTGTTCTAGAAGCCATCTGTCTTCAGAACAGCCACCTCCTTTGTAGCCTCCTAAGGAGTGGTAGGCAGCCCTCAACTCAGGCAGACAAAGAAGTGGTGCTGTTTCAGAGATTGGGGCTCCAGAGGCAGACATCACGCACCTCCCATCCCAGGGTCTCCAATCCACTCACGTCCTGGCCCAGAGCAGAACACCTGAGCGCTTACCTTTCTTTCATCTTTGCTTTTGTTCATTCCCGTAGTTCTAGATGTAATAATGTTTGCTAGACCACAGTGCTATTCTAGAAGGTGTGTAGGGAGGCTTCAGGAGGAGCCAGTTATTTCAAATTTCAGGAAGGCTGGCATCCTGGAAGAGCCGGAGGGCCTCAGTCCAGAAGGGAGTCCCTTGGCAGAGTTACCATAAAGGAGGAGATGGGGAGGAGCCCTCGTTTCTAGATCACTTTCTCTCTTTCTAGGAGACTGAGCTTTACTAAGGAGTGGCAGGGCCTTGTAAAGACAGGATTCCGGGGCTGGGAATGTAGCTCAGTGGTAGGGTACTTGCCTTGCGTGTGCGGGCTCTGGATTTGATCCTTGTACCACAAAGAGACAACTAGCCAAAAAACACGGTCCTAGACAGCTGACTGAAGACCCCTTCAGTACAAACCAAGTTTGCCTGTTTGAGGTGTGTCTCACTGTATACCCCTGGCTGTTCTGGAGCTTGCTGGGTCACCCAGCTGGCCTTGAACTGTCAGCACTCCTCCTACCGTAGTCTCCTGAGTGCTGGCATTACAGGTGAGCACCTGGCTCAGACCACCTTTACCTTCATCTGTAGACACCCGGTCAGGGCTTCTGGGACATAGCTGTCATCAGGATGTTTCTGTGGCAGTGTCCCAGAGCAGAATGGCCTTTCAGTGAGACAGACCAGTCTAAGCAGATACTCTCGTGCCAGCATGTTGTGAAGAGGTGCATACTCTGGGTCTCACCTCCCAGTGGATAGGCTTTTCTTAAGTTTTAAGAATGGCATACAAAAAACAAAACTTAAAAAAAAAGACACGCAAATTCTAAGTGTACAATTAGATGAATCCTTCCAGAGGTGAGATGTAAAGTTCTACCCACCCAGAATCACCCACAGTGTCTGTTGAACATGCAGATTTTGAGACTGACTTGCAGAATTTCTATAGGCCACATTTTGAAGGGCTCTGGTGTCACTCAAGCCGAGTAAGGACAGTTCACAAAGCCTGTGTCTGCTTTCCCCAGGGAAAACCTCCCCAGCCGCTTCAAGTTCAAGGAGTACTGCCCCATGGTGTTCCGAAACCTCAGGGAGAGGTTTGGGATTGACGATCAAGATTACCAGGTATGGGGCTGTCTTGGCACAGCCGGAGGGTTTGTGGATGAGGGGGTCAGCCACAAGACAGGCAGAGGGCAGAGTGTCAGTTGTCCCCGAGCTCCTGCATCTCCCTGTCCAAGTTCCTTCTAGTGCCAGCAGCCAGGACTAGTGGGCCTTCAGGGGCTTCTGAGGTGCTCGAAGTCTCCTGCCCTGGGGAGGGAGAGGGTGTGTGGGAGCCGCTTCCTTTCAGTCTGACATTCCAGTCTAGGCTGAAGAACCCTCTCTTTCGTAGTGAGAGAGAGAGATTGCCAGCAAGCAGTGAGGCCTGTTAGAACAGATAAGACAGATTAGAAAAGGAAGACATCAAGGGTAGTGTAACCTCCTATAAGTATGAGCATCACCTCCTGAACAGTTCTCTGTCCTCATGGTGGGAGGGGTTAGGCATGGCAGGACGGCTGCTCCCTTCAGACCATGATCCTGTCATAGAAGCCATTGGTCTATTGGGAATATCGGTCAGGACAGCAGAGCCTGACTCAGCGGCCATGGCTCTGTGTTTTCTCTCTACCTTGCACTTCTCGGCCCTTCTTTCCTGGCACACAGCCTGCTGTCGAAGGTGGAAGAGATTTTCTTTGCCCTTAAGCAGTAGGGCTATAGCTGACTTGCAGTCATCCGTAGGATACCACAGTGAGATAAAAAACGAATGCCTAAATCTCAGAAAGCCTTGCAGAGTTCACAGGAGTGGGATGAGCCTGGGGCTGAGCCTTCCCGCTCCCCCTCCTCCACTCTGGAGGGCTTGCATGCAGAGGGAAGAGTGGAAGCCCTGCTTAAGCACACAGGAATGTCCATGGGTGAGAAGTCCTGAGGTCCCTCCAGACCCTCTGCTGGGACCAAACCCCGAAGCGAGTCATAACCTGAATGAAGTCCGCTTTTCTGAAGATGTCTTGCCATTTTCGCCACCCAAGTTGTTTGGCTATCTTCCTTCCACTGTGTTTTGTTCCCTGTCCTGGGGCTGTCTCACCACATCCTCTCTGTGTCTGCGTCTGCCTCTGTTAGCCCTGTGGGCACGTGACTGTGCTCAGGGCAGAAATGAGGGCAGTTTGGCTGCTGTTCAGGGAGCGGACTCTTCACTCTGGGTTCCCGGTGATTGAGAGTCCTGGGATGTCGGAAAGTCGTCTTGGGCTGTCTCCCTGTCTTCCAAGTGGCTCACTTGAGGCCGTATTACTTACGAGGGTGGAGATTAGAACTTGGCCCATCACACTGAGGCAATGCTGGCTTTTAGAGCAGCTGTTTGGGTCAGAATGGACACATCACACACTGAGCCTAGTCTGGGGTCAAGGTGGGTAGGAACAACTCTCGTCATCTGGAGAAAAATTTTAGAGAAGGATGTGAACACCCCAAGAGAAAAGAGGTCTTGGTGTTTGTCAGTCTGCAGGAGAAGATTCAGAGTTGTCAGAATCCTAGGGTGATGGCTCAGCAGGTGGGTGCTTGCCCAGCATGCGCAAGGCCCTGGGTTCACCTCGTAGCGCTGTGGGGAAGAACAGGAAGAAAGCCTGCGTTCTTCATCAAAATCAGTTGCTTTTGTCTTGCCTCCCCAGAACTCAGTGACACGCAGTGCCCCCGTCAACAGCGACAGCCAGGGCAGGTGTGGCACACGTTTCCTCACCACCTATGATCGGCGTTTTGTCATCAAGACGGTATCAAGTGAGGATGTGGCTGAGATGCACAACATCTTAAAGAAATACCACCAGGTATGGTGAGTCCCAGGCCTGGGCTGTGGAGGACTGGTTGGGAGAGCCAGAGCGCTCCGGTGGGGCTTGGCGGGGAGGGCCGGGTCCACTGCGGTAATGGCAGGTGCTTCCTAATGCATTAGTTCCTTTTCTCGGTGCTACGACAAAGTGCCAGACAGAAGCAGCTTAAAGGATAAGAGATCTGGGGCCTATGAGATGGCTCAGTGGGTAAGGCTGTTTGCCACCAAGCCCGATACATTACTTTTCTATTGCTGTGGAGAGTCACCATGACCAAGGCAATTCATAGAAGAGTTTATTTGGGCTTTTAGTTCTGGAGAGTTAGCGTTCATGATGGTGGAGTAGAGGCGGCAGGCCTGGTAGCTGGAATAGCAGGTCGATAGCTTGCATCTTGAATTGCAAGCACGAAGCCAAGAGAACAAACTGGGAATTGTGTGTAACTTTGAAACCTCAAAGGCCACCCACAGGGACATACTTCCTTCAGCAAGGCCACCCTCCACAAACCTACCCAAACAATGCCACCAACTAAGGACCTAGAGGTATCCAAACATTTGAGCCTATGGAGGACATTCTCATCCATTTCCCTCCCCCCCCCCCCCGACGGCTTGAGTTCAGTCCACGTGGTGGAAAAGGAGGTAGCCAACTCCTGCGTGTTGTCCTCTGACTTCCACAGCATGCGGGAGCACATAAACACACAATAAAATGTAATAGAAAATGAGAGGAAGGAGGAAGAATCTAGTTTGACTCGTGGTTTTGGAGGGCTCAGTTCCTTGGCCCCATGCACTTGGGCAGAGCATCACAGTGCTGGAAGTGTATAGCAAGGGGAAGCTGCTCACCTCCTGGCAGGCTGGAAGCAGAGAAAGGACAAGTAGGAAGTGACCAGAGCAGGACACAGTTCCTAAGGACAGGCCCCCAGGTACCTACTTCCTCCAGTTGCTCCCAACTCTTTTCTTTTCCATTTGCCAATGATGTCATACTATGATAGAATCAGTATATTAAATCATTCCGTAGGCCAGGCCCTCATGGTTTTATTGGCTCTGGAATATATCCTGGATCCCCAGAGATGTGTTGTACTAATCTCTTAAGTACTTTTTAGTTTTTATTTTTATTTATTTATTTTAGTTTTTTAAGACAGGGTTTCTCTGTTGTAACTCTGACCTGGAACTCACTCTGTAGACCAAACTGGCCTCGAACTCACAGAGATCCTCCTGCCTCTGCCTCCCGAGTGCTGGGATTAAAGGCATACATCACCAACTGCCTGGATTCTTAAGTACTTTTAACAAAATTAATTTAAGTTTATGTGGGTTTTGACTACATATATGTAATATGTGCCATATGTGCTCCTGGTGCCCAGAGAGGCCAGAGGAGAGTGTCGGATCCCCTGGAACTAGTGTTATAGACAGTTGTGAACTGCCATGTGGGTGCTGGGGATCGAATCTGGGTCCTCTGGAAGAGCAAATGATCTTAGCCGCTGAGCCAGCTCTCTAGTTAGCTAGGTGCTTCTTAATTGTTAAGTTGACAACTAAAGTTAACCGTGCCACCTGGTAGCCAGGCAATGAGTCACGGTAAGGGAAACTTCTGGTCTTTGATGTTACAGCAGGAAACCTGGGTTTTAAACCATGATACAGTTAGAGTTGTGCATATGGAGTCATTCAGTCCTCCTGAAGTCCTCTAGAGGAACAGCCACGTTCTTAACCACCGAACCATCTCTCCAGATCCTACAGAGCCTGTTCTAGTTTAGAAGTAGAGTCTCGAGCATCTTGGCCTGGGGGAGTCCTATCCATTCCGGGTGCTTTCCTGCCCCTTAGCCTTCCCTCTCTTCCTGTTCTCTTCTTAGTTCATAGTGGAGTGTCATGGCAATACCCTCTTGCCACAGTTCCTGGGCATGTACCGCCTGACCGTGGACGGCGTGGAAACCTACATGGTGGTCACCAGGAATGTGTTCAGCCATCGGCTTACTGTACATCGCAAATACGACCTCAAGGTAAAGGACTCTGTTCCCCTGCGTGTCCATTGCTCTTCTTTAGAGGCCGCTCCTCCAGCTTCACACACTGGCAGGGCTGGAGCGCATGTGTTAGCCAGATAGATGACTCTAGAGTTGATATGCGTAATTATTGTGGATCAAAGGCTGTTTGAAGTCAAGGTGACAGCAATCAAGAGGTTACTGAAGCCCTGGGTATAGCGTGTGTGTGACAGTTGGTGCTCTTCAGTTCCTGTCTGTGGGATGTGCACACTGAGGGCTCTGAGGGGGACAGGCCGTGCTGATGCATACACTCTGGCTCTTGTCCAGGCACCATAAAGTGACAGCACAAATGTATTTCTAGACACCAGGAAGGATGCACTTAAGACTACGAACCAGAGTACTCTGTCGTTCTTGAACCAGGCTTCCTGATTTCTGTCACCTCCATGGCTGCCCCTTCCTGTGCTGCAGCCACGCTCATTTCCTCTGCATCCCCACAGCCCTTCCCCTCCCCCAGCCAGGATTTCATACATACTGTACTCCACATCTCCTCTTTCCCCTGATTAAACACTTCCTACTTCCCTTCTAGAAGTAGGCCTGGCCACTGCCACCCCTCCACAGTCCGGGCCCAGCCCTGTGTCTCCTCCCTGTACCAGCAGCATAGTGATGAATAATTTAGCCACCACTCTAAGGAACTGGGGTGTCCAGGGCCGTCTTGTTTACTGAGCATAACCATAGTCAGCTCAAGAAATGACTGTGCTGGAGTGGGCCCCTGGCTGCCTTCCGGCTCCTCCAAGATACTAGCCAGCCTGCTTTTATGTACTTGTTAGCTGAATCTAGTGTCTAGTGTACATTTGCTTGCTCGAAGGGGCTGGGGTGATGGCTCCCTGGGTAAAGCGCTTGCTGTGAGAGAAATGAGGACCGAAGCAGAGTCCCCAGCCCTCAAGTAAAAGCCATGGTGGGGTTGTCCACTTCTGATCCCAGTGCTTGGGAAGCAAACACTGGAGCATCACTGCATCTTGCCTGCTGGTTAGCTTAGCTAACTCTGTGAGCTCCAAGTTCAATAAGACACTCTGTCTAAAAAAGAAAAAAACAAAGCAGAGATCCCAGCCCTTGGGAGGCAGAGGCAGACAGGTTCCCCAGCAGTTCAAGGCTAGCCTGGTGTCTACTAGTGAGTTCTAGGGCAGTCAGGGCTACATAGAGATTCCCTGTCTCAAAGAGCTCAAAAAAAAAAAAAAAAAAAGCAGAAGAAGATTCGTCAGCCTCTGCAGCAACCTCCCCCCCCCCCCCCCCCCCCCCGTGCATGTATGTTGCACTCGAATTTGCACACATATGTATCTGCAAAAGGAGTTTGCCTCAGTGGGACATCTGATGGTTCTTGTCCTTCCAGGGTTCTACTGTTGCCAGAGAAGCGAGTGACAAGGAGAAGGTATGCTGGTGCTGAGCAAGGGGTCGATTTCGCTCTGTTTGCCATCCGCCATCTCCCCCCTGTGACCCCCAGCCCAGCTCCCAAACATGCAGTCTGTCACTGTGACATGTTCGGTGTCATCAGACACCCGCCTGTCCTCGGCATGTCAGCCTCTTACTTCTGCCTTTGCTGGGTTCTTTGTGGTTCTGCTGGGATGGATGCTGCCATAGTCCAGCCTGTGCCCGTTCATAGCTCCCTACGCACTGATGTGGTCCAGGCTCAGCAGGAAAGGATCCTTTGCTCAGTCTTCATTGTCTGATACATGGCACATGTTTGCTGCTATTGCTTGTCACACCTGAGGCTGTCAGCTCCTGCAATGTCAGCTGAGCATCCTTTAGTAAAGGCCCTTGCCCCTTTTGCACACTGCTCCCAGCAGAACAGCCCATTCTACCTGGGCAAGTGAGTCAGCTTGCCTAACTTGACCCTGCTGTTCCTCTCCCAGGCCAAGGACTTGCCAACATTTAAAGATAATGACTTCCTCAATGAAGGGCAGAAGCTGCACGTGGGAGAAGAGAGTAAGAAGAACTTCCTGGAAAAACTGAAGCGAGATGTTGAGGTACTACCTAATCTTCGTCTTCATCCTCTTCCCAGATCAGGAACCTCTTTAACCTTCAGAAAGTGGGACTCATTGTTCCCAGGAGTGCAGTGAACAGGTGGAGGGGCGAGTGGCGTCAGTGATGTCACCACGAGCCACATCTAAAGTCCGTCTGTTCCAGAAGGGCATTCCACTGGGGCATACCGTATTGGTCACCATCACCAAGGCAACCTATAAAAGAAAGAGTTTAGTTGGGCTTCCGGTTTCAGAGCGTTAGAGTCCATGATGGTGGAGCAGAGGCCCAGCAGCTGGAATAACGGAGAGCTCACACATCTGTCTACACGCAGGGGGCAAAGAGCACAATGGGAATGGTACAGGTCTTTTGAAACCTCAGAGCTCAACAACAGTGACTCCCCTCCTCCAAGGCCATACCTCCTAATCCTTCCCAAACAGTTCCGCCACCCGGGGACCAAGCATTAAAACCCATGTGCCTGAGGAAGCCGTTCTCACTCAAATCACCACAGGCATCATTTTATCATGAGGCGATTGTAACCCAGTATGGAATTGCCCCTACTCCATCTCTTTACTGGTTCATCTCTCGCAGAGTGCCACAGTGTCCCGGTAGTGGAATAGCATCTAGCATTAGAGTGATGGGAAACAGCTGTTACGGTCCTCCAACCAGACGTTCCCTGATTCTGACTCCCTACTTCCCCACAGGGGAGTCCAGAATTCTTCCCTGCTCCACATGACTTCTTTTGACCTTCAGGGAAGGATGGTAGGCTAGAGCTGGTTTTTTATTTTATTTTTTATGTGTGTATACCTGCCTGTCTTTAGGTACCCAAGTTTGTGCAGGCGCCTGTGGAAGCCAGAAGAGGCTGTCTGAAGTCCTGGAACTCAAGTTACAGGCCGTTGTGAGCTGCCTGTTGTGGGTGCTGGGAACTGAACCCAGGTCCTCTTGCAAGAGCAGCCAGTGCTCTTAACCGCTGAGCCAACTCTTCGGCTCACCCATGTATTAAATACATTTTTTAAAACTCTTTTTTTGTTTTGAGACAGTTTCTTCTTTTTTTTTTTTTTTTTTTTTTTTTGGTGGGGCGGAGGTTGGGGTTGAGACAGGGTCTCTCTATGTAGTCCTGGCTGTCCTAGAACTTACTATGTAGACCAGGCTGCCCTCAAACTCACAGAGAGAGAGAGCTATGCCTGCCTCTGTCTCCTGAGTCCTGGGATTAAATTCGTACATGACCACCCAGCTAAAAAAAAGAAAGAAAAAAAAAAACCCACAAAAGTTCTTAATCCCAGCCTGCACCATTGGTTCAGGACTCAGAAACAGTTGTGAGTTGCGGCTTGAGAGGAGCTGCTGAGTTGTGCCTGTCTTCCTGCCCTCTTCCACAGTGCAGCGTGCCTCTTACATGTTTCCTCGGACTCACATGGCCTCAGATCCTCTGAGACCATTCTGGGCTGCTCCTCCTTCCAGCAGTGAGCACCTTGATCTTTACCCTCCAGCCTGCGCCCGGCTCCTCTTCATCCAGCAGCTGCAGAGCTGTGCCTGTCCTAAGGGAGCCTCTCACCCCACTGCCAGCCTTACACCTCCTCGCGCTGCTGAGTAACTGCCTCCCCTTAGACACCACACTCATGGTAGAGACTACAGTGTTTTACAACCGTCACGTTTTTGTTTTGTTTTGTTTTGTTTTCCTTTGAGACAGGGTTTCTCTGTTGTAACTCTGGCTGTCCTGGAACTCACTCTGTGGACAAGGCTGGCCTCGAACTCACAGAGATCCGCCTGCCTCTGCCTCCCTCCCTGAGAGCTGGGATTAAAGGTGTGCACCACCACCACCACCACCACCAACCCGCCCCGCTCCCAATGTTTTTTATGCCTTTATAGAGATGAATTGAAAGGATTGCTTTCTCCGTTCCAGATGCTACTGGGAGATCCCATGTAACCCCTTCCTTCCATCTTTCTGTTCTCACCTCCCAGTTCCTGGCCCAGCTGAAGATCATGGACTATAGTCTGCTGGTGGGCATCCACGACGTAGACCGGGCAGAGCAGGAGGAGATGGAGGTGGAAGAGCGAGCAGAGGATGAGGAGTGTGAGAATGACGGGGTGGGCGGCAGCCTGCTCTGCTCCTACGGCACCCCTCCCGACAGCCCCGGCAACCTCCTCAGCTTCCCCCGCTTCTTTGGTCCCGGAGAGTTTGACCCTTCTGTCGACGTCTATGCCATGAAAAGCCACGAAAGTAAGTAGGAGCCTGTTCCGCTCTGCCCGGCCAGTCACAGATACTCCTGCTCACTGTTGGGATTTGGGGTGCCCGCACCCCCACCTCATTCATTGCTGACTTGCCACCTCCTGCCTCCAGGCTTCTACTTGAGGTCACCCTGAGAACTGGAACCCTGGGTTCCTTCTCTCAGGTCTTGTGCCCCCTCTCTGGCGCTGCTCATGGGAACGGCAGACCTTTCTGTATTGCTGCTTCCGTCCCAGGGAGCCGCTGAAGGACTATAAGGAACCCTTTGCTCCCTGACTCCAAGATGATAGAGGGATTCTCAGCCTTGGATCCAGGGCCTACGGGTGTGCCCCAGAGGACACTTTTGTCTTCTCCGCATAGGTGCTCCTAAGAAGGAAGTCTACTTCATGGCCATCATTGACATCCTCACACCATACGATGCTAAGAAGAAAGCTGCACATGCTGCCAAAACGGTGAAACACGGGGTGAGTGTTCAGTCTTCTCCCAGGGCCTCGGCCGCTGGAGTGCATCTGTGCCCCTCAGAGTGCCTGGGAGGGCGGCCTGGCCCCTGCTCTGAGAATGTGCTCATGCCCTACTTCCCAAGAGAGACGACGAGCAGCCCGGCTATCTTCCCTCGTGCTCCCTGCTTGCCCACCCATGCCCTGCCTGGCAAAGTGATAAACACAACTTGTTTTTCTCGGGAGTCGTCTGGCCTCTGGGCTCAAGCTGCCAGTTCCGTCCCCTGGGGCCACTGGGCATGTTGTGCATCTTGTTGGAAAGCCAAGAATAGCTTTGTTTCCATGCTCACACTGCTCCCCCAGGCCAGGCTCTCGGCGACCACAGCTCCTGGTCTCCACACATGGCCCCCCACAGAGACCAGGCCTTTGTGCCATCTCCACATTGCCTTTCTACTATTTCAGTGAGTACCGCAGTCAGGAGTGGGCCCTGGAGAGCTCTGACATGGCTCATGAGCCACTTCCTGAGGTGGCCTGGTGATCCCTGATGCTGAATAACAGGCTCATGGCCTAATGGCACATGTCTAATCTCAGTGCTCAGGATGCTGAGGCAGGAAGACTGTAAGTTCAAGGTCACACATCCAAACCCCTTTTTAAAAAAAGAAAAGAAAAAAAGCGTTGTGTCTAAGATGAAGTAGTTTGTTTTTGTTTTGTTTTTTCAAATAACTAAGTAAAAAGGTTCCAGAAGACTCAGTGCCTCTCAGTTGTCACTGCCCAGTCTCCCGCTCAGGTCTGAGCATCTGACCTGAGTCATTATGTCTTGTGTTGCAGGCAGGGGCTGAGATCTCCACTGTGAACCCGGAGCAGTACTCGAAACGCTTCAATGAGTTCATGTCCAACATCCTGACGTAGTCGTCTCTGCCTTCTGCCGAGCCAGACTGCTGGATAGAGGGTCGGGGGTCGGGAGAGGGAGAGGGTGTATCTGGGCTAGAAGGGAGGGTGGGAGCAGAGTGGGGGGTCCAGAGGGCTTTAGGAAAGGGACTGCGGCCTGTGAGCAGAGCAATGCAAGCAGGGAGGGAGGGGCGTGCTGTCTGCGCGTGCTCACAGGATGTAGCCTTACTTCCCCGCTCACCCTTGATACGTCCCTTTTGTCCCAGGTTAAAATGGGGTTCCCTCTTTGGTCTCTTGAATCTTTTATGATACCTTGGGGCTAAAGATGACTTTGTGGGTTTCTTCGGGTTTGTTTTTTAAATTCATTGCTCCAGGTTTGCTATTTATAATGCTGTATGTCATCACCCTAGCCGCCATCCCTATTCCTGTTAGGCTCTCATTGAAGGCCAGCGCAAGGGCCACAGACAGCAGTTGCTCTGACACCACAAGAGGAGGTCATCCACCTCAGTCAGCCATGTTTTGATCTCACCTGGATGGACTTTTTAATTTCCTGGAGTATTGTGCATAATTCCCTCTTGTTTCCACCTTGGATCCAAGTGAAACATCACTCCCCCATCCTGTCCTGGAAGAAGACTGCAGGTTGACCCCGATGTCTTGGACCAGAGTCAGAGGCCTCAAGAGGGGAACAGGCTCATCTTCATGAGATGATGAGTGACTGGAAAGCAGTTGGGCCCTCAGACAACTGGTTCTCAAAGAACCTAGTGATCACCACCCAAGCCACCTGCACCTCTGACCTGGAATTCTGATGACTGTCAAGCCTGCCTCCCACTGGATCAAGGGGAACTAGAAAGCATCCTTGCATTTATTGGGACCCCAGTGTTTCCATGGCTGTTTCCTTTTGGGAAAATCCCAGAAACTGTGTATCAAACGGGGTCGTGTACACCATCCATATCCTAACTCCTGACTCTGGGTGCAGTCACCTGTAACTGGCATACGGTCGGGGCAGAGCCCTAAGTATGGGTGCTCACTACAGAGACACCACTCCAAGCCCCAGCCTACCGTGTAGGTGTCTGGCTCCCTGTGCCTGTGATTTCTCACCTGGACAGCTTTAGCCAGCAAGGTGCTCCACCTGAGGTTACTTGAGTCACTTGAGGGTGTGACCCAAGAAAGCCTATCTGGAGGACTGATGTGGGGCTTGGCTCATCCCCAGCCTCAGGGCTGATTTTCCTTGTTGCCCGTTCACCCTTTCCGAACTTGGGATCTGCCTACAGCTTCCTTGGAAAGAGTGACATCTTGAAGCCTCCTTCATTCTGGCCGAGGGCCTCAGAAGGGAGCTGACACACATCATTCTGATGCCACCAGAGCAACTGGTAGCCAGGAAGAAAAAACGGCCCGTTGGCCTGCACTGGGAGAGGGACATCCCTGCCTCCTCCCACCCCTCAGAAGGAATCAGGAATTTAAGATGAGATGGAAAGTTTGTAGATAACCCCAGAGATGTGAAGCTGGTTTGTGGAACTGTCTTGGGTGAATGGATGATTTCCTATGGCTTCTCCCAAACTGGCCGAGCTCAGCTTGGGTAGCAGGAGCCATTGTGCGGGATCCTCCCTGCCGGGCCCTAAGGAAGGAAGCAAGACAACAGTCTTGGGCTTCTTGGGGCTGCTGCATTGGGTGGAAGCCTTTCTGGTGAGGCGGGTGGGCCACACTCCTTCCCAGGAAGAGTGTAGGTAAGGTTCTAGAGGGCAGAACTGTAAGGATCTTGGGGAAGCACCCGGAACCACACGGCTCATGGAGATATGGTTGATATGGTTTTAATTTAGGAGAGGGGTTATGTAGGAATAATGTCTGAACTTGATTTCCCCACCTCACAATCAAGAGTGGAAAGTCTGGATCTGCTCCCAGTAGCCCCAGACTTGGAGGCTGAGGCTCCTGCTGATCTGTCATCATGCATATGAAAAGTGTAACAATCTTATCAAACTGACTACCCGGCATCTAACTTGTTTAACATTGAGTTGTGTGGGGTGTTTTTGTTTTGTTTTGTTTTGTTTTTGTATATTGTTTACAATTTTGAGAGGTAGCATCCTGTTTCAAAATGCTCTTTGTTTTCCTGACAGTATTGTTGAGTGGGTCAAAATATTTGAGCTGTGGTTTGGTGGATTTTAGGTTTTTTTGTTTTTTTTTAAAAGGTCATTCTCTGTGCTGTCTTCAAAACCTTGGGTTTGGCCCTCTGATTCCTTTGGCATTCATGTTTAAAAGCTATTTATCTTGGTTCATACAAGTTTTCTTTCTCTTTGTGACAAAGATATGCTATATTTGGCTTCAATCTCAAAGCGATCATACACACTTCAATCTCAAAGTGATCACACTCTCTCTCCCTCTCTCTTACACACATACACACACATACACACACACACCATTTATCTGCTCCCTCTTTTCTGAGTCCCATCACTCACTTTCTGGGCAGCAGATGTTAAGGGGAGACAAGACCCTTAACTTCACTCTTCAGGGCCACGAAGAATGGCCAAACTGTCTCATGGTATCCAGAATCATTTTGGGTCTTCCAGGAATAGAACGTTAAGAGTAAAGACCTGGACAGTTGGGCCTGGACTCGGAAAAGGGAGAGATTCTATCCCCAGTTCCTCATCCTGCCACTTACTGTGTGGCATCCAATCATGACTTCTCTGGTCCCCATCCCTCCTGTGGAAAGTGTGAAGCTGAGAAAGTACTATGAGAATTCACAGGCACTAATGGCCTCAAGCTGTGTCCGGTGCAGGGCAGTTTGAGGAGTACAGTTCCGCTGTCGTGCTCACCTCCTCATCTAGCTCAGGGGTTACTGGTCTGTGGCTGGTGCCAAGAGTGGCCCCAGGCTGTTCTCAGTGGCACTGTAGTCCCCCCCACAGGCAGCTCTCCCTCCCCCTCCCCAGATCACTTTTCTCAGTCCTGGGCTTTCACCTGGCAGTGCTCAAGGCAGGAGCAACTGGACTCCTGCTGAGACTCGCCCCCCTTCACAGTGTGCCAGGCTGCCTGGGGAGGAGGACCAAAGACCCAGCACTTTCTCAGTAGCCAATCCCACACCCCAGTTGTCTTTAACAATTCAGGTTGAGAGGGAAAAAAACATTAGCTGTTTCTAGCACTTGACAGTGTACTTAGACAGCCCTCGGGGCTCAGGCCTTAGACTTATGGTTTCCCAAGCTTAGACCTCATCTCTTTGTGGCAGTGATGCAGGGGGTGAGCCTCAAAGGGAAACACATTCAGGCAGCCTCCCAAAATCTGCCAGCTGTGGTCCCAGCCCTCCCCTGAAATGTGCCACTTAGGAAGAGTGACTCTAGGGGGAAATGGGACGCAGCTGCCCTGCAGATTAGGAGACACCAGGAAGGAGACACTAAAGAGCCCATCCCTGCCCACAGCTGTTTCATGAGGTGGGAGCCCATACATTTAGAGGGAACCCATCTGCTCAGCACATCTCAGAAACAGGTCAGAACATTGAACACAAAATGTGAATGAAGTCTAGAGTCACCTCTGGGACCGCGGGATTAAAGTACCACCCACCACATGTGACTTCTCCATTTCCGGCTGCAAGTTCCATTTTTTTAAATAGGAATTTTCACCCCTGTGCTTGTCTAATGTCTGCTCTGAACAGTTCGAGCCCCTGTTACTGTTTTAAAATGCATGCGTGTTAAAATGAGTCTCCAGCTGGAGGACAAAATAAAACTCAAAAAGCTTTGTGTAACATCTGGTATGTGAGTCCTTTAAGATGCAAACCGCCGCCTTCAGAACTAGAATGTTTTTGTCCCAGTTTTAGAGATAGCTCCGGCGAAATCAGTGCATGGTTTGGAGATGCAATGTGACAACAGCCCACTCTGAGATGCAATTAGTGAGCGTTGTTAAGCCCACGGCACTGGGTGGGTGCCTACCAGGTAACATTATCATGTACCACTGCCCCCTCCCTCACTTCAGCTATGGATAGACAATGGCTAGGAGCCATATATCCCAGCTGGCTATGTGGCTTTGAATACAGCATCCCTGTGTGCCTCCAGCTATCCATCTACATACTTGGGCTGGCGGTGTATCTTAGTGGTAAAGTGCTTGCCTAGAATGTGCAAGGTCCTGGGTTCTATCCCAGTGCGTGAGGGCGCGTACACACACACACACACACACACACACACACACACACACTGTAGTAGCTCTCAATGTGGACCTGGACCAGCCATATCAGTGGCATCTGAGATTCAGAAACAAAACTCTTAGCTCATCTCAGACGTTCTGATTCAGAAAGTAAAAATAAGTAAGCAGATAATAAGCTGCCAAACCCCGACATGGTTGTGTGTATCTATAATTCCAACCCTGCAGACAGCAAGGTGAGGAGTCTGGAAGGCAGACAGGCCTGGGACATGGTTAGTGGTAGAATACTGACTAGCACTGAGGGCCTTGGGTTCGATCCCTCCGGCACTATGTTTTAAATGGGAATGAGTTTGAATGGCCCTCCAGATAACTCAGAAGCTACCTGGGAACCATGCAAATATCCATTTACTGGGGTACTGCATCATTGCAGGTTACAAGATGAGCTACTGTGAGCCAGATGATGCTCTAAGTGCCCAGTGAAATCATCTTGAAGGAGCCTGTACCGCCCTACCCCATGATGAGCGGAAGACGAGGATAAACACTGACCGAGATCATCCATGGGTCCCTGGCTAGATTCCTCCAAAACACTGGGAGACTGGTGGAAGATATCCAACAGGCCTAGGATTGGGGGGGGGGGCGCAAATGGAACACGGGTTTATGCCCTCACACCACTTGGCAAGTGGATGTGGACACTGTGAGTGCGTCTCACCTCGAAGGCTGATGTTTACTGCCTTGGCTCACGAGGACTGACGACTGAGCTCAGCACAGCAGGCACCGTGGTGAGTGGCAGGGAGCCCCAGGTGTGCCAAAGCAAGGGCAAGTCCAGAAGAAAAAGCAGGGCTGGGGTGTAGCTCAGCAGCAGAGGGTGTGCTTAGCACGTCTGTGGGCCTGGGTTCAATTCCTGGCATCAGAAAAGAAAACCCAAAGAGGGCTGAGATAAAGTAGCTCTTTGTACTGGACTCTGTCCCCAGTGGGGACAAAGCTGTAGGAACAAAGAAAGCAGGAGCAAAAGAAAGGCAATTTTATTAAAAAGAAAAACAACAAAAAGAAACAGATCCGGGCACAGGGTTAGTCCATCCGGGCCTTCAGGGTCCTGGTGGTGATCTTGTCCTTTTCACTGCCGAGGGAGAAAAATCACAGAAAAAAAAAATCATGAATACTGTCTCCCCTGCCTGCCTCCCCTCTGGCCCTCAGCAGTAAGAACAGGAAAAGCTGCCTGCCCACTGTCCTGGAGACTGCATGAAGGCAGCATGGGCAGGGGGCCTCTCTCCAGAGATGGTTCGGGCTGGACTGAGACACCCGCTGAAGGAGTGGAGCCCCAGGCTGACAGAACAAGCGGCTTCCCGAGCACCTGAGTCTCACTGCAGTGGACACAAGAACCTTGGGTCACTCAATTCTGCTTCTCATGGTGAGTGAGCAGAGCCCATGAGGAAAGGGGACACTATTCAGTTCTAGCAGGTTCCTGGTCGTAGCCTCAAACAGGGAGAGAGCGGGATGCACCTCAGGTCTGGCTAGGGACTGGGATGTGGGCTGCGAGCCATGCAGTTCTGGGCTGCAGACTAGAGGGCGCTGGAGGATGGGGAGCCACCAGCCACCCAATCTGCAGGAATTTGCTGCCCATGGTCATCCCTGTGACTTTGGGGACACTGTTAGGGAAGGAAAGGAATATCCATTGTGAGGAGACTTGGGGTCACAGAGTGTCAGCTGACGGGGGCCTGGAGACTGGGTGGCATGCAGCTGCCTACTGTAGCAGAGCTGCAGTTCTGGCTTCTTGTTGGCTCCCTTCCTTCACTCCTTCCTTCTCCATTCCTCTCACTATTTAGCTCGGGCTGATCTTGAATTCGAAATCCTCTTGCCTCAGACCTCCCCAGTGCCGAGAACACAAATGTCCCACTACCCGGCTCCTGTGACCATGCTCTGCTTCCACTGGCTCCTCTCTGATCTTGCATCTGACAAGGACTTAGAAGTAGTATGCTTGTGGGGAAGGAGAGCAAGTCTCTGAAGTTTCTAGAGTTCTCCCGGCTCATACTCACATGATGTGGACAATGACGCCCATGCCTGACACGGCGTCCCGGTCCACGGCGTTCAGCATGGCTTGGGAAATAGTTTCAAACAGGTGTTCTGGGTCCTGCCAATACAGTAAAACATTCAGAACTGGGGCTCCTTGTTCTGGCTCCTTGACCCCTTATTTTCTGGGCTCCAGCCGCCCTGCCCTAGGCCCTGCCATGTCTGATGTGGAAACCTCTCAGCTCCCTCCTCGGGAGGGGGATGGGGGTGGGGGAGGGGACAGGATAAGGAAAACACTTCAAACCTGAGAGTGTGAACTTGGGCAGGACATGACACTCTCTTGCAGAGCCTTGACTTCTCCTTTGTCAAATGAGGCTCTCTACTTGGCTGAGGTTCCCAGCATGTTCCACAGTAGCTCACTCAGCCCATCCAATCTTACAAGCCCACCCTTGAAATCTGCCCTTTTCCTGAATCTCCACCTTGATGCTGGCTGCCCTCCTGTCCCCAGCCAGGACCTCAGCATCTCCTATAGATGGGTGACTGGGACCCGCCACACCCAGCTATAGTCTGGGTCCCTCAGGTTCCTTCCGTTGAAGGAAGGCATTTGAGCATGGCGTGGCGTGGCGTGGCGTGGCATTCAAGGTCTCTTCGTCCCCAGCCTCATTCCAACACACGTGTTCTTGACCCGCTAGACACATCTGGCCCTGCCAGTACTCTGGTACAGGCTGCCCCCCATGGCCCTACTTCCTACTCCTCCTCTAAGCAGGAAGCCTTTAGACAGGCTTCTGAATGTCGGGCTTGCCTTCTTAGTGGCAGTAAGCCCTTGAAGTCACTGGACCTGGCTTCCCTGAGTCTGCAGAGCTGAAGAACAGCGCGCTTCAGTGCCTGCCTGCAAAGCTTTTTCCATGTACTCTTCTCAGTGCGCTGAGGAATGTTCCCATTCACAGCTGAGGTAAATAGAGATAGAACAGGGTTGAGTTGACTCACATGTGCAAGAATGGGTTTCTACTCAGCACTCAGGAGGCAGAGGCAGGCGGGTCCCTGAGTTTGAGGACAGCCTGATCTACAGTTTTAGGACAGCCAGGGCTACACAGAGAAACCTTGTCTTGAGAAAAAAAAAGAAAAGAGCGGTTTCTGGTTCAGACAACCCAGCTCCGGGCTTCCTCTGATGTGTCCTGTCACAAGGGAGGGCACTAGAAACCCAGGATGATGCTGAGGTAAACGTGTGATCAGTGGGTAAACAAGAGGCTACTGTCCTCCCAGCAAAGCCTCAACAGGACAGCAGCTGTGGCCCCCTTTCTTGCCACACCTTCCTCTCCACTTCCTGCTGCACAAACACTCTGCCTCTGACGTCCACGGAGTCAGAGGCTAGCCTTGCTGTTTGCTGTTGTATGATGCTTACCATGTTGGGCTCCCAGAGAGACTCGCACATCCCATACATTTGTTCCGAGCAGGTACCACTGACTACAAAGTCATCGGTCACCATGGGGCAGCCAATGAGGTCTAGAGAGCAAATGAAGGGCTTAAAGGTCTTCGGGTCCAACCCAGCAATGACCGGCTCTGTGTAATAGGGACCAAACCTGTGGCCAGGGCGAGAGAGATTCCAGAGTTCAGCAGTCCTGGCTTTCACACACAGGCATGTTCTGACAAGGGAGGCCACCAAGGGAAGGGCTTGGAAACGTCTTTTCCCCGAGGCCAGCCTCTGCAGCCCCTCCCCATCTCCCAGAATCTGGCAAGGCTCTAAGACACATTCACCCTCCTCTCTGACCTCTCACTGCCCCTCCTCCTTCCTAGTCTTTGAGAATTCTGCCTTCTCGTCTTCCTTACTGACCCTAAGTCCTACCACGATTCCGCTCTCTATTTGAACATTTACACCTCTACTTCTTTGGAAAAAGGATTTGAGACTGGGCTAGGGTGTGGCTCCGTGGCAGAGCACATGCCCAGCACACACAGAGCCCTGTGTTTGAGCTCCAGCTTTGCAAAATAAATTAATAAACAAAAGCAGCAGAGCAGGGTGGCACATGTCTGTGGTCTTGGTATTTAAGAGGCAGGAGGATTGAGGTGAACGCCAACCAGTACTACAAAAACAAAAAAACAAAAAAAAAAAAAAAACCCTCAGGAATTTTAATGTACAAATTCAAGCTGGGTGTGGTGGCATACACCATTTGGGAGGCAGGAGCATCTCTGTGAGTTTGAGGCCAGCCTGGTCTACATAGCAGTTTCTAGTTCAGCCAGGGCTACACAGAGATGTTGTCTCAAAAAGCAAACAGACAAAAAAGTTCAATACTGAATGGCCAATCTCTCAGTAGAAACTATCCACGTGTCTCCTCAGTTTGTAGCACTTTTTAAAAACTGAATGTGTGTATGTGTGTATGTATATGTGTGTGTGTATGTGTGTATATATGTAAGCATATACAGAGGCAGAGGTTAAGTGTGTAGGGCGGGGAGGTGTGTGTGAGTGCACACACATTTGGAGGTCTGAAGACCATTAATCCCAGGGCTTGGGAGGCAGGGGCAGGCGGATCTCTGTGAGTTCGAGGCCAGCCTGGTCTACGGAGCGAGTTCCAGGCCAGCCTGGTCTACGGAGCGAGTTCCAGGCCAGCCAGAGTTACAACAGAGAAACCCTTCCTTGAAAAACCAAAAAGAAAAGAGAAAAAAAGAAAAAGAAAGAAAGAAAACAATCACATCAATCCCTAGAATACGGCGCTGAGAGAAAACCCTGAACAATGCTGCAGGACTCAGAACGCTCTTTGGCGGGGCCCCGGGCAAGTTCCCGGGCTATCTGGGTTCCCCGCTGTAAGTCAGTTCTTTTGCTCCTACCCTGCGGTCAGACAGGCCCAGAGGACTCGGGAGCGTCAGAGAAGGACGCCGTGCTGCACATAAGATACAAGAGGACATTCAAGAGCCAGCGTTCATGAGGCAGAGGTGAGAACATCAGCATAACCCCAGGGCCAGCCTGGTATATATGGCGAGTTCCAGGCTAGCCTGGGCTAGAGTGAGACTGTCTCAGACAGGAGGGGATGACGGGAGGGAGGTAAGGACGGGGAGAAACTGTCCCCCACAGCACCACTCCACACTAATCTGCCGAAGCAGGCTTCCGAGTCCTGAGTACTCACCGTCTCTCATACAAGAGATTGGCCACCATGCTCATGAGGGTGTATGGCTTGATCTGCCGGCCTTCCTTCAATTCATACAGGTTCAACCGGAACTTGAGGCGCTGGGCACTGGGGTAGGAGAAGCAGGGAGTGAGTCACTGCTAAAAGTCTCCAACCCATGGCAGTCAGGAGTGACACAAGGAGACACACGATTTCTGTCTCTCCCAAGCAATGCTTGAACAATTGCTGTGCTCGCTGATGAGAAGATGCCCAGGAAGGACAGCCTTGTGCCCCCAAGGGCCACCTCAGGGTGGCCTGATAGTCCTTGCATAGAACCAACCAAAGCCACGCTTGCTGAGCAAAGTAGGGCTTTCCAGGCACAGGAACAGAGATCTTAGGGGTGAAGTGAGCTTCACCCGACAGGCCAAGAGATCAAGGCCTGGCGAGGGAGGGGCTGCTGCCCACAGCAAGCAAGCAGACCCTGTGAGAAGAACCTGTAGAAGGACGGAGGAAAAAAGCAGGGACCCCGAGAGCCCTGGGAAGTTCTGTGTTCTGGACACTTTGCGAGACCCTGATTAGCTTCCGCCCATCTTTTAGGGAGCACCTGCTGCTGCTCGGGTCACATGTTCCCTCTGACCATGTTCCAACTTTCTCCCTTTCCTTTTTTGTTGCTGTTGCTATCTGGTGTGTGTATGCATGTGCGCACCACGCTGTCCGTGTGAAATCGGAGAGAAACTTGTGGGGGCTGAACTCAGGTCACTGGGCTTGACCACAAGCACCTTTATCCACTAAGCCATATTGCCTTCCTTTTCCTCTCCTTTTCTGACTTCTCCCCAAACCCCTGCTAAAAATACGGTACAGGTACAGCTCCCAACCCGCCCCCAACACTGGCCCTCTCGACTCCACTCCCCTAGATCCAACACATCACCAAGGCCTCTCCAGCCTCAAGATGTAACTTCAAAACCCTCCCCTTTGAGAGGCTTGCCTTAGCCCCTTAAAATTAGCATTAAAAAAAAAAATTTACCATCTTTCCCTGTAACAGTCCTAACTGCTGGACTTCAGCCCACACGTTCACCACAGGAGCTGTCTGGGAAACGCCACTCGACGACTGACACGCCAGGCACGAGACTAGACGTTGGTGTTGTCCCTTGGAAGCCAGAGACCAGCTCCAGGATTCCCCTCGCACCCGAAACCCAACGAGGCAAGTACCTTATACGAAATGGCATCGTATCCAAACCACTCTTTAAGATTCCCAAGTTTCCATCACATTCCCTCTGCTACTGTGTGCTGAAAAAAGTGTTAATGCCATGTGAGCAGTTCCACCCTGGTGCTTGGGGAACACTGACAAGAAAAAAATCCTGAGCATATCCAGTCTGCTCCCCCACCCCCAACACACACACCTCTAGCTCTGCAGCCCAGGCTCACCTGGGACTCACTAGGTAGCCCAGCCCACCTTGAAGTAGAGGCAGTTCTCCTGCCTCAGCCTCCCTAATGCTAGGACTATAAACATGAGCCATGACCACCTGTTCTTTTTTCCCTAATGCTAGAGATTGAACCCAGGGCCTTGTGCGTGCTAAACATCTCTGCCATTGAACTACAGCCCCATTCCAGCAGAATTTTCTTTCATTCGAGATAGTTCGATTAGATGAAGAACCCTTAGACACAGAGGGTGGACTGTATTACATAATAATAATAATAATAACAACAGTAACGATGACTGGAGAGATGGCTTAGTGGTTAAGAGCACTGGCGGCTCTTCCAGAGGACCCTGGTTCAATTCCTAGCACCCACACGGCAGCCTCACACCTGTCTGTAACTGTATTTGTTCCAGGGGATCTAATACCCTCACACAGACATATGTGCAGGCAAAACACCAAAGCACATAATTTAATAATAATCATAATGAAAAGAAGAAGAAGAAGGAGAAGGAGAAGAAGAAGAGGAAAGAAGAAGAAGAAGCAGCAGCAGCTACAGCCTGGGGAGATGTCTCAGTGGGTAAGAGCACTGGCCGCTCTTCCAGAGAATCCAAGTTCATATTCCCAGCAGCCACATGGCGGCTCATAACCATCTGTAACTCCAGTTCCAGGTAATCGGCACCCTCTTCTGGCCTCCTTGGGCACAACATGCAGCTGATGCACAGACATATGTGGGCAAAACACCTACGCACATAAAATAAACCTTTTAATAATAATAATAAAAGACACGGGGACTTGGGCTTGAGGATGTAGTTCAATAGCACATCACATGTTTAACATTCAAAATCTTTGTTTCAATTTCTAGTACCAGGAGGTACTCTCCAGGGGGAGAAACAGGGAGAGATTCGACAAGAGGGAGAGGAGCTTTGGAGACAGAGAGACAGACAGACAGACAAAGACAGAGAGACAGAGAGAAGGAGGCAGGCTTGACTCCTGACCTCGGTGCTCAATGAATCAATGAATCTTTCATTGGCCTCCCAACATCCAGGTAGCCACTAAGGCTAGTCATCGACAACTCACAAAGTCCCACCCTTGAGACAGTGAGATGGGTCAGAAGATAAAACAGCCAAGGCTGATGGATTCAGTTCCTGGAACCTACACAGTGGAAAGACAGAACCGTCTCCTGCAAGTCATCCTCTGACCTCCACACACATGCTCTGGGACCCCAGCATACAAACGCGTTAATAACTGTAGAGGCTGGAGAGATGGCTCAGCGGTCAAGAGAACTGTCTGCTCTTCCAAGGGACCTGGGTTCTATTCCCAGCACCCACCTACTGGTTTACAACTTTCTGCAACCCAATCTCCAGGAGAGGTCCAATACAGTCTTCTGGCCTCCACAGGCACTGCACACATGTGGTGCATAGACACACATGCAGGCAAAACATCCATACACATAAAATAAAAATAAGTAATATAATAACTGTATTTTATTTTTAAGCCCCAACCTTGCTTTCCCACCAAGCAGAGCAAATCGTAACCCACACCCAAGGCCGTCACAAACAACACCTGTCTCACCTTTCAGACTCTCCTGTCTCTCAACCACCAGCTAACCATCAGAGTTAGTTATCATCCCGTATGTCTGCTTTGTCGGCTTTAGGGAGTGTGCCCAGCCTTTGGCTTTAGATACCTGCCCTAGGATCCTGGCTGACATTCATGAATGTGCATCTTGAACAAAAGACTCTCTGACACTTTCAATTTCTTCAGTTGCTGACTCAGATAGCTAGCCACTAATATCGGGACGATGACCAAAGGGCTGGCAAAGAAGTTTCCTAGAGAGCCCAGCAGAGTAAGGCTGGGAAACGTTGGTTGGGACCCATCTCTGTGTCCAGTTGAGTCCCAGACTCACTGGTGGTGTTTAGCAGACGGCTGCCATCAGGCTCCTCAAGACAACGAAGACACTTGGGTGAAGGTGGGGCCTTGGAACACTTACACTGTCTGGACGTCGGTGGCCAGTCCGGCAAGGCCTATGTAGAGCCTGTCACCCATGGGAAAGATTTTCTGGAAGTCCGTGGTCACCATCTGGGCCTGGATCCCGAAACGCCTGTCTGCAGCGATGGCCACACAGTTCTTTCCCTTCATGGCCATGACGGCCCCTCCATTATAGGACATAATAGACTAGGGGCAGACAAATCAAGTGGCTCAGTTCGTGGAGCTAAGTGCTACCATAACCTTCAGCCCAGTCCCGGATCCCAAAGCTCATAAACGCCGTGCCCTCCGCTCCGTAGGCGCCTGGATGCCCAGAGCTCAAGCTCTGAGACGGGCCTGGTGCGGCACCCAGGAACCGCACTTACCAGCATGGCCCTCCCGTGGGCATCCTAAGGACCACCAGGTCCTCTCCGTCCCGAATCCTAGCCTTACCCTTCCATGCTTTCAATTCCCACTCCAGACTCCTTCCCCTCATCCCCAGTCTCACCATGATTGCGCTGTTGTAGGACCCCGATTGCCACTGCGATGCCCGTAAACCGGCTCAGGCTTTCTCCGGACCGACGCTCTCGCCGACTTCTCCCCATTGGCTGGCGGGCCGAGTCAGCCTGACCAATTCAGCTTTCTATTGGATATGCATCCCGTCAGTCACAGATATGCATAGTTTGGTTGAGACGCCAAAACGGAGGTATGGAAAGCGGAAAGTGAAAAGTCACTGTGAGCGCGGAAGAGCCGGGTCCGGGGCATGTTGGGATCTCGGCGGACCTGGATTCCCCGCCTTCCCGCCTGGGGGCGGGGCTGGCCACACGTGGGCTGGGGCCGCTGCCTCGCCCGGAGCTGCGGCTGCAGCCGAGAGGGTGTACTGGGGCTCACTGTGGCGCCGTAGGAGTTGGGCATTTTATTCAAGCTAGCTGACTTCATGTATTCATTCACAAATCCCGACAACTACTGTGTGCCGGGCATTTTGCAAGGCTGCGAATACCCACTGGCGCCGAGTAGTGTCTCATATACCGAAGGCGCCCGTTCGTTGCAGAATGGGAGGACGGCGCCAAGGGTTTCGTGCTGCGAGGGTTCAAATGCAGAGGGGAGGGTTTCTTATTTTGGGATGGGGAAGGTGGAAGCTACAGGTTGTTCAACTTTGGAATCCCTCATCCTCATCCCTGCAAGGACGACTGACGTTGTCCTAAGTCTCGGTTCACTCTACAAAGGAAAGTTCTGTGCCCTTCCAAGGCGCTGGCGGAGGATAGCCTGGGGCAACAGCTCCAGGGCAAGCCAGGTGGGACGTGCATGTCCTTCGCTTCCTCTCAGGAGCCCAACTCTCCTAGTCCCCTAGCCACGATTCGTCTGTTCTCCGGGATCGGATTTCTTTTCCTAGGTTTCGAAGCTACTGTTAGTATTTGCTTTATGGGTGCGCTTGCGCCGTATCTCGCTCGCTTCTATTGACTCGGCTCTCAGCCTGCAGACTGTTGTTACCGTCTCTGTGGCGCAATCGGTTAGCGCGTTCGGCTGTTAACCGAAAGGTTGGTGGTTCGAGCCCACCCAGGGACGGTCTAGGCATTTTTGGGTGCACGCTTTTTGTTTTTTGTCTTTTCGTTAAATCACATATGCTCAAGAGCCAAACTCGGGGTTAATGTGCCAGAAGCAATACTTTTTACACACCAAACCCAGAGGATCATTGTATTTAGAAATTTATTGTGGCCAATGACGAGATTTCTCCCTAAGGTCTCCCCACCGACATTCACCGCACTTTCGCCCAATTTGGATTACAGGAAAGCCAAAAACAGGTTTCTGTCTCTCTGCCACGTTTCACAATGCATTTTTCCTCGGATCAAGAATGGTGGAACACCTTTTCATTGTCTGCGGCAGTGAGTTATAAAACTTGAAATAGGACATGAGTCCCGGAGTAAAGAGTCGGAAACCGCAGGGACTAAGTGGGGGGGGATAAAAGAGAAAGGTGATCTACAGAGAAAGGCATACAACCAGGGGACCTAACAGAGACATAAGGAGGGGAATAGGGTAAGAGTCTCCTGCACACACAAAAGAAAAGGAGAAAGAGAGAGAGAAAAGCGGGGCATCGGGAAGGATGGAGAAATCGGTGCAAAAGGCACGGTCTGCAGGAGGGAAAGGTGTAAAGGACAGAGCTAAAGCTGCACAGGGAAGCCAGAAGGGACCACTATTGGCATTTTAAAAGGATCTTATCCTTGCATGGCTCTAGTATCCACGGAAACAGTCCTTGCCTTGATGTCCCAGTTTCCTGCCCCAGGGGGCCTGATTTATGACTGACAGTGACCCTCCCCATGAGTAGCTGTCAGCTAGAGGACAGGATAAGATACAGACAACACAGAGGGAAGGAAAGGGCTCTCCGTGTTTGCAGAGGCGCATTGAGACAGGTGGGCAGGAAGCCACTACCTTCCTGGAGGCGATTGAAAGGGGTTCCGAATTGGTTCTCTAGACGTTTGGCTCAAAGGAAGTCTCTTCTGGACTCCCTCGCCCATGTTTGCACACCCATGTGCACGAGCCGAGAGGACCACTTGGTGCTTCAAACACGGCTGGAGGTGTGTGTCTTCCAGAGTGCCCCCTGGCCCTGCTCTAGGTCAAAGCCCAGCCTACAGCTGCTGCGCCCAATGCACTGCGTGACAGTGGCACATGCCAGGTGCCTCTAGGTGTTTAATAAACACGAAAAGACCAGAGAACTTCGGGTGTGAGGAAGGTGGAGTCAGGGTTTCTCCTGATAAACCAGAGAGGGTAACAATGTCCCAACATGGGTGATTTATTGGAGTTTTAGTGGGCGGTGGGTTTTCTGCGTGCTCATACTCTCCAGCGGTTCACTCAGTTTTGGCACTTAATAGCTGTTTGAGGAATAAATGGATACCCACCCCCAATAAGCAAGGTAGCCAGGCTTAGCCCTTCTTGGGTGCCGGTGTTTGATGGGTGTTTGCTATAGCAGGGTCCAAGATGAGGGGACACACTGGGCCTGATGACAGTGGGCGTGTCTAACTCGAGCCCCCTTCCCAAGGTAGCCTGTGAGCTGGTGGTTCGCGATGTAGGGATTGGGAAGCAGGTGACCGATGCCGCGGGGCCTCTCCCGCTTGCTCTTGGACCACGCGGATATCTCGGCCGCCCGTCCTCTCCACCCTCATTCGGCCGGTGCCGGCCGAGGGCTGAGGCTGGTGGGGTCACTGGGCGGCCAGCGTCCGCAGGGCTCCTGGTAAATCGGCCAGTGTGTGAAAGCACTCAATCCGGAGCCCCCAACTTCGGGGCTGCTTTGGGCTTGGGACAAGGAGAGGAGACGGGCGCACCCGAAACTCGAAGAAGATTCGTTTCCTTCTTGAGCCAACCCAAGACATCCAGACGCCTAAAAGCATTTCAGGCCGGATAATCGAGCTCTTTGGACGGACCGTCACAGTGGCCACCCCAATAAATCATAAATAACGAATAAGCGAAATCGAGCGACCTAATGAAGCCCACGGATACCGTGGTAACGCAGAATCGATTCGCTTCTCCGGCGCCGTCTCTCCCAGCTCCCCTTCCTCCTCTGCCCGGGGCCGGGGCCGTAGGGACCCGAGAGCAAGCGCTGGGTGGAGCCGAGGGTGACCGTCGGAGCCGGCGGGCGCCGGCCGCCTTCGCGCTCGCGGGCTCCTCCGCGGCGGCGAGGGAGGCGCACCGGCGGTGAAAAGGCGCGCATCCTCTCTCGACTCCACGCCTCCTGCTGCGTCCGGGCCTCTCGAATTTGGCTAGTTATTGTGTCTCTCTGGCCCGGCGCCGGAGTTCGCGTCTCGGGCTGCTCTCCCCGCCCCGGACTGCGTTCCATTCTTCTCCGCCCGAGCACGCCGAGCGCGCCAGCCTCAGCCTCAGCCTAGCCCCGCGGCCACCGTGCGCTCCCCGCGAGGTGCGGCGTCTCC
This sequence comes from Cricetomys ansorgei, assembly GCA_026225945.1. Taxonomy (NCBI): domain Eukaryota; kingdom Metazoa; phylum Chordata; class Mammalia; order Rodentia; family Nesomyidae; genus Cricetomys; species Cricetomys ansorgei. The sequence goes on from JAMJFZ010001881.1 coordinate 16,376,751, forward strand.
GGACCGGCGGGGGGCGGGGAGGGCACGCTCCGGGTCACACACGCACTTAGGAGGCTCAGGGGGATGTCAGCCGGAGTGAGTGGACCTCACTCGGACGCGTGGCGGGCGGCGCCGCGTCCTCCGCCCGAGCGGCCTTTGGCGGCGGCGAGGCATCGGGTGCTGGGAGACACATTTCCGCCTAGTCTGCGTCTCACCATTTTCCAAGCGCCCCAGCTAGGGTAGGGATCGCAGGGTCGGGGGCGAGGGTTTGGGGGCGCGACACACACTTATTTTAGAAGGAGGAGATTTTATGTCGGGAGGTAACAGGATCTTTCCTCCGGATTCAAGGGATCTGTTCGGATACGAGGAGGGGGGGGTCTCGATTTGGTTTGGGGGGAAGCCTAGCGCTCGGCAGTGGGGAGCAGCTGAGCTAGCCTCTCCCCCTCCTCTTTCCCTCTCTGCAAACATCCTGAAGGAATGAGGTCACGTGGGTGAGTAGTGGGCGGGACCTACTCTTGTCTGGAGGAAAAAAGCCATTTTGTGCCCCCCCCCCCACACACACACACGGCCCCTCCCCTCCCCACTCTCCCTCCCACCCCAAGCTGCTCTTACAAACTCCTTTCTTACCATAGGTTTCTCCCCTCCCGCCGTCCGAGCGAGCGACAGGGCTGTGGCCCCCCCTCCCCTCCCTTCCCTCCCTCCCTCCCATCCCCCCTTCCCCGAGACCCACCGGACCCCGAAGCCAGGTAAGCGGACGCTGACTCGCGCTTGCCTCCCTGCTGCTACCTCGTAAGCGTATGGGGCTGGCGACGGGGGCCGGTTCCCCTTTCCCCGCAGACCCCAACGGGAACCGCGAGCCCCGGCCTGGCCTGCCTCTCGCGTCCCCTTCCCGCCCGGCCAGCCGCTGTCCAAGCTCTCCCGGTCCGCCTTTCTTTCTCCCGTTCCCGGTCTCTCTTTTTTTTTTTTTTTCCCTTTTTCTCCCTTCCAAGATGGCCGAAGCGGATTCCCCCTCTTAACGATTTGGCGTCTCCCTCGACCACCTCCTCTTTGTGCAGCAGCCCCCTGCTAAGATCCTGCTCGCGAGGTATCGAGGGGGAGGGTCCGGGCGGCCACGAGGGCTTTGGGGACACACTGTAGGGTGGGTCTCGCTCCCCCCCTCCCCCAGTGTCTTCACCAGCGGGAGCAGACTGTGGCTCCGGCGATCAGTCCCCTTCTAGGCGGGCAAGGGTCGCGTCTCGAGTGGGGAGTGAGCGTGGGAGACGCGCGAGGACTTGAGGCCCGGAGGAAGGGGACTTGGCTTTCTGGTGGCTGCGAGGCCGGGGGAGGGCGCCCTAACTGCCGGGGTCCGGATCCTGGGCACCTCCCCCCGAGGTCTCTTCCCCCAGTCCCGGTGCGAGGCGCCCCGCCCCCTCCCTGTACCACCTCGGCCGAGCTTTTCCCTTGCATCCCTCCAGGGGCCCCACCGAAAGTTTGGCTCTAGGGAAGGAGGGAGTGGCTACTCGGTCATTGGGGTGCCTGATCCTTTGACCTGGGCTCCGGGGGAAGCTCGGGTGGAGGGGATAGAATGGGAACGCGGAGAGGTTTAGCGTGCTCTCTCTTTTCACCGGTAGTGGCCAAGGGTCTGGCCCTTCTTCCACCGGGGGCGAAGGGGGAAGCGGCTGCTCTTTCCTGCCTGAGCCCTGCTGCTGCTTGCTCTGAAAGCTAGGGAACCCTAGGCCTGCAGACACCCCGCGCCCTTCCTGTCTCCCAGGGGTGTCTAAGCAAGCCCCCTCCTCCCCCATTCCCAGGGTCTACCCAAAATTACTCTGGTTGGCTTGAGTGAGGAGGAGGAGGAGGAGGGTAGGTATGCGTGAATTTAAATATGTTTAAGTAAGTACAGGTGTTACCCGGAGTTTTCCCTGCGTCTTTGTCTCGTAGCCCCCAGCCTTGCTCCCGCCATGCCCCATGCTGCTTCAGTCTCTCTTGGACTCCCTCTTGCAGAGGGAGGGCTTTCTCTTAGCCAGTTTTCACAGTCCTGGACCTCCCTGGACTTCTTGCAGTTGTACTGTTCCCGAAACTCATGACACCGCCCCCCCCACACCGGCTCCAAGGTGTTATTACTGTAATCGGAGGAGCATAAAGCCAGCTCTGTTGCAGCGTTTTGGTGGAGAGGTTTTCCCAGGGGTTCCCCTGGTTTGAGGTTGGAGCTTGAGCACTTAGAACTGTGTCTGGAATGAGGCAGGAAACCGACTCCAGGATCCACTCCGGCTGTTGCCTGATCCTGTTTAAGCTGAAGTATTGGGGGGTGAGCTAGGAGGGGAGAAAGTGACTCCCTGAGAGATCTTGGTTGATAGAGCCGTTGCCATGGGAATGGAAAGAGCCCGAAGTGGAAGAGGTTACATATTGTACAGGTCAGATGCCAACTGTAGCCCTCCAGCCTCTGGTCCCAAAGTGGAGTTGGGGGCTGAACTGCCTTTGTTGCTGGAAGACTTAGATTACAATTTATCCTGAGAGGGCCAGGGGTTCAGAGAAGGTTAATGTTAGTGGCTTCAGTTTCTGGCCGGGATGCGATGGGGTGGGTGAGAACTAGTTTCTGCGTCTGTGGAATGGGAGCCTGGCTCCAGTTTAGCTGTGCATGTGGTGGTGTTTGTCTGGCCAAGTGTCTGTCTGGCTTTTGTGTGACCAAGCTTATCTGGCTCCGAGTGCTGAGAATGTGAGAGATGAAGGGGGTGTGTCTGCCTCTTGCAGTGTTGCCCTGTGTGTATTCTTTGGCTTTATTATTGTTGTTATTATTTATTATTATTAATTTTATTGTCTTCAGGAGCTTAGTGGTGGGTAGAGGAGGCTTCCAGCCCTTTTCCATGCTAAGGGCTGTACCAGTGTCAAAGGTTAGGAAAAGATGAGATTCACGGTGTCCTAGTGCAGAAGTCTCTGGCTCATACATAAACACACAAGGTTTGCATAGTTAGGTCTGTGAAGTTGGGAGGGGCGTCAGTGCTAGCAATTCATGACTAAACACTGTAACCTAGCTCACTGTTTCCATGGGTGCCTCAGTTTGCCCATCTACACCGTAGAAGTGGTGTAAGGCATCAGCTTTTGCTTTCCTTTCAGGAGGCCCACTGAATGGGTGGGCTGTCTGCCCTTCTAAACTATCCTGCACCCTTCTACCCATCAGTGAGCTGAATAAGGAACACCCACCTGGGGGCCAGCACATGAAGAGCAGGCAGGCAGGCAGATACTTGTCTGACCGTTGCCTCTCTTTTGCTGTGTGACCTTGGACAAGTCACCCAAGTTTTTTTTAATCTGTAAAATGAGAAGACTGCATTGCATGCTTTCAAAGAGCTCCCCCTCACCCCTGCTAGTCAAGTGCTAGGATGTGACCTTGAATGACCTCTCAGGGCCTGGGGCTTGATTTTATTTGGTGCACAGGCAAGGCAGGGGGTTGTAGCTGGTGGCCCTGGGAGTAGCAGGATCCTTTTCTTTATGCTCAGAGGCCAACACCCACAGGAGAAAAGGAAGTCTGGTTCACTGGAGAGATAGATGTGTCTGTCAGCAGGGGCCTCGGAGCATGGGGAGAGACAGGGTCAGCTCAAATAGGAAGGAGCTGGGTGCTAACCTAGCCCCTAACCTGCCTGGATCTGAGAGCCAGGAGCTAGGACCAGAGAGAACAGAGATCAGGACTTCAGAGGAAGACTGTGTTATGGGGGTAAGGGTTGTTGGGGGGGACTATTAGAGGGATGTGGTTCGGACTGGCCTCTTCCCCAGCCCCACGGAGACCAGTTCCAACTGGCCTCGGCCCCTTTTCTGCTTCTTGGGACCCAAGTCTTTCACTTTTTCTCCCACAGGCCCTTTGTCTCAGCTGTGCCCTCTGTAGTGATGGCGGTCCACCATGCCTCCCTCTCCTCCCTCCAGCACTTCAGCCCCCTGCGTGGGGAAGGACAGACACAGGTCCTGATCCTGGGCCGGGAATGGGGAGGGGATGCTCTGGGGACTGGGAGCTCCTGTTTACAGCTACTCTTGGCACCTGCTGACAGGGCCCTGCAGGTAACCATGGCAATCAGGTGAGGAGCCAATCAGCGCCTCTCCCCACCCCCAGCCCCAGTGGTGGCTTTCTGAGGCCCCTAGGGATGGGGATGGGGAACAGGGAGGCTCTCTGCTCCCCGGGGGAGACAAGGAGCCTTTCAGTCTGTAGTGTCTCCTTCTTTTACTATCCTGAGCCCAGAAAGGGACCTGGGGGCTGCTCTTGTATGAAACCTCAAAAATGATGGGCTGAGTGGCACTCCTGTGGCTTCTCAGGAACCGGTATCTATTTGCAAATGGGGTGAGATCGATGTGGCTGAGGTAGTGTGAAGAGCTCATATATTCCTGTGTGTGTGTGTTGTGCTGGTGGAGGGGATTTACCCTAGCAGCCTGGATTCCCTGGCAGGATCCTACTCAGATACAGTTTGCTTGTCTCTGTGTGTCTCTGGACACACAAGGCAAACATGAAGTTCCTCTGGAAGCCCAGACAGCACGTACACCCAGTGGCTATTACACACGCTCAAAGAGACAGCCACTTGGAGTTTGTTCTATCCTCTGGATGGTTGTAATAATATTTGGGCTTCTTGCCAGGGACTATGTTACCATGGAAACAACTAAACAGTAGAGTAGCCAGCAGCTTCTTTGAAATTATAAAGGAGGACCCATGTAGGGAGGACCAGCTAAGGCCACCTACAGGGGCAGGAACTGTTCAGGCCAGGCTTGCAGGCCCCAGGGTGACTGCCTCACCACCAGGTCTCTGGGCCACCTCTGGCTGGCTTGTTCCCCTCTCTTTTCTGCAACTTGGTGTCCATCCCAAAGTGTGGCCTTTTGTGTCTCTCCATCTATCCAGTCTCTGGCCAGGTGCCCTGGGGCCTTATTGCCTGTTTTGGGTCCTAGCCAGGCTCATCCTGGGGTCTCTATAGAAACTGCTGATCCTGGCTGTGAATTTCTTGTCCTAGAAAACCCAGTGTGATGGCTTTAGAAATCTTTCTGGAAAAGAGAGAGGGGTGTATGTTGTAAAGGAGCAGTTGGGGCTTGGCCAGTCTCTGGAGCGCAGCTTCTGAGCTTTTTGCTCAGGGAGAGAGGAAAGAGGCAGCCCCTCCAGTCAGAGCCAGGGCCAGCTTTGAATTGACCTCAGCCTGCTAGGGCCTGGCCAGGTGCACTGGAGAGCTGGGGACAAAGAACACTCTTTACCCAGTTTTGGCAGGTGTCTGGGAGAGCCTGTGCTTTGTTACTGAACAGCTTGTGAACAGGTGGCAGAAGTCACCAGGTTGGGACATGGTGGATCCCAGTGGCACCTGAAACGATTCTGTGTTGGTAAACGTGGGTTCCTGGACCATGAGTACTGGGGAGCATTTAGTGAGTTGTTGGGGAGCACCATGGGGCGGTACCAGCCACAGGACAGCGAAGGTCTTTTTGGCAGGCTCTTAGAAGACTTTTAAGAGTTCAGTGCCAGGGCCTGCAGCTCCTTCATAACTTGGGACATATGAAAACCAGCCTCAGGGTTCTTGGCTGGGAAGCCAAAGGGTCATCACATAGTAGACTTGCAAGGAGCTGTCTGTGTTCAGAGACATTCGAGGAGGAGGGCGTGTTCTGGGGCCTGAGTGGGACACGGCCAAAAGGTACAAGTGATGGCCCGTGTCCTGGTGTCTCCTGAGACTTCCCCACGACAGTCTCACTGAGGGAATGGCGAAAAATATTCTTTATTTTAGTCTGTGAATTGAATAGTCTGGACTATTTCTTATAGTACTTGGTAAATATTTGACCACTTGAATGGATATGGGTTAGAATCGGTACTATTGTTAAAACTTTTATTACATTCTACGTGTGTGTGTGTACATGCGCAAGTAGTCAAAGGACAACTTGGAGACATCGCTCTCTTCTCTCCTTCCACCGTGGGGGTCACCAGGCTTGGCTATGAGCACCTTCACCTGCTGAGCGCTCTCTCAGGCCCACGGGTCCCAGGAAGATCTTCCATTTTTCTGCCCTCTCCCCCAGTCCATCTTCCAAGAGTTGGCTAGTACTCTTTATGGTCTGACTTCAGTCAGACTTCCTACTGACTTCCTGAGACGACACTGGACCTCGTTTCTCAAGGTTGCAGAAGCCTCCTGAGCCCCCCTCCCGCGCCCCCAGTGAACACTCAGAGGGCAGGCCAGAAGCAGCCAGCCTCACACGTGTAGTGTACCCAGTCCTACATCTGAAACAGAGAAAAAGAGGCCTCGGGCTCAAGGAGAGCTGAGGAAGCAGCTGAGGGTTGCTGGCTTTCTGATGCTTTTTCTCTTTTCCAGGGTGACGCTTCCCGAGTCTCCTCAGTCCTACCCCCGGCATCATGCATCGGACCACACGGATTAAAATCACGGAGCTGAACCCTCACCTCATGTGTGCCCTCTGTGGGGGCTATTTCATTGACGCCACTACCATTGTGGAGTGCTTGCATTCCTGTGAGTTGAATAAGGGGGTGCCCAGCTTGGGGACGTTGCCTGAGGAAATGGAATGCAGCCCTTGCCACCCTGGAGAGCAGACCCTGGGTCACTGAGAGACTGCCAAGAGGGGACAAAGTTGGGGAGAGTCCTGGGCCCAGAAATTCGTTCCAGGGACTGTCAGTAACCTCCACTTTCCCTGGAATCTCTGGCTGGAGATTCAGGGTCACTCACTGGATTGGTTCTAAGAGATCCAGGGCTGGTGAGATGTCTTACCAGGCTGGCCCAGAGGAGCCTGGGACTTGGTGCACCTTGTATGTAGGGCAGGACACCATCCTTCCCACACAGAGACAGAGGGCCCACCCTCTCCTAAGGGTGGAGAAGGCACAACAGACCAGACGTGTGAATGCACACTGCCACGTTGGGACTGTGAGCCATCCTTGAGCCACGGGGTTGTGGTGTGAAGGGAAGGCTGAATGTAAGCACGGGCCTGGGCAGGAAAGGGCTCTGACTGTTCGCTCTCTGTCCACACCCCAAGTCTGCAAAACCTGCATCGTGCGCTACTTGGAGACCAACAAATACTGCCCCATGTGTGATGTCCAGGTCCATAAAACCCGACCACTGCTGAGCATCAGGTAGGCTCTGTCTCCTTACCCTGTCTCCCAGTAGCTTCCAGCTTGACATAGGCTAAGAAATACCAGGCCGGGAACCTGCATCCTTGGGTGCCGAGTCTGAAGTGCTGAGGTACAGAGCTGACCCCTGGCTGAAGAGAGGGAGTTGCTGTAGCTGCTAACCTTCCTGTACATTCTTTGCCAGGTCAGACAAAACCCTCCAGGACATTGTCTACAAGTTGGTGCCTGGGCTTTTTAAAGGTATCACAAGCTCCCGTGTTACCCCCCTCGCCTTCCCTGTTTCCCAGCCATTGCTCACTCATGCCTGCCTCCTTCCTCCAGATGAGATGAAAAGACGGCGGGACTTCTACGCAGCATACCCCCTGACAGAGGGTGAGTGTGTTCACTCTAACCCACAAGCACATAAGTGCCTAGGGCTGCCCCAGCTGGGATACCGGGTGTACCAGCTTTGGCCCCCACTGGCCCTCCCACCTCCACCAGACCTCCCTGCTAGACAGTGCTGTCCAGAGGGCAGCGGGGCTCAGCCTCTGCGCCACCCGCTCCTATTCCCCATGTCCTCAGTCCCTTGTTTTATCTTTGACCAATCCCTCTGAGCTGTCTCCCTTTGCAGTCCCCAATGGCACCAACGAGGACCGCGGCGAGGTCCTAGAGCAGGAGAAGGGGGCTCTGGGAGATGATGAGATTGTCAGTCTTTCCATTGAGTTCTACGAAGGAGTCAGGCAAGTTCAACCTAGGCCCCTTTTCCACCCTGGCGCATCCCCTAAGACCCCATCAGACACGTACATTTGGTCCAGCAACTCCAGGATCACTGGCTTCTTTCTTATCGCCTCCTCCAGAGACCGAGATGACAAGAAGAGCCTCGTGGAGAATGGGGATGGGGACAAGGAGAAGGTGAGGGCTGGGGCCTGCCCAAGAGTGAGCTGTGGGCTGAGACAGTGTCTTGAGATGGACCTTCTTCTCACTGGGACTCTTCCCCCGCAGACAGGGGTGCGCTTCCTGCGTTGCCCAGCAGCCATGACTGTCATGCACCTCGCAAAGTTCCTCCGCAACAAAATGGATGTCCCCAGCAAGTACAAGGTGAATACCTATGCCATCTCAGACAGCGGGGATCAGTCAATGAGCCTGGCATCTCAACCATCACGTGGTTATATGGCTGGGCTTGCAGGACAGCACAGCCTAGTCCAACTGTTGAGAAGACAATCTGTAATTGTTGTATTGGTGTGCAGAGAGCCTAGGACCAGATAGGTGTGTGTGCAAAAAATGTCAGATGTTCAGTGGGGCCAAGGAGCTCGAGACACAGAACACAGGATCTCCTGGAGGTCTCTGCAGTTGAACTTGCCTCTTTGGCAAGCCCCTGGGTGCTGCTCCTACAAAGGCTTCGCTTAGCCTCCACTTTGGGGTAGGGAGACAGGAAGGTATCAAAGCTGCTTCTGTGGTTCCCTTAGGGACAGGCAAGGTCAAGGGGTTCCTCTTGGCCTCGCTGGCTCTCCCCCCGCTTATCAGCAGGTTGGGGGACTTGGGACAACTCTGGGAGGGAAGACACATCTACAGTGAGGGGAGGCCTCGTGCAGTCAGTGGATTGCACCCACCAAGACTCTCAGCCCTGGTGGCCAGGGGTGCAGTTGCCACACCACACGGTGCCATTCCCTCCCTCCAGGTGGAGATCCTCTATGAAGACGAGCCCCTGAAGGAATATTACACCCTCATGGACATTGCCTACATCTACCCCTGGCGGAGGGTGAGCCTGTGAGAAGGTGGTACGGGGTAGGGGCAGTCCCGGGGAGGAGGTCCTACCGGGCCTGCCATTGGTCAGCATCCACAGTGACATGAGACACCCTCTTGCGTCAGACAATCCATCCCTTGTCTCTGGAGCCTGGCCTGGTCCTGGTGGGTCATTGTACCAGGTCAGCTGCAGGCCATCGTGGCTAGCCTCAAACTTAATATGAGGTCCAGGCTGGCCTTGAATTCACAGCAGAGATTAGTGGCATACCTGCCACATGTCTCTGGCTCCCCTGGCTATTACCACCAGATTTGGGGTCCGCAGAAGGGGCAGCTACTGTGGGGTACGGCGCCTTCAGTATTCCGTGGTCTTCCTCCTCCCTTACTGTATTCCCCAGTCTCTGATGCTCTTTCTTTATCCGGTCTGTGTCTCTATATTTGGCTGTCTGGTTTTGTTCATCTCTTCACTCCGCAGGGCCTCCCTCCCTCAAGGCTTAGTCAGACCTTCCCTTTGCTCCTGTTTGGGCCCTGGTGCGGCATAGGGATGGGTGGCCCCTGCTTGGTCTTTCTGCTGACACTCTTATTTTCCTTACTGCTGGCCTCTTCCCGCTCACTGTAGAATGGACCTCTCCCCCTCAAGTACCGAGTCCAGCCAGCCTGCAAGCGGCTCACCCTGCCCACAGTGCCCACCCCCTCGGAGGGCACCAACACCAGCGGGGCATCAGAGTGTGAGTCAGTCAGCGACAAGGCTCCCAGTCCTGCCACCCTTCCGGCCACCTCCTCCTCCTTGCCCAGCCCTGCGACCCCCTCCCATGGCTCTCCCAGCTCCCACGGCCCCTCAGCCACCCACCCTACCTCCCCCACTCCACCTTCGACTGCCAGTGGGACCACCACAGCTACCAACGGGGGCACTTCGAACTGCCTACAAACGCCATCCTCTACCAGCAGGGGGCGCAAGATGACTGTTAATGGAGCGCCTTGCCCCCCTTAACTTGAGGAAAGGGACCCTCTCCCTCAGCAGCCACCTCTCCCCTCCCTTCCACTTTTTCTGGGCCCCTTTTTCCACCTTTGACTTTCCCTGGTTCCTCCCATCTTCAGAGTGGGAGGTGGGTTTTATAAATAAATCTATCTATCTATATATATAAATATATATATGTACATAGGAAAAAACAAATATACATACTTATTTTCTATGGACCAACCAGATTAATTTAAATGCCACAGGAAACACACTGTGCGTGTGTATGTGTGTGTGGATGGGGGTGTTCGTGTCTAGGAGTTTTCTGTAGTTTGCTCTGCTCTTCGGGGGGTACCTGGTAGTCTTAAGGGGCTGTCGAAAGTATTAAAGCCCTCCCCTGTGTTCCTTCTGCTTCCCAGGGCAGAGGGCATGTTGGGTCTCTTAGCCCTAGCTGACTAGATATGGGGTCCATCTCGGCTACTCCCCACCCGTCCGAGCCCCCCCCCCATTGTTGAATGTCCAGAGAATTGCCATGACAGTGCCTTTTACAAGTGCAGTTTGTCCTCTGGCTGTGAGGATCAAGTGGCCATGGAAAAGACATCTCCCTCACCACCTCGGGCAGTGGAAACCTTGTGCAAAGACTAGACAGTTCCACCTCTTCTCCCCTCTTCCTTTTTTTTCATCTCCCCTCCCCCTGCTGTGTGGCCTTTGCATCAATTACCTTGTGGAAGAGAAGGTTCAGGCTAGCTACGGGAGGGCCCCAGCCCTGCACAGTCTGTGTGTGGCTTTGGCGTTCATTTCTTCCTGCCCTACCCTGACCCGGAAACCCATACTAGTAGGACTGGGGATGAAACTCACTGGGGGCCTAGAGTGGAGGGTTGGGGTGAGTAACCCCAGACAAGCACAGACTCCAGTTCTGCCAAAGGGTAACAGCCCTCCAGTCCATGTCCCCACCCCCAGCTGAGGCAAGCAGGGACAGGACAGAGGCATCCAGAAGCACAAGAAAATAAAGTGTAAGATGACCCCAACTCTCCCTGGTGGAACACCTATCGATCGGGTCTACTGTGGCCACCCGGTTTTCCTCAAGTGTACATAGGTCTGGGGGAGGGGGGAGGAGGCCAGGGTATTGGCCCAGGTGGGGTCCTGAGCCCGTGGGTCTGTTTCACCATGTCCTGAGTCTGAGGTCCTGTGACTGTGCCCTCCTGTCCTGGGTCGTTTGTATCTCTTGGCTTTGTAATAAATGCTGCATACTCTCTTGAGGCTGTGGTTCTTTGGGACAGAGGGAGGAGAAGGGGTAAGGTGTTCCCCAGCCTTACCATGCTAACTGGAGTGGATCTGACCTGCCCCATTTTGGCCATCAGATACCCTCTGCCTCCAGACATTAAACTCTAGCAGGAGATGGTATGAGCCATTGACCACAGGGACACTCAAGAGGGTGGGCCCCGTTTTTTGTTTTTGTTTTTTTAATGACAGCTTCACCAGGTGCTTAACAGGGGCTTGCTCCCAGAACCCAGGTTTTTCAGGGAATAAATGTAAACAAGCAGCTGTGGTGCTTAGCTGCTCCCTTAATGTGGCTCAGCACTGTTGCCTTCAGAGGGGAAGCTTGTAGTGGGGCAGGAGCCACGGTTACCCTCAGAACGGGGAGCCCACTTCTGCCTTCTGTATCTGCTCGCTCTTGTGGGTTCCATCACAATAAGGAGGACGCTTGGTGGCCTTGCAGGTACACAGGGCCACTGAGCGAGTCTCTTGGGCCTTGAACTTGAGTGGGGAGAGGCCAGTGCGCTGGAAGAAGTGGGAGCCATCACAGAAGGGCTGGTGGGAGAGAGAGAAGTCTGAGTGGGCTGGGGAGATTAATTACAACTAATTACAACCATGTTCCCCAGCCCTGCCGTGTAAGGGCCAGGGGAGGGCTAAGCAGATAATGATCACTGTGCAGTCCTACAAGTATTTTTCCTTGTTCGCCTTCGGGAGACCCGGAAGGCCGGACAATTTGCAAGGGGAACTGGGCCTTGGGTAGGGGCAATGTTAAACAACGATGGGTTTTTTTGTTGTTTGGCTTCTTTCTGCATTTTTAAAATTTAGTGTGTGAGCGTGCAAACACACACACACAAGTCATAACAACTTGTGGGAAGTTGGGTTTTCTCCTTTCACCACGTGGGCCCCGAGGATCAAGCAAGTTAGCAAGGTGGTATGGGAGTGCCTTTACCCACTGAGCATCTTACGCGTGCACTTCTTTTGTTTTTAAACAAGTTCTCGTGTAACCCAGGCCTACCTGGGATAGGCTATCCGCCTGAGGATGACTCTCAACTCCAATCCTCCTGCCTCTACGTTCCAAGTAATGAGGGCACACTCCAGGGCTTCCATGCACAGTAGACAAAGGTTCTATCAACTGAGCTAATCCCTATCCTCATTTTTTGGGGGGAGGAAGAATTCAAAAAAGGGTTTCTCTGTGTAGCCCTGGCTGTCTTGGAGCTCACTCTGTAGACCAGGCTGTCCTCGAACTCAGAGATCTGCCTGCCTCTGCTGGGATTAAAGGCATGTGCCACCACCATCCAGCTTGTTTTGTTTTTTAATGGCTGAGTGAGTCCCGGTTGGCTCAGATATTGGCATTCTTCTCAATGTTCCTCAGGGTCAGAGTGTGCCTAACACCCGGTGCCTTTCCAGGGTGAGGTCAGGCTTGCTTGGTTCCAGGAAAGAAGCAAGGTTGTCTGCAACAACCTGCATGCCTGGAGTAGCACTGTTAACATATGCACCATGCCCTTCCCAAGAAGCCTTGAAAGCAGAGGATGATGAAGTCAGAGGCCCAAAGAGGGGAGAGGCTTTGTTAGGGGCAGAGTTGGAGAAGAGAAGTAAGTGTACCGGTCAAAACCAGCACCCTGCCTAAGGGCATAGAGCAGGGCACATATGCACCTACCCCACCCACAGACCTCTGGCTGGCATGCCCTTGAAACTGCCCCACCCTCTGGAATATCTGTTCAAAGGCCACAACAAATCTTTGGCAAAGTAAGCCTTGGGATCTGGGTTTCTCATAGCAACCACACAGTGGGGAACAGTGGAGTTCTCCAGAAGGAAAGGGTGAGGCTCCTGCTACAATGCAGGGCTCCTATACAGCTGGGGTGTCATCAGAAAGCAGCAGGCAAACAGGAATAGTCACATCCAAGGTGAAGAGAGAAGAGACCTAGGGAGGGACATTGGGGGAGACTGGGCAGAATCCTCCCAGAGGTGAGGTCCAAAGCCTGGCACATGAGCAGAGGTGCTGCCTGGAAGGGAGAAGAGGGACAGACAAGGGCTTGGGGCCCTGACGCCGGAGCCTGGGAGTACACATGGAGGAGGGACTGCAAAGAGAGGAGACTGACAGCAGTTACAGTGCTGTGAAGGTTCAGGTGGCCACCTTCCACTCTGCTGTGAATTCTTCTCAGGAGGAACATGGTGCATACACTGATAACATCCACTCCTGACAGTGGTGGCTCTGGCCTGGGAGTTGGGCTTTGCTATCAAGACCTCCTACTGTCCTCGGGTACATACAGAAAGAAGGGAAATGTGGATGGATCGAAAGTTTCCCAGATATACCGTGCTAACCCCAAGCAAGAGGGGGGTGGAGATGGGTGTGTGTCCAAGTACTAGCCAGGCCTAACCCTGCTTAGCTTCTGAGATCCGCCTTGTTAACGGTGGCATGACTAATAAAACTGTGTATTGCATCTAAGTGAAAGGCAGCAGGGATAACTCACCTGATTCTTGCTTCGACCACATACACACCACCTATAGGTTTTCCCGGCAACCAGCTCCAACTTGATGGGTGTTTTCTGTGCCACCACCGGCTTGGCTGGGTCTTTGGGGAACCATCGGGCCTAAGGCCGGGGAAGATGAGAGGCTCAGGGTCATCCCAAGCCTTGATAGCACTCTTAAGTTTGCAGGGTCCGGCTACTGTCTCCAAACCTGTCTCGTTTACCAGGTGGCTGTCCTTGCCTTCTGCCCTCTGGTCCACCAAACCTTCCCTAGAGCCTGCTGGGAGCAGGGATGTCCCTGTCGCTGTCTCTGATGTAGCCTCAAAGAGGTCTGGGGAATTGGTAGGACTCCTGTGCTCAGAGAAAAGGACGTTAGGAGTACTCACCAGCCAAGAGGAGATTTCCCGCCTCTGGCACAGCTTCGACAGGGCAGGCGGGCAGATGTGATTTGGAAACAGAAAAATAAAATCAGTGGGGAAGGGAGGACGCCGGAAGCCCATCTGGGAAGGAAAAGACCACAGGCCAAGGGGGCGTGGGAGCGACAAAAGGGCTGGAGAAAGGGTCACACAAGAGGCCTCGCCGGGCAGATCTTGGCATCCACTCAAGGACTGCCCCGAGGGGACGCGCGGCCGAGAGACGGAGTCCGACCCTGGCCCGGAAGGAGGGACCGGACGGCTCGGGGTCACCAAGGCGGGGGCGGGGGGAACGCTCACCAAGGCGCCGCGCATGACCGCAGAGTGCAGGCTCGTCCCCACGCCGCGCACGGCCGCTCTGCGCGTCACCGCGTGCGGGCCGGCCCTCCCTCTCCGCCCCGCCCCCGCCCCCGCCCCGGAAGACGCCGGCCAGTCCGGCGCAGGACCCGCGGGGCGGAGCAGGCCTGGAGCCGGCAGGTGCAGCTGGCTCTGCGGAGTCGAAGCCAGTGTGGGGATGTATCACCCAGCAGGGCTCGGGTGTCTACAGCTCCTCCTGCACCCCACATTCTGTGCACTCCGGTTTGAACGGATAGAAGGGTCACTGATTATGCCCTGTCCCCCTCCCACAAACCTCCACAGCTGGCAGCCCAGCTCCCTCCCTTCAATGAAACCAGACAAAGCAGGGTCTCTTTGGATTTCCTTTTTTTTAGTAAAACATTCTTTTATTAAAAGAACAAGTGCTGTTTACGAACTGCCCTTCGTACAAATAACATCCGTTATACAAAGATACAAGACCCAGGCTATGCACAATTCCAGGCTTGGAGGTCGCAGGGGAACACTGCCTCTTGGGCTGAGGATATAAAGGTTTCAGAAAGAATGAAAAATGAGCCCCTGGGTTTGCAATCTGTGGCTTCCCTTCCTTGCTCCCCTAGGAAGGGTCTGCTACATGGAAACAGGCTGGGATGGAGAGAAACGAGCCAAAGTTCGGGTCTCCAGTCCCAAGTAGGGCTGGAGAAGGTGAACACAGAATGAGGCAGCCCTCACTCCGCAACTCTTCAGTAGGTCAAGACAAAGGGGTCCGGTAGGAGTTAGACACACCTGTAATCCAGGAGGAAGTGGCTGGAGGGAGCAGAGGGGCTCCCTGGATCCTACTTCCTCCGGACCGGGTGAAGCTACCACCATCCTATCAGGCACCCCTCCCCGGGAACCAGCTGCCTGCTATTCCCTTTGCACTCTTAACGATGTTGGAAAGTAGCAGGGGGAGCCTATCTTTGAAAACCTGTCAGCATTTCCAGTTTGGGAAGGGGAAATGTGAATGTTATGCCTTTCTTTGGGCTCCCCTCATTTGTCTAAGCCCTTCCTCAGAGTCGGAGTCTAGGGTAGGTACTTCCTGGGTCTCAATACAGGAAAGGGAAGGGGGTCACCAGCCTCAAGATCAAGGTACCTAGGGGCAGCAGTAGACCCAGGAGTCTGAGGGGAAAGCCCACAAGCTGGGATGAAGGAGAGGGTAAGGGGAGATACTTTTTTTTTTTTTTTTTAAAGGCAACCCTTAAAGTGTCATTGTCTATGGAGAGGATTCGTCAGCTCAGAGCTAAGACAGTCAGTGCTACATAGAAACCTTCCCACCACGGGCATGACCCTACACTCACGCCACACCATCACACACACCACATACACAGACAGCCGGCCAACCAGCTGCAGTTCAAGGGCTGGGCAGTGTGGGACAGGAATGGCCAGAAGGCCAGGAACTGAGGCTCAACACTGATGTCACAGAGTACCTGTTCCTCCCAGGCTTAGAGCAGCCACTTGTAAAGCCAGCTCCAATGAGTCCCTTCTAGCTCTGACAGACACTAGCCGTGACCCCCTGGTGGACACAGGCTCAGCATGCATTGCTCTTCACTCATCCCTTCTCACTGAGGGTGGTGACATTAAGATCCACTCATGCATTCTCAGACTCCACTTCCGCTCTGCAAACCACATCCTCCCCCTCCCCCAGACAGACACGGCCCCAAATCTGCATCCTTTTCCTCCCTCTACTAAGCTCATTATCAAAAAATGGACCAGAGCTAAACATGGTGGCACACCCCTTTAATCCCAGCACTCTGGAGGCAGAGGCAGGTGGATCTCTGTGAGTTCAAGGTTAGCCTGGTCTACATAGCAAGTTCCAGGATAGCCAGAGCTACTTAATGGAGTAGACCTTGTCTCAAAAAAAAAAGAAAAAAGAAAAAAAAAGAAGAGGAAAAAAGAAAAATAAAATAAATCAAGGCTGCAAGATGTGAGGTTCCCCAGCCATCCTGCAGTATCCTGCTCCCTTTCAAGGAGCAACACAGTCTTCCCTGAGAAGCTGCGCAGAAAGTGCCACAGCTTCCCTCATGTCTCAGTATAAGGAACAGCACCAACCCATGCGCGCGGCCCAGAGCTCTTAGCAAATTTAACTTGGCTACCTGCCAGGGGCACCCTGGCCTGAAGTAGGGAGGTGAGACCACAGTTCCAGAGACTAGGGTGACTGAGGCCGGGCACTGAGAGCTCCTGTTCCACATGTGATGGCCTTCCCAGACATGACAGCAGAGGGTCCTTGGTTCTGAATGGTGGCTGGGGCAAGGATGTGGACCTGGATAAGCAAGTCAGAAGAATCTGAAGAATCACTGGCTTGTAGGCAAGGAGTTAAAAGAGCAGAAAAGATGAAGATGTCTTTCTGATATTAAGCAGTTAGAAAAGTATTTCTGAGGTCATCACAACTGTCCCCCAAAAATCTTCCAGGCGACAAAGAATTTGCCTCTGAAGGTTCCCAACCCATCCTAACATCTTACAAAGTCTTATCAACAGGAATATTAATATTATTTTCCATATCAGAAAAAAAACAGTTGAGCAGCACAGGCAAAAATATATCTGCACTACGTTTCTGTCATTGCCAAAAATATACACATCTTCTTTTCTTTATTAAAAAACAAAACAAAACAGTGAAAAAACCCAACAACAAAACCCAAACAGAAACACACCAAAATGCACACATGCAAAGAGACCCACAGACATGAGCATCAGGGAAAACTGGAACTGACTCTCAGTCCCAGCCAGTGCAATAGGGACACAGGCCTCCAAGTCTGCACGTCCACACCCCACTCAATGTTTTCCACAGAGGCCCTGGGCAGACAGATCCTGCCACTGTTACTACACCCTGGAAAATAGCTGGTGGGTGAAGGGGACAGTTGTTGGCTGAAGTGGCTCTACTAGCTGGTGAAAGTGGGATTCAAGAGGCAGGCTAGCTACTTCTGAGAGGGAGACTTTTGATAAAAAGTGGCACTTTACCCCTCTCCTCTAATGTCTTGTGCCAGGAAAGTAAGACCAAACTACCAGTGGGGGGAGGAGGCCCTGAGGGGGCCCTGAGATGGAGTGGGGTACAGGTGAGGGAAAGTAGGATATTACCCTGATTTGGAGCCCCCAGCCCCCAGGAATTCTCCGATACTGGAGTACTGTTCTGATTTTTTTTTTTTAAGTTAACCATTCATGCCCTGGAAAAAGACCAGAATGGGTAAGGGGGCAGAGGATACAAGAGCTAGGAGCTCCTGCTCTGGCGCTGTCCACTCCTCCTGTCCTTGGCTGCCCCAGGTCCAGAGAAAGAGGTGAAGAGGTGACAGACAGGTTAGACAGACAGACTCTCTCTCTCTCTCTCTCTCACACACACACACACACACACACACTCACGCTCTGTGGAGTCAGGCAGCTCCCTCTTCTCACCCTCAGCACTCCTCAAGCCAATAGTGCAAAAAAGGGGCAGGACACCAAGGGCAGTGAGGGACCCCTGCCCAGCCCCATCATGGGGACCCAAGAGGTGTTATCCTGCCCTTCCTCAGCCTACCATACTTGTAGGCTTTTCCAAGCTCAGCTTGTGACCCTTGTGAGGGATATGAGAAACAGTTTAAGGGATCCCTTCTGCCAGGAAGAAGCCGAAGGTCAAGAGGGACCAGCCCTTTTTCCATAAGGAATTTCCACACAGGGCCAGGCCCCGGGGGGCCCACCCTTCGCCTTCCCCACTCAAGTGCTGATTGGTTTATGTGGTAGGTCCAACCAACCCTCCACCTTCCTACGCCAAGACCCACTTTGCTCTTTGGGGGGCCCCTAGGTATCTGCTGAGGATGGGGTCTTCTAGGCAGGCTTGGAGCCTGCCCTCCCCTGATCCCCTCTCCTGAAGCAGCCAGTGCAGAGGGAACTGGCCAGGTAGAAGGGTTCCCCTCTAGTCTCTCTCCTCAGCACCAGGAACCCCAGGCACACACTCCCTGGGGATCAGCACAGGCCCTGGACCTGGCTCTCCAGAGTCTGGGCCCAGATGCCCACTCCAGGCAAGGACCCTCAAGCCGTGTAGGGTCAGGAGGGACAGGGCAGAGTTAGCCTTTTTCCTGGCTGGCTGAGGCTCCTTTGTCAGCGGTCTGGAAAGACAGGAAGGGAGGCGTTGTGTTGGAGGCATCTGGCCCTGATCCTCAGTTAGGAGCATATCCCAGAGACAGAAAGGCTGCTGGAGGCGCAGAGCATGAGGTGCCCAGGCCTCTGCCTAGAAACTCAGTGTGTGGAGTGAGCAAATGCCTAGCTTGCACCCAAAGCTGGCGTCTTAGGCCCAGGCTAGCTAGCCCTTCAAGGACAAAAGGCCTTCTCCCCTCCCCCATTGGCCCACCCACAGGTCATCTTTTTCTAACTGCTATTCACAGAAAAGAAAGCTCTTTTCTAATTATTTTCTAATTACTTCTTCCATTGGAAGGCTGTTTTCCTTTAAAAAAAAAAAAAGGAATTTAAAACAAAAAAGTTACGTTCGTTAAGTGCGTGTGCTTGTCTGTGGACATGAGTGGACATCGGAGGACAGTTTTCTGGAGTCCGTTCTCTCGTTCCACTACTCAGGTCACTGGGCTTGGTGGCAAACACCTTCTCTTAACCCACTGAGTCATCTCACCAGGCTGGAAGGCGGTTTTCTAAGTGGCCCTTTTATTATTGGTACTGCTCAGAGTGGCCTCTCTTGCCTCTGAAACAGGGAACCCCTGTGGGAGCTGAGTGGGAGCTGCTGTCTGGAACGCGATGGAGTCCTGGGAGGTTGTTGCCTCCCACTAGAGATGTACCTATTGTTGCTATAACCATCTCCTCTGCTTGTCACTTAGAAGGGATTCAGGAAGGCCCAGGCCCCTTACTTACCCCTCCTTTGGGACCACTCCCACTGGCATCTGCCCCGGGCAGGCTGAGAAAGGGGTTGGTCTGGGCAGTGAGGACTGGAGGTCCGCCTGCTGCTGCTACTGCTGCAGCTGCAGCCGCTGCAGCCATGAGACTTGTACTGCTGCCGAGTGAAGGAGCCACCAGGGCTCCAGCAGGCAGCAGGGGTGGGGCTGATGCTGTGGGCAGCAGGCCAGGGGTGCCCGCGGACAGCAGTGGGGTGGAGCTTCCAGCCAGCAGACTGGCCATGGGCAGCTGGGAGCCCCCAGCCATCTGCAGTCGCTGTAGCTCCCGTTTCTGCTGAATCTGTTGGATCATCTGGTAGACCACAGTCTGGTGTTCCTGCAAGGAGGACAGACTGTTTATTGGCAATGGCTCCCCAAGGTTACTTTCCTTGCCAGACCAGGATTCCTCATACTGGAACCATAAGGCCCATGACACGGAGACAGTCAAGGTGTGGGCCTCTGTTTCCCTATCTGGATAAGAAGATGACTACACATGGTCAGGGAAGCATCTGTCAACTGAGTACCTGGGCAAATGTAGATTGTAAGCATCTCTGGCCCTATGCACTGTTTCAGGTCCTCAGTCCCTAGACAACCACAATGCCACTCCAAACAGGAAGTGGGACAATCTCCAAGTACTTCCCTTCTTTCCGCCCCGCAAGAAACCAAAAACTGGTTTAAAAATTTTTTTAAAAAAAGGTAGCAAAATCGTTTTGTAGGCTGGGTGTGATGGCACTCAGGAGGCAGAGGCAGGAGGATCTCTATGAGTTCCAGGCCAATCAGGTCTACAGAGTGAGACACTGCCTCTAAATATGAAAACAAAGGGGAAAAAATGGTTTATACGCAAGAGAGATGGCTCACTGGCGGCTCTTGCAAGAGACCTGGGTTTGAGTCTGAGCAGCCACGTGGTTGAAAAATCTGTAAATTTGCGGTCCAGGAGAGCTGATGCCCTCTCCTGGCCTCTATGGGCACTGCACACATGTGGTACACAGACATACACAATAAAGTAAAATAGGAAAAAAAACAAAAGAAATTGCTTTTTCTTTTTTTAAAGGCAGGGTCCCATTTAGCCCAAGCTAGCCTCAAACTTGAAAATGTGCCTGATAATGACTTTAAGCTTATGATTATCCTGCCTTTATCTCCCAATCATGCCTGAGATTACAGACATGAGCCACCATAACTATTTTTTTCTATAAATTTAAAGGCGCTTATTTTTATTTGAATAGGCAAAAACATTCTGTGTCCCCAAAACCAAAAAGTTTATCTTAAAAAACCTTGTTCCCATATAGTAATCAGTGAAATTTCTTCTCCTGTTGAAAGTTTTCTTTTAAATTACATTTATTTATTTTGTGTGTTAGTTAGGGATTGCGAGTGGGGGTCAGGGAGTCTGTCCTCCCTCCTACCGTGTGGGTGCCAGGGTGACTCAGGCCATCAGGCTTGACAGCACAGCCTTTACCTGTAGAGCCACCTTAATGGCCTCTTTATTGTTTGGGGCTTTTTTTCCCCCACTTGGAGTTGTTTTATTTCTTTAAGACAAGAGTCTTACTCTACAGACCTGGGTAAACTGAAACCCATTATGCAGCCCAGGTTTGCCTTGAACTCACGGTCATCCTCCAGTTTTGGATTACTGTCATATGCCACACCCAGCAACTGTTTTGTTTGGCTTTTGTTTTTGCCAGAGATACAGACAAGGACCATAACTCTAGTCCATTTTTAAAAGGTGAAAAACCACTTCTTTTCAAAGAAGAAAGAGCACAACATATGAGACAGACCCAAGATGCTGGCTGAGAGACTGTCACCTGCTCAGACCCCTTCCCCTGACGACCTGGAATTCCCCTGACGGCTCTTGGGGCAGAGACCACAAGGCTCAGTTACTGGACCTGCCACTCTCTAGACTCTCTCAGAGATGTGACCCAGGGCTTCCCAGCAGCCTGGAGCCCCTCTCTGGACAGATGCTTCTTAGAGGCAGGCTCTTCAGGTAAGGCTGAAAGAGGATGGTAGGGTAGGGGGCACTCACGGGGGTCAGCTGCGGAGAGGCCAGGAGCTGCTGGAGCTGCTGCAGCTGCTGTTCCTGCTGCTGAAGGAGGTGTCTCTGCTGTTCTGTCAGGCTAAGGCATGGATAGCATGGGTGAGGTGGTGCAGAAGTGTACCCCACACCCATGAGCTCCCAGACTCCCCCAAACCCAGGCCAATAAATGACCTATCCAGAAGACCTACAGTAGGGACACGGTTAAGACTCTTGTCCCCTGAACTATTCCTGTCCAGATACACCCAGGGCTAAAGTTCCAGGGAGTCCCTGAAGCCAACCGACTGCCAGGACTACAAATTCTATAGGGCCAGAGGGCATTTTTCCCTCTGGAGGAATACGGAATGTTGGTAGGGGATCCCTCCCACACCCAGCCTCCCATCCCCTCCCCTGGGGTTGAGTTCTCCCTCACCTGTTGAGACAACCTGGCAGTTGAAGTGCGGGCGCCCCACCAGCCTGGCTCAAGCCCGCAGGGTTGGGAGCAGCAGCCCCATTCAAGCCCCCCAGAAGCCCATTGAGGGGCAGGCTCCCGCTGCCTGCCAGCCCACCCAACAGCCCCTCAGCCATGGGCATGGCCCCCAGCCCCGCTGCTCCAGGTGCTCGACCCAACCCATTTTGTGGCTGGGGTGGGAGCGGGACAGGGGCCCCAGGCAGGGCCAAGGGCAGAGTAGCGGGGCTTTGCTGAAGCAGGGGCAGCGGTGGGGGCGTGCTGTGGAAGGACAGCGATGAGCTGCTTCGGCTCGGGCAGCCTGAGTGTGGGTCCTGGGGAGGGAGGGGGAAGGGACAGGTCAGAGGGCAGAGGGCCAGCGTGACCTTTCTGGCCCCCAGCCCAGTACCCACCAGCATTCTCCTGGAGCAAAGCCCCCTAAGCCTCCAGGCACCCTGGCGAAACTGCAAAGCCCAGGGATGAAGGCTAAAGATCTGCACGATATTCACAGACCGCATTCACTGACCACTTTCGGAGGCTCAGCACCCTTGTTACTCTGGCTTAATAACAATGGCAAGGGCGTTGGTTTTCAAGGGAACCAGGTCCAGGGGTTAGTACTTGACCTGCACAACCCTGATATTTCCACTTTATGGCTAGAGCCATTGACTTTAGTGGTTAAGGAACTCTCGCTGGGGTGAAAGGCTCGATTTCAAATGCCACGCCCACAGCTCGATAGCTCGGGTTCAACCTCTCTGCCTTAGTTTGTGTATTCCTAAAATATGGGTGATAGTAATATTCATTCCACAAGGTCACGGTGAAGACTAGAGAAACTCATGCTTCTAAGGTTCAGGGCAAGCTTACAACTAGTGTTATTTTTATGACTATGACTGCCCTAAATCACATAGTAAGTGGCAGAGAAAAACACAAGCAAGCACCCAGTTTGTTTGATTCCAATAATAACCACAACATAACAACAGCAACTGCTATTCCAACCGCCACCAATCACACAGGGATTAGTTTGTGTGCGGCACTGTAATAAACCCTCCACAAATGTTTCTCAACTCCTTCCCCAAGCTGGCCTTCCCTCATGCTCCTTTAGCCCTTAATTGAGGTCATCTTTCTATTTCTCCTTCGCAATTATTTGCTGTTTTCTTGGGCTCAGCCTATCTTCAGGAGACTGAGTCTGTTTTACTTACTGACAGCTTACTCAGTGCCCTGTATTAGAGACACCCCGTACGTATTACTTATTTAAGATAATGAATAGGAAGATAATCAATTGTTCAGCCAATCCCTTCGCTGGCCAGCCTCCAACAGCTACTAGACCAAAAGGACCCTCTCCAGTCTCCTCCCTGCCCGCTCCTTGCAGTGCCCACCTCTGAAGACGTGGACAGGGAATTGTCCAGGCCAAGGCTGTTCTTCCCTGGAGGGCTCTTGCTGGTGCTCAAGGAGTCACTGCCGGCTAAAGGAGAGAATACGGGAGATGCGATGGGGCCCGCTCAAGCCACCAGGCAGGAAATCCTGACCCCAGCCTGGGCTGGATCTCCGCACCTTGAGGAAGCAGCCCATAGGGCCCTGGGACAGGGCCATTAGTGGCAGGCAGGGCAGCAGGCAGGGCAGGGAAGGGCACAGAGAGCTGCACATTGAGGATCTGTAGCCGCTCCTTCTTGGCTGTCAGGCTCAGGATCTGCTCCTGCAGCCTCTGGTTTTCCTTCTGCAGAGCATGCAGGGCCTTCAGCATTTCCACAACTTCAGAGAGGAGGAGAAGGCCTGAGGTTAGTGGTCATGCACCAAGGGACCAGGGCCAGAGGGAGGGACAGGGTCTGGAGGGAAAAGGCGGCCCAGATCTCCTTGGGGAGGCTCCTCCCCTAGCAGTAAAGTGGGTCTCTGAGATACGGAGGTCTGTGAACTGAGAGAGGGCCCTGATGCTCCACAGAGATTGAGGGGAGTGGGTGAGACCTGGGATTTGGTTAAGATCTGTACAGGCCAGGAGGCCACGAGGAAGATTGTGCAGAGCACCATTAGGCAAAGCCAGTAAAAAGGCTAGAGGCCCTTGGGGAAGGGGAAGGGTGGCTGGGGCAGGCTCCCATCCCTGTGTCCCTCCTCACTGTTGACACCAGCCTCTCCGTCTCCCTGCTTCTCCAGGAGCTGCTCCATGTTAGTCGTCCCTGGGGCTGTGGTGTCTAACTGGCCACCCCCACAGGGTGCCGGCGTTGTCTGGTCGAAGAGCGCAGGGAGGCTACTGATGGGAGACCTGGGTACAGGGGAGAAATAAACGGGCTCCGGCTAACCTGGCACCCTGATGCCAGAGCCCCCTCCCCATACACACACCAGGAGGTCCCAATCCCATCCCCACCCACTCCTCCCTCCTCCAAGGTGTACCCTCCCTCACATGGAAGAGAGACTCTCCTGGGGGAGGTCCCATGACACCGGAAGCTGCAGTCTTCTAGGTCTGGCTCTTGGAAGGAGAAGGGATGGCAAGGATCAGGGGAGAGGGGGACTATCTGCCTGGGGCCCTCCCTGGAAGCGGGGTGCTGCTCCTGGAGCCTCAGCACAAACCCTCTTCTTCAGCACCCCCCAATCCTAGCCTGGTTGCTTGTGACAAGGAGCTGAGCTTGGCATCCCCACCTTAGAAAAGTTCTCTTTCCCCTTTCTCCAAGGCTCCTGCAGCCTGCTTCCAGATCTTCCAGTTACAGAATCTGAGGTCAAGACAAACCTAGATCAACTGAATCTGACACTGGGTGTGTGACCCTGAGTTGGTAACCAGCTTCTCTGCGGAGATTGCTACTAGGATGGAAATAAGGTCATAAAAGAGAAGTGTTCAGCTGGAGGGCTCAATAAGCACACAGCAAGCCCTTAATCATTCATTATCCTAATTAGCTTTCTTTGTTTGACCTTTTTTTTATATTCATGAACTCAGGAAAACTGTTGGGCACAGAACCACTGCTCTGGATTATAAAAACAAGTGATCTTACCCAACTGGGTCCTGAAACTGAAGTCAGATTTAGTTTCTTTGAAAAGGTTACCAAACTGGCAGACTGCAGCTAAGCCCCGCCCCTCCAGACCCATAGGCCGGGAGTCTCTGTTCAGCTCTAGGAGCTGAGTGGACTCTAGGGAGGTGGGGGAGCTTGCCTCCCACCCCTTAATTCCTAAATACCTGGAGAGCAGAAACTCCAGCTAGCAGGACCTCTGTGACCCCCTGACCACAAGTGCACAGGAAGAGGCATGGGGAGACTGGTAAGTGCATTGGGCCGGCACCTGACTGTCTGAGCTGGCTTGGTCATTCCCTACCTACTGCTTTGAGCAAGTCACTTCTTTTCTGTGAGATGGAGTGGGGCGGCACCGCCATGGCTGCCCCTGCACTGGCTTTTGTGTATGGTGCCTCCTGGTCTGTAGTGTGTGAAGTGAATTTGTTTAGGCGGATTAGGCAACAGCCAAAGGGAGGGGACTCTCATGCCTTCTACAGCTACAACCTTCAGAAGAAAAGGGAACAGGAGCAGGGGCCAGCATACCTGTGTGGCTGTTCTCAGCTTGGGTGAGGAGGGGGTTAACAGTGCCCATGGGGGTTCCAAAGATGTGGGAAGAAGGGAGGCTGAAGGTAGAGCCAGCCAGAGAAAACACCTGTTGGGAGGAACAGACTGGACCTCATGTGTGCTCTCGGATCCATCCCAGCTGCATTGCGTGGTCAGAAACAAGGCACGCCTGAGAAGAGAGGACCACAGTGGGAGCTCTGTCCCCAGCCTGCCCAGGGACAGGGTCTCACCTGAGTGGTGGAGATGGAAGCAGAAGACGATGGGAGAGTGCTGGTGAATGGGGACCGGCTGAGGCGGGGCAAGGCTGAGGTCCCTGGGGGCCCCAGCAGGCTGGAAGAGAGTGGGGTGCTGCAGACAGCCCGCAGCATCCCTCCACCATGGGAGATGGGGTCTTTATTACTGGTATAGATGCCTAAAGGAACAAAGATACAGGGAGAATCCTAAGGTCACTCACTCACCTTCTACCCCAGACTCCTCTTCGGTCAGTGGTGAAGGCAGCCCTTCAGGGAGAATACAATATGCCTAGGGTTCTGCCTAGTCTACTTAGTCTGGGAAATTCTCGGATTTCACTCCTCTACCAGAAGTCATGCTGGCATCTACCAACCTCTTCATGCAGAAGACGGCTAAGGGAACATGTCAGAGTAATGGCTGCCTCTGTTCTGTCTTTTGGAGCAGTTTCTATCTAGCTACAGTTCCTCAAACTCTCAAGTTTTTGCCTCTGCCCTCTCATGGGATTGGCTGGACTCTGAGATGTTCTTTATCCACAGGAGTCACTCACTCACCTGCCCCCAAAAGAGGGGACTCCAGACTCAGGCTGGGCAAGCTTCCCGAAGGCCCAAAGGTACGGGAGGCCAGACCTCCCAGGCCGGAGCTGACCAGGGACCCTCCAGAGAAGGGCGAAGCAGCAGTGGCAGTAAAGCCAGCCAGCTGCGCTGCAGGGAGAGAGACAGTAGGGCCTGTGGTGCCCTCCTTGCCTCGACCACCCTTGGGACGGCCTGGCCCGTGTCGGCTCCTCTTGCTGGCTTTGTGCTTCTTCTCCTTCAGGCCTGTCTCAGGGGCCTCCTCAGCAGGTCCAAGGGTGGCACTCAGGGCAGGCATCCGCTTATGGGTGCCTGCTGAGGCCCCAACCCCCGAAACATGGGGAGACTTATAGTCCCCAGGTGAGGGGGCTCGGGCCCGGCTGGAGCTGGAGGTGGTGGTGGAGAAGCGCATGATGGGTCCAAAGCCAGAGAAGACCACCTTCTGCTCGAAAAGGTCAGCCTTCGGGGGCTCGGGGCCCGTGGGAGAGAGAGGGGCAGGCGGAGTGGGGGCCGTGGGCTTAGAGTACTTGTCTTCCTCAGGCTGCTCCAGCTTGGGGAATGCTGCGAAGTCAGGAGAGCTCTGCAGAGATGAGCCTGTAGCAAAGAAAGGGAAGTACTGCTGGACTACCTCCCTCTTTCCCTGCCCGCGTGAGGGAGAACACTAGCTAGGAAACGAAGCCCGGTGTCCAGGCCAGCTCTACCTGCCTGTCTCCTAGGATGACAGTACCCACTGGAAACAGCAGGGAAAGCAACTCCCACCCTTGAGCAAACTGAGCAAACTCCTGATCCATTAGTACTGACTGGTGACAGGTCCTCACTCTTCAGTGCAGGTTGGCCTTAAATTCAGGCAATCCTGCAGCTCCTAAATGCTGGATCACAGGCCTCTGGGCCTGGCACTAACATTGATGCTTTCAAATGGCCCCTTTGACACAAAGGTACAGGATACTACTGTGGAGTTAGAGAGGGGCCTATAAGGAAAGGGGGAGCTCTGGTTTAAGAGGGAAGGGTGGGGGCTCTTCCAGAGGACCTATGTTCAACTTCCAGCAGTCACATGGCAGCCTACAACCATCTATACTGGGACCCGACACAACCAATGGATTTGATGCCTTCTTCTGGTGTGCAGGCAAAACACCCATATACATAAAAAAAATGGGAAGGGTAGAGAGCCCAGCTAGGAAATGAACCACTGGGGGATTCCCTGTTACCCCGCATCAGTCAGTAAAAACAAATGAGATGTAAACCACCAGGCAAATGCCCCTGCCACAGCAGCACAGGTCAAGAGGCTCCCGCCCCCAGCCTCCTCCAGGACATCCATACTCACCTGCAGGCTGAAAAGGACCCCCAGAGGAGGAGGAAGAGGAAGAGGAGGAGGAAGAGGAGGAGGTGGAGGTAAAACTGCTCACACCTTTCCCGCTGCTCAGTTTCTTCCCTTTATGACTCAGGCTATGGCTGGAAGACTTTTTCCCCTTTGAGTCCCTGCTGCTCTCAGAGGTCTCCTGAGTGCTGGCCTCGTGGTGGGAGGAAGTAGAAGCTGAGGAGACCTGAGGGAGAAACAAGAGGCTCATGGCCTGTCTTTGCTACCCCAACATTCAGGTACAAAGTCCTTACTGCAGGAAGCCTCCCAAACACATCCTGGCAAATGACCCATTCTGTCTTACTCTCACAACTGCTAGCCATGCCTGCAGTCAGCAGCAGCTGCCATGCGGCCCTGTCCCATGTCTGAGGTAATAACCCAGAAGGGTGTGGTATTGGGAGCACAGCTGGGAGCCTGGCAGGCTCTGTCCCCACCACACTATCTACGCTCTTTAGCCTCCGGACCTGGCTCAACTGTCTTAGGAGCCTACTGTACATTCCCGGGAGTCAGGAGCAGGGACACACGGCAGGATTTAGTAAATGAGGAGTCTGATGGTGGTGGCTGCTACCAACATCTAGTCTAGTGAAGCCGGTGTGCTGGGTGAGAACACAGCCCCTAAAGCCAGACTGCTGTGGTTCAAAACTTTACCACTAACTAGCTGGGTGCTTTGAGACAAATTATGTAACTGCTTTGTGTCTCGGCTTCACTTACTGAGGGAAGAGATAAGACATCTACCACAATGGATTATTTTGGGGAATAAATTAAGCACTCCCTCCCCTGGTTCCGAAGACAGTCTGGCCTCTGTGTGTTTGTGTCTCGTTTACCAAGGAAGGTGATTTTCTTTCGGGTGGATACCAGGTATTCAAATTGTGCTCAAGGAACAAATGAGGGGGAAGTGAGCGCCACCCGGTGCTGCCACCCCTCCCTGGGCGGAGCCCTCCTCATCTCTGTCTTCCTTTGTTCTTTTCAGCAGCTGGAGTTCTGAAGGGAGCCAGATGTGGTTCGGAAAGCCATGGAGGAGAGGAGCTGGGCTGGGGGAAGGGGAGCTTAAATGTTGGGATGGTGTAGGGGGGACTCTAACAGTACATCCAAGAATCACCCAGTTGGTAGGGAACCTCCCAGATTTGTCTACCTGCCTGCAGGCTCCTGGAGAGATCGGGCTAGCTTTCCCAGGTGAGCCCAGGGAAGCAAAACAGGATAGGGGGAGAGGAGTTAGTGGGGCAGTTGCCACAGCAACATCACCCTGGAAACCTGATACCCGAGCCTCCAGCTAAGATGCCCAGTGCCCTGCCAACCAGGTGAGGGAGCGAAGGTGACTAGCAGTAATGGGACTGGAGGGAGTGCTTTCTCCATTCCCAGGGCGGGGGACCCCATGCGGGTCTGCTCTGGCTTGGATTAGCACTCACTGGCCCAGGGTAGGGCCTGCCTGTTGCTCATTCAGATGCTACCCATTTCTAGAGACAAGCCTCTGAGAAAGGTAGGGTGACTATGGATTTCAGGGTGTTGCCAAAGCCTGCTCCCATTCTGCATGAAGTGGGCCTGCAACATTGAAAAGAAGTCTCAGAAGACAAGATCTCAATGCTGAGGCCCTGGGTGACCATATGGCAGTTAGTAGGCAGGGAAGTATCCCACTTTACCTTTATGATGTAAGGGCTCGCTGGGCTGAGCAGACCCTTTCTAAGCTCAATTGGGTGACATTAGATGCCAGAGGTGACATTAGCCATAAGCTTTGAGAGGATGCCCCAGCTTATCCCCAGACCAGCACACCATGCACCCTGAGTATAAGCAGTGGTACCTTATCAGCAGCAGTGGGGACCACAGGCGGGGTGAGGATGCTGGGGGGGGACTCAGGCCGCTTCTTGTGCTTCTGTTTAAGGCGTTCTTTGTCCTTTCGACTCTGGGGAAAGAAAGTGACCAGATATTGACACGGGGCTGTTTGAAGGAGGTTAACCATGACATGTGGGTGTAGATGACGGATCCCCTCTTAGAAATGGGGCTCAGTGAGCGCCTCCCCCCTACAGAGGGATGGAAGACTCCAGCTGGACAGGAGTGGCTCAGGCAAGATCCTCTGAGAGCCAAGAGCCCCTCCCCCATCCTCCCTCCTGCTAAAAATAGCCTGTCCCATTATCGTGCCTGTGACAGCGCAGCGCACATGAGCAGGCATTCGCAAGGGTGTCCCCCCTGGAACACACGCTGAACAGAAGTGGGCACTCCTTGGCACGGGGCACGCGGGGACAGACTGGAGATGTGTGCAAACACGTAGGGCCACAAATGGGAGGTTGGGGACACTGTCGTGTCCTGAGGAAAACAGAATCCAGGTCCCTATCTCTGAGCCTCAAGTTGTAACTTCCTCAACCTCAGTGGCCTAGGCACCTGGTGGTAGTCTCTGAAAGAGGTATGTGAGGTGGGGGAGAGCCGGCCTTCACCTTCTTCTGGCCCTTCTCATGGTGGGCGGGGTGCTTCTCCTGCTGGGTAGGTGGTGAGGCTGACCGGCTTCTCCTACCAGTAAGGAAGCTGTTGCTGCTGCCTCCCCCTGTGCCACCTCCACCACCGCTGGTTCCACTGCCGCCTCCTCCTGCTCCTCCTGCTCCTGCTCCTCCTCCTCCTCCTCCCCCGCTGCTGTGCCGGGATGTCTTCTGAGGGAGAAGAGATTGAGAGGAATTGCCAAACCTTTCTTTCATTAGTTTAGGGAAGATTCCTAAAGGCCACATGATCCTCGGGCCAGTTCCTCTGCCCTCACTGGTCACATGTCTTCGTGATACTCTCTCTGGTCAGCCTAGAAATCCTAGAGCTTCCTTAGCTGTCTTAACCAATGTACAGATTCAACCACAGAGGCTCAGAAGAGGCTTGGACCAGCCTCAGCGCCCAGCAAGGTAGTGGGGTTGCGGGAGGGCTGGATCTGGGACTCGGGCCTCTTGCTCCTACATGCCACAGTGCTCTCCTAGTGATTTCGGGCAGGCTGAATCACAGCTCATTTCCACAGGTAAAGGGTGTGCAGAGGACACTAAGGGAGCCCTTGCTCCCCGTGAACCCCGTTTCTCTGTAGCCACCATATCTTCCTTTCTTGGTTCCACTTTTCCTCTGCCCAGCAGTATAGCTCTGTACAGAGGCCCTGCTGCCCTGAACTGGGGGCTCCAGGCAAGGAACACAACACCAAACTGTCTCCCCAGGCTTGCCCTCCTCTTGTTGATCGCTTTAGCCATCTCAGGCTCACAGCTGCTCCCTATGGCCACCAACTACTCCCAATTGCCAAAGCCTAAGATTAATTTCAGGCCTCGGAAGTGTGGGCACTGCTCCTACCTCACCAAGCTCCAGAGCTTTCCTCTCAGATCTCTTTCAGTCTGGACACCCACAGAGGCAGCCTCAGCCTTGCAACCTCTGTCTGTCCTTGCCACCCTGCCTGGGGACTCCCACCCGATCTGACCATGTCTATCTGGTGCCAATTGCAAATACAACCAAACTCCTGTCTGTGTCCTAAGCTGCTATAGAAGTCTGAAAGCATGGCGACCATGTGATTTATGAGCAAACCAGGACACTGCAGAAAAGGGAAGGGGAACCATTCATCATTACACCAGGGCAAAAGGCACAGACCAAGATGGCCTGTGGTGAACCAGGGCGTGTACTCACCTTAGAAGCCAGCTGCCCCTTTTCTAGCACCCTGGGGTACCCACCCCTACCCACCCCATGTTGAGCTACAGCCTGGATCTTACTACACATTCACCTTCTACCTCTCCACCACTCTAGTGTTTAGACAAGTTCACCTACAATGACTCCGGCATCCAGCCTTGTCCCTCTGTCACCCGCCCCCCGGTGACAGAGCTGTCTGTTGCAGCTGTCTCTTGACCCAGCTTCATGGTTGCTGCCAGGGTAATCTACCTATAACACAAATCTGATCATGTTACTCTCTGGCTTAGGAGCTCTCCAAGTTCTATGGCCTAGGGCACAAGAGTCCTGGTTGCAGCTTACTCTGCAGACACATCCCAGCCTGGGGAATCTATAAGTCTGTTCAGCCCTGAGCGCCTTGAGCTGAAGCTCTCATCTCCCTGCTTGCCTGGTCCCATTAAACACCCTCCGCTCCTACACCAGCACAGGCTCCTTCCCACCTGAGGGCTCTGTCTGCCCCTGGCATGGTGAGTTCCTGAGGTGCTCTCTGATTACACTGTCTGCTCTGAATCCCACCCACCAGCTGTGAGACAAGCTAGATAACCTTGGGGAATCTTTTTTTACATATCTGTGAAAGGGGACACATGCAGCACACTTGGGGTTGTGGGAGAGCCCTACAAGGTCAACGCACATCACGGATGTGGCGAAGACATTGTTCCAATAAGAGCTGTTATCCTATCTGTCCTTCTAGTTCTACCTAGCTTAAAGATTCCCAGTTTGTCAGATGTGTGTTGCGGGCGGGATGGGGGTTTTCTGTCCCCTAGCCTGGTTCAGTTCTGTTTGCACCCTCAGGCTTGCAACTCATTCCCTGTCACAGGTAGAGCTCCTGAAAAGGCAGGAACTTGGGGATGGGGAGACTGTCTCCCTGCCAGTACCAGGCACAGGCATGGCCCAGAGCCCACGTGCCCTCTGGCAGGCGGGACTCACCATCTTGCTGAAGTGGTATTTGCAGTAGCCGCAGTACTTGACATTGTCCACCTCCAGCACCTCTTCCTCACACAGCAGGCCTGCCATCTGGGCACTGAGGAGAGGCAGGTTGGAGGGTGTAGCCACAAACCACAGCAGCCCCTACCTCCTTCCTCCCGGACCCATGATCCAGGCATGGGACCACCGCCATGACTCACAAGACAGTAGTCAGGACGATCCCACTCAGTAGCCACCACAAACCTCAGAGCAGTTGGGCACAGGAATCTCACCAGGTGACATGAAAAGCTTGTCGACATCCGTGGCGGTTACAGGTCATGCAAGCTCCTGAGGCGGCTTTGCTCTCCCGGCCCTGTTCCTCACAGATGTAACAGGTCTGCGGGGCACAGCACAATTGACCCCTCCTCCAGGGAACC
Organism: Cricetomys ansorgei; assembly: GCA_026225945.1. Classification (NCBI taxonomy): domain Eukaryota; kingdom Metazoa; phylum Chordata; class Mammalia; order Rodentia; family Nesomyidae; genus Cricetomys; species Cricetomys ansorgei. Next base: position 16,408,928 of record JAMJFZ010001881.1, read on the forward strand.
CCACTTTGCCTGAGGGATTCTCTGGTCTCCCCTCAATTCTATCCTGTCCCCCACCATCCCAGACAAGTGCTATCCAACAGAATTTTCTGGAGGAACAGAAATGGTCTCTAATCTTACCATCCAAGCCAACAAACACTAGTCACAAGAATATCACACACTTGAAACGCAGTTGGTGTGACCAAGAAAACAAATTCTTGAGTATTCAATTTAAAGATTTATTTCTATTTTGTATGTATAAGCGTTTGGTTCCATGTATGTATATGTACCCCACTGTGTGCCTGGCGCCCTTGGAGGCCAGAAGAGGGCACTGGATGGATTGCCTGGTTGTGGGTTGTGAGCCATCAGCATCACATAGGTGCTGAGAACTGAACCTGGAGTCTGCAAGAGCAGCAAGTGCTCTTCACTGCAGAGCCACCTCTCCAGACCCTGAGTCTTCAATTTCCAATGTCCATCTCCTCACACTGCCAGCCGCTATGTTAGATGGCACAACCCTTGGTAAGGTCTGAGGCCAGCATCTACGCCGGCCTAGCTCCCCGATGCACCCATTGTCCTACTGGTCGGACCTCAGCATACGCCTGCCGTGTCTTTTTCATGGAACCTGGGACTGGCTATCCTCAGACTCGGTTCTCTCTCATGGCCCAAGTCTCAGCCTAAATGTCTCCTTCCTGGAGCACCTTCCACCCAAGCAAGCCTCACTGGGTGTCCTTTACAAAGCCTGTTTACACACCTGTCCGGATTGGCGGCAAGCACAGAGTGCCTGTCACATATTAGAAACTCAGTAAGATGTGACCATCGGATGCACTAACTAAAGGCTACTCTCTGGCTGCAATACTTCCAGGGAGCTATTTTGCCAGTTACAGGCATACATACGTGAATCTGCGCACTGCAGGTAGCTAGCTCAGTGGTAGCTATCCACCCATCTCCTGAGTTCCCCAAGAGTACTAGAAAGCACAATGGTGGCACCCCAGGACAGTTGGCCAGGAAAGGGACTAGTGAGGGGCCGCTGACCTTGTTGAAGCGATCATGGGGCACGTACTGCAGCACGATGGGCTCCATGGTGAGCACGTTGGCAAACTGCACCTCTGGGATGTAGAGGGCACACACCACGTGGGCCCAGCCTGGGGCAGTGTGGGGACTGGCCTCAGCAGGATGACAAGCACGAGACCCTCCCCCTCCCCACACCAAGCTGCAGACTGCCCCCTGCTTCCACAACCTTCCTGTAGCAACCAGAGCAGGGAAAGCCAGTCTCCACCCCACACCTGCTCAGGCAGGTGTTCAGGGCTCCCCTCACCTCCATTGTCAGTCCTCTTCAATGCCCCATCTTTGTGTGGGCACAGCTCACACCTCTGCCAATGCAAGAAAGCACAGGGGTTGGGGGGAATCTGCTGAGCTTGGGCACTCCCTGAACTCATCCAAAAGGTCCCAAGATGACCTAAGATCTGGGTAGGGGGTGAGGGTGTAGAAGGAAAGAGGCTTGGCCATGAACTTGTAACTGCAGAAGAACTGAGTCAGGAAGTTCATTATCCGTAGCCCTCTACTTGTGTAGCCTTGGAAACCTTTCATAATAAAGTTGTAAAAAAAAAAAAAAAAAAGCATACATACACACAAAAATCAAAGCCCCTATGCTGGAGATGAGGCAGAGCTGAGTGATAAGCAAGAGGGAGAGATGGGGCTTAGTGATAGATGTCAGGAAACAGGAAATCCTGAGTGACAAAGCTTAGTCCCGCCCCAGCCCCAGCCTCAGCCTCAGGGCACCCTAGCTCAACCCGCCGGAGATGCTCAGGTGTGTGGGAGAGGAAAAGGAGAGAGTAGAATCCGAACTCACCACCCTGGCTGCTCGCTCCTGAGATTCACATTTCCTGCAGAACCAGGGTCCCGTTGGCACCTGGACGATGCCATAGCAAGCTAAGGGTGGGGGAGGAGAGTCACTGAGCAAAGCTGTCGGCCACTGGTTTTTTCCCAGAGTAATTGGGGGGCGGGGAGAGACTCAGCGGACTAGAACCAGTCCAGTAGGTGGGGCTGCTCCCCAGACCCGGGGTCACTCTATGAAACAGGAGCACAAGAAACGTCCAACAGCACAGAGCCAGCACAATCCCACAACCGAGCTCCAAACCGGCAGAGTCTGACAAGAGTCCTTGACCTTAAACTTGCAAAGATCCTCTATCCTCACGCCCCCACCCCTTTCTTTCTGGACCCGTTTCCCCGTTCTCGTCCTGACCAGTCCCCCTAGGCATCGGAACAAGAAATAGTCATGATTGTAACACGTTTTGTTGTTATGGGGGGGGAGGGCACTTCTTAAAGGGCCAGTAAGGGATGAGGCAAGGAAGTCGGGGGTCCAAGGACCTCATCTACCCCTATCATAGGTACAGCTCAAAAGTCAAAAGAGGAGGGCAGGTACGGTGCTGGTAACCGGAGGAGAGAGGCGGGAAGAGCCCACAGCCACACCATGAAGGGTTGTCTCAGGAAGTGGGGGGCCTGCTGCCTATGCCAGACAGGCGGAGATGCCAGCCTGCGCCCTCGGCAAGATTCCTTAAGGAGTTAACTCCCGAACCATGTGCTGCTGGGGGAAACTCCAAACCTCCCTCTCCTCCATTCCGGCCCCCTGTACAACCGCTCTCCCAGCCTCAGCTCTTCCCCGGAGGATTTCAGGAGTCCCTTCTCCCCGGGGACCCTTCTCCTCCCTTCCCAATTCCGCTCCGCCCAGTATCCGGAAGCGAAGGGGGATGACCCCCCCTTGACCTCTTCCTCCGGGAGCGGGAACCAAAATAAACCGGGCGGGAGGGGGATACCTCGCAGGTAAACATTCCCGGGACAGCCCCGACACCGGCGGTGCGGGGCTCTGGGAGTTCACTGCTTGCTCCCTGGACTCTCCCCAAAACTCCTTCAACTTGGGGTGGGGGGCGCGGGACTGGAACAATAGGCAAGAAAACAATGCCTGACCCGGTCCTGGAGGACCGGGCTGCGGGGGGAGCCCACGCCGCCCTTCTCTTCAGGTGGGTGGGGGAGGGGCGCGCGCCCCGGGAGGGCTCCGGAGGGCGCGGCCGGGGACACCCGGACACTGCGCCGCCCCCGGGGTCCCGCAGCCCCCCGCCGGCCGCCCCCCCGCCTTACCTTGGTGGACGGCCACGCTGCACGCGTGCCCATCGCAGTAGACCAGCGGGTTTTCGGCCCAGCCCCTCTCGTCCGAACATACGCAGCAGCCTCCTACCATCTCCTTCATACTCCCATGAGCTCCCTCCGGGGCTGGGGCTGGGGACCGGCCGGCGGGGGTCGGGGGTCAGGGGGGGAGGGAGGGAGCGGGGGCCGCGCGCCTCCTCGCCCCCTCCTCCGCCGCCGCCGCCGCTTCTTTTCTTTGCCTCCTCCTTCCTCCTCCTCGGCGTCCTCCTCCTCCTCCTCCTCCTCGCTCGCTCTGTCTGGCCGCCCCCCCCGCCGTGCTCTCGCCCTCATGCCCCGACGGGCCCCCCCCCCCAACAATGAGACTCGCGCGCCGCGCTCCCCTTCCGCGCCGCTCGCCGGCTACCAGGGCCGCCCGGCCGCCGCGCAACCCGGGCCCGGCGGGGGAGGCGCCGAGTGGCACATCGCGGGCGCCCGCCCGCCCCGCACCGCCCGCTCACGCGCCGCCCCCCCGGCCCCCCTGCCCGGCCGCGGCAGCCATGGCCGCGCGCCTCCGCTCGCTCGCTCGCTCGCTCCCGGCCCGCCTGCCGCCGGGTAAAGTCTTAGGTTCAGGGAACAAAGCCTGGCTTGGTAGGGAGCTTTTCGCTCGTGCGCTCCGTGCAGCCTTCCCGTCTTTTCTCGTCCCTTTTAGGACTCTAGGTGGGTCGTTTCCGAGCCCTCCCCTCTGTCGGGGTCGCACTTTGGGACTCCGATCCCTCACCCCCTTCTCTGAGTGTATTCTTCAACCCTAGGGAAATCTGGGGGCTGGGGGGGGGTGAAAACCGGGAGCTCTTAAAGGAATTGAAGTGACACGAACCATTCGCCTGTGCCTGTTCTTGAAAGCGGGGGTGGGGGGGGGCTTTCTTCGGATGGCAGTTCACCGGCGCTGTCCCCGGAGGCCACTCTGAAGGATAGACAATGTCACATGTAAACTTTTACTTACTCTACAAATAATGCTTTTTAATCTTGAGACAGCATAGCCTGGAGCTCTGGCTGGCCTCGAACTCACTGTGAAGTCAAGGATGACCTTGAACTCCTAATTCTGCCTCAACTGCCAGAGTAAAGGCGTGCACCGCCACGCCCCGCAAAAATATTTGTCGAATGCTAGGGTCGGATGGCTGCCAGAGTAGATATTCCTGCCCTCCGGGAGCTTCCCTTTGAAGTCATGACTCTCAAGGTCTCTAGACACTTTGGGGGTTCACGTAGGTACCACAACTGCATCCAAGCCCCACCACCTGATCTCTCAGAGACGTAACTCCACCTCCAGCCTCAAGGCGTGCCTAGAGATTTAACTCGAGTTAAGAGATCGCTACCTTGGAGGCGCTTGCAAACTACGTCGCGCCTGACTTCTGGGCATGCACGCAAACACAATAGCGCTCACACCAAACCACGAAGGATTAAAGTCATCGAAATTGGGGTCTGGGGTTTGGGGGGAGGGCGACCCAAGACTCCCCTCCACTCCCCGCTCCAGGCTGCAATAGGCCCAGGAGAGCAGATCTGATCCCCTTTTTTCTTTGCGAGGGGGAGACGGCGCCCCCAAAGGGACCAAAGGTCAAATACCCCCCTCAGCAGGAGGTTGGGTGGCTGGGGGAGAAGGCAGCCCCGGGGGCTTCATCCACACTTCAAAGACCTCTAGGCCGGGAACGCTTCCTGGGGGGGAGGGGCAGAGGGATCGAAGAGGAGCGGGCGGGTTGGGGGATTGAGGGTGGAGGGGGCCGCTCCCCCTTCAGCGCACTGGCCCCCTGGCCGACTCTTCCGCCGGGTACGCCTCCTTTTTACTAGCACCTGTTCAACCGGAACATCAAGGGGCCAGAGCCCGCAGCTCCCCCTCCGCGTCTCTTTAGTACCTTTCATCCGGGAAGGGGGGGGGGTGTGAATCCCCGCCCAGAAGGGGGGGGAGCAGGGCGGGGGAGAACTTGTCCTTGACCTGGTCTGTGGCGTCGGGGATTTACTCCCTTAATCCTAGCCAGGCGGGAGTTTGGGGAGGTCTGTGAAGCTGAGTTCTGGGCAGGAGGCCCCCAGTTCTGCTCACTCTTGGACCCTGGGAATCCCGGAGGCTTCCGGGACGAAGAGGCTGACTAGAGAGAGGAGCTGCGGTAATCTGCCTTGGTTTCTGAGTCAGGACAGGTCGCGGGCCGGGACATTCGTCTAGGGCTGTTTTTACTCAGATTTCGCTCATATGAAAAGTTAAGACTCGGAGAAGAAACCTTACTTGGAGTTTCAAACGAAGTACTTCTCCCAAGAATCAAAATGCAAGAAAAGCACGAAAACGTCTGCCCTAACTGCACAAGTTTCAAAATATTTGCCGGTGGAACCCTTACTGTCAAGTGGCCACAGTTTCGGGTTTCGCCTGAGGAGGGTCCCAGGAAGTGATGACGGGGGGTGGGGGGGACAGGGATCGGAAAGCCTGCCTCGAGTCAGGCCGGCGTCCAACAGGTTACTAAAGCTTTTACGATGGGTGGATGATGCACGTGTAGTGTTTTTTAGAAACAGAATTTGACTTAATTTTCCCCACGGTCATTTGAGGTGGGTGGAAACGTCCTCCATTTTACGGATGGAGTGACTGAGGTGGCCACGGGTTAAATGACTTGCTCAAAGTCACATAGCCTGAAAGCTAGAGCCAAGATTTAAACTCAGTCTTGTCTTCTGCTAAGACTAATGCTCGGCTAGTGTTTCCAGCCAGTGGGGAGCTGAGCTGGCCGCCTCTTCTCCATGCGCTGTGTTGTAAGGGTTCCCCTCTGGTCTTGGGGAACCCTCTGCAGACTGGGCTGGGTTCGCAGCCAGTATTGGGGGCTGAGCTGTCAGGCTCGTTCTCCAGCCTCCAACCTTTTCCTGGGCGTCTACTTTGTGCATATCCACAAAAACCACGCGGGAGCAGGTCTCGACCAACAAGTGGCTCAAGTTCACAGTGCTCTCCGTAGCTTGACTTATCACTGATTCGAGGTGTCATGCATATTCCGGTGGTGCAGCTTTCCACGCGCAACAACTGTTGGACTAAAGTACCTCCAGGCGTGGGGCGTTACCCTGCGGCCACGCCTTCGTAAAGAGCTCAAACACACAGTAGGCGCTTAATCCCTGCTGTTCCTCTCTTCGCCCGCCGGGGAAGCGCGCCAGTGCAGGCAGCGCGTCCCGCTCCCGCTTCCCGCATCTTCGCCCGCCTTGCACTTCCCGCCGCAAAGGGACTAGGGCAGAGAGGGCGAAACAGAAAATTATTTCCACCCTTTAGTCCCGCCTCGCCCCGCCCCGCCCCGCCCCGCCCCGCCCGTCCCCGGAGCCAGAAGGGGATTGTGGGGCCGCCTTGGCCGCCGCCGGAGCCGAGCGGGGCGGAAGCGCGCGCCGTGCTGCTGCTCGGGCCCGACCGCGCCGGCCCCCGCATCTCCCGGCCCGGGCTGCGGGCTGCGGCCGGGGCGGTCCCGGGCCCAGGCGCCTGCCGCGGGGCGCGCTTCCGCGAAGTCTGACCCTCGGGTTCCCGGAACGGAGCGGGGGAGGCAGAAGAGTGTGGCGGTTTCGCTTTTTGCCCTACGTTTGCTTTCATCGGTCCCCGGGGCCGGGGGTGCGACCTCGCCTCTGGGCTAGTAGACAGACCTGGGCTGGAAGAACCCACTGCGAGGGTGCCGCGGGCGGGTTTGCGTTCCCCGAGCGCCTCCTCTGCGAACTGTTTTCGGCCCCCAAAGCAAAGCTTCTGACCTTGAGGGGCGCTTGGAGAGGTTAAGTGCCTTTTTGGAGGTAACCCGGCCAGTGAGGGAGAGGCTTCTGGTGATCAGGTAGTCCTGCCTGCAATGGGGTAGAGGGAAAGCGGGCTAGGAGAAGGGTGCGACCCAGTTAGTCCCAGTGCCAACTCCAGCCCTGCCATTCACTGGCCATGACTGGCTAGAATACTATAGCTGGGACCTCAGTTTCTCCAAAATAGGCTGTACCAGCCCAGGGGTTGATAGGAGCAAGTTGTCTGCCTATCGGTATCTGGGTGCACGGAAGGGTGATTTCCCACCAAAGGTTATGCCCACCCATGGCCTATCTGGTGGGGGAGGAGAGATGAGCCAGCGGGTTCCTTCCTAAATCACTGGCGATGTGCACGATGCTCGAGGCCCTACCGAAGAGGAACCGTGGGAGTCGGGGGCTTTCCCAGGCCGGGTCCAAAGTCATAGCTGTTTCAGTGGCTCTGCACATGTGCTTTTCACACATTCTGGCAGGAAGACGCCCTGCTGAGGGTTCATAGGCAAATAGATGCAAAGAACTTTGGTTTGCCAAACTGTAAAATGGAGATAATTAGATCCCCTTCTCCACGCAGCGGTCCTAGCAGGTGCTTTAAGAATCAAGCGAGCCTCAGTAGTACCCTGGACCACACCAGAGCAGCTGCATCTTCCTCTAGGGAGTTAGGATGGGTTGGAAGGGAAAAGTTCACGGGCTAAGATAGTCATAGGCCCAGACTTCAGTTCTACTTGGGGTGTGGTCTCAGCCTTCCTTCTAGCCCCTGCTGTAGCCTTATGCAGCCACTGTCTGACAGTTGGGTGATTTAATCTTGGAAGTCCCCTTGGACTTTTAACACGATGGGTTGGTGACTCTGCTCCCAGGGAACTTTCCAGCCTGGGGGATGACCTGATAAGTGCTGTATTTTCCCTACCATGTTCCTCCCTGCTACCAGTTCTTCCCGAAGTCTCATGTTGAGAAAGTTCAGCAACTACTCCTGTGAATCCCCGACTGGCAGAGAGAGCTGCCGGGATAACACCTGCGCTGGTGAGAGTGACAGCAATGTAGAGAAATCACCCACTCCAGATGGTCGGGCTATGAGAGCGTTGTGAACAGTTCCTGCACTGCGGGAGGAAGTCAGTGTGTTTATAAGGTCAGGGAAGGCCTGAGCTGGGGCCCAGGGGTGAGTAAGGGTTCATAGGCGGATGGGGCAAAAAGATTCCAGGCAAGGACACAGCCTGCCCAATTACAGAGACAGGAGCCAGCAAAACAGTGTATTGAAGTTGTGTTTTGTGACAACCGCACCTTAGCAAGTGTAGCTGGGGAAAGATGAGCTGGCAATAGAGCAACAGTTTAGGGGCCTTCAGTGTCTTGTCAGAGTGTTTGGGTTTAAGCCCCAGAGCTGGATGTGTGCACACCAGGTCCTCAGGCCTTTTAAGTAAGATGTACTTGGCCTTTTATGCTTGTTCCACTGGCCTTCAGGTACTGCTTAGGTGGAGACTAGAAGTTGGGAGATAGTTGAGAGAGTAATGCTCAATCTCAGCCCACTCTCTCACCCCCCCACTCCCAAGACAAGATTTCTCTGTATAGCCCTGGCTATCCCGGAACTTAGTTTGTATACCAGGCTGACCTGGAACTCTCAGAAATCCACCTGCCTCTGCCTGGCTTAAAGTCCATGTGAACTCCTGGGGTGGGGGTATTCAAATAGAGTGTTTTGTTTGGTAGTCTTCTGAGATGGAGTCTCACTAGTCAGGCTGGCTTCAAACTCACAGCAATCCCCTTGCCTCAATTTTCTAAGTGCTGGGATTATAGGCCTTTACCACTACACCTGGCTAAGATCTAGCATGGTCAATAAGTCCCTAGATAACGTGTGATTTACACAAGGGACACACTTGAATAGCGCTGGGGGCAGGACTGGGGTGGGAAGGACCCGTAGGAGTCCAAGTGAAAGATGGACTCAGCTGATGTAGCAGGGGAGGGAGACTGGGCTGGATGTAAAGGTGGGGGGCTAGCCTGGGACTGCTTGGCAAGGTGAGGCAGAGGGGATGACTCCAAGGTACACTCTCAACAGTAAAACAGGAGTGGAGCAGGGTGACAGAGCCGTGGACATGCCCACTCAGGGTGGCAGTGGTACAGGAGGGGGCAATTCTCACCGCGGCTGTTCTGGTGTGGCTACAGAAGACCTGAGCTGGAAGACCCCATACTGGGTGGGCAAGCCGACTGTCATCAGAAGCAGGACAGAGATGGTGGTGGTCACAGGCCATCAGGAAGTAGAAGGAAGGATTCTAGAAGGAACAGGGCTGGTGACCCTCAGCCTGGAAAATTCCAGGCCTTGACGGATTGAGACGTAAGACCAAGAATCTGTATAGGATTGGTGGTTCTCACTTGTAACCACAGCACTGGGGAGACTGAGTCAGGAGGGTCACTATACATCATGATGCTAGAGTGATGCCGTGCCTCAGAAACACCAAAAAAAAAAAAAATGGAATTAGTGGGGACCCCTACTAAGGGGTTGGGAATTGGGAGGCAAAGATCTTAAAGTCAGGGATAGCCACCCATGGAAACAGGTGCCAGGAGCTGTGCCACCCCACAGGCTACTTGAAAGGTAGAGGTGGAAAATTCAAGGCCAACCTGAGTGACTTAGGGTGTCTCAGAAAGTAAACAGAAGCCACCGGGGACGGTACACACTTTTAATCCCGGCACTTGTGAGTTCCAGATGAGCTAGGGCTACATGGTAAAACCCTAATAATTCAACTGGCTGAGGAGATACCATGATCATGAAGGTGGTGTGCCCAGGGTGAATCTTAGCTAGTGCACTCCAGATGTGGGAAACTTGACTGCCATGATTTATAATACCTTTCTTAATAATTTGAGTTCCCTACAATGTATCTTGGTAACACCCTCTTCCCATTCTTCTCTGTTCCACCCTCCCACTCCTGCGCCCTCAAAAACAAACAAACAAATAAAAGAAAAGTCCACTACTGTGGCAGGAGCTTGGATGGGCATCAGTGAGGTTCCTGGAGGCAGCTGGCTGCTCTGATGATGGAAATTCACCTGATCCGTATTAGCCTGGGACCAAGCATGACTAAGTTTGACCTGAAGTTGGACCTCACTGCCCAAGCCCGCAGGCACCCTGATATCCTGCATGCACCAGGACATCCCGCAGACACCCAGACTGCCCCCAGGCTCCGGGACATCCTGCAGATGCCCATGCATCACACAGGCACTAGGCCAACCCGCAGATGCCCAGCCATCTGGCACTCATATATAAAAATAAAAAAGTGATGATTGGCGATGGAGCTCAGTGTCAGAACCCCTGCCTAGCACACACAAGTTCCTGGGTTCAATCCCCAGCACTGGGGTGAAGGCAGGTGCTAGGATAGAGAGGAAAGTGGCATGGGTAAACACACCTGGGAGAAGGATACAGGTGGTCATGGCTGGAACAGGTATAGGGGAGCCCGGGAGGGGGAGCTGCGGAGATGATCTGAGCTGAGCAGTGACTTGAAGGGAACCGGGCACCACAGTTTCAGACTGAGACCAGTGCGTGCACAGGTGCCCTGCTTAGGAGGTACAAATGTTGCTCGTGCACCCCTTTCTGTTCCCTGCACTTTATTGACTGATGGTCTCCCCAGCCCCAGGGCGATGGTTTTTATGTGTTGGGCCCAAGCACTTGGCTAAGTGAGAGAATGAACATACAGGAACTGAGAAGAGATCTACAGATGGGATGGGGGGAGGGAATTCATGGCAGTGAAATTCCCTGTGCCACCACACAGAGCTATGGCAGTGGAATTGAAGGAGGTAATTGACAGTTGGTGGTCATGACATTGGGCATGACTCCCAGGTTCCCACCTCAACTGGAAACCTAAGGAAGGAGGGAGCATCAGGATTGGCAGAGTTGATGAGTTCAGGTTGGCACTTAGTGACTCTGAGGCCTAGTGCACTATCTCAGAGGGTCACATATGCATATTGCATTAAAATTGTTAAAAGGTCCCAAAGCATCTCTAACTTTCTACCTCCTCTTTCATGTCTTTCATACTGTTTTCTGGTTTTTGTTTTTTTGAGACAGGGTTTTTCTGTGTAGCCCTGTATAGTTCTGGAGCTCACTCTAGATCAGGCTGGCCTTGAACTCACAGAGATCTGCCTGCCTCTGCTTCCCAAGTGCTGGGATCAAAGGTGTGCGCCACCATCACCCAGCTGCCCTTGATACTCTTTAAAAAATCCTCATGGAGGTTTGAGGCCAGCCTGGTCTCCAGAGTGAGTTCCAGGACAGCCAGAGTTACAACAGAGAAACTGTCTTGAAAAACAAAATCCTCATAGATGTCTTTGGTCAGTGTTGGGAGTAGATGGTGCCTGAAGCCCTGGAGGGGCTAAGGTCATGATGGGAGACTGGGCAGGTGTGGAGAGGACAGGGACAGAGGGAGGGGAACATGAGGCATATCTAGAGAAGGAGGGAGGACCCCAGAGGAGATGGGTCACAGGAACCCGGAACTAGGAAGTGGTCCCACAGCACAGTTGTTTCAAGTGTGCCACAGTATCAGGGTGGGTAAGGGGGTCCGGACAAGCCTTCACGGAGGCCATCTGTGACCTAGAGGGAGACTGGAAGATGGAGGTCAGAGGAAGTATAGTTGTGCTTTGCTTGGGATGGAAGGCTTGGGTAGAGAGTTCAGCTTCTCTAAAGAAGGGAGGAAGCCAAATGTGGGAATGAAAGGCTTTTTGGCTTAGTAGCATGTAGTGTGTAAGTGTGTGTGTGTGTGTGTGTGTGTGTGTGTGTGTGTGTGTACATGAATGTATATATGCAAATGTAGAGGCCAAAGGTCAACCTCCAGTATCCATCCTGAGGTGCTATCCACCAGACAAGGTCTATTTAAATATATAGATGTTGTTGTACATCTACGGGGCAGGTCACCGGGGATGACGAGGCATTTTTATATCTGCAGTCTGCCGGACTTCAGCAGAGGGAACCACCGTCCTGGCCAGCGCCGTACTTGATTGACAGTGGAACTCCAAGCATGTCCACTCAGGTGTTTTTGTTCTTTCAGAACTCCTCAGGTGTTCTACTGACAGCACATGCAGATCATTAGCAACTAAACAACCCCACAGAAATCCAACACCTGCAAGCAATACAAAACACCCTAGACAGCCCCTCACCCAACAGTGCATAAAACAATGATTTTATATATAACTAAAAATAAATATCTGCAACATATATATATGTGTGTGTGTGTGTGTGTGTACATATATATATTTATTATTTTTATGTCTATGTGGATACAGGAATACCACAGGGCAAACACTGGGGACAAAAGGCAATGGAAGGGAGTCAGAGCTCTCCTACCATGTGAGTCTATGGATCAAACTCCGTTGTCAGGCTTACACAGGCAGCCTAATGAGGGTCTGGAACTCATCACCTAGGCTGGGCTGTGCAGTCAAAGAGCTTCAGGGGTCCACCTGCTTCCATCTGCATATGCCTGTTACCATGCCCAACTTTGCTGCTGCTGCTGCTGTTGAAAGATTTATTTTTTAACTAGTTATGAGCATGTCTGTAGTGCGTGTGCATTTGAGTGCCTACGGAGTTGGGAGTCACCTGATGTGGGTGCCAGGAACCAAACTCTGGTCCTCTGGAAAAGCAGTCAGTACTCTTAACTGCTGAGCCATCTCTCCAGCCCCTCCTGGCCCTGCTTTTTGCTTTTTTTAAAAAAAAATGTGGGTTCTAGCCTGGCAGTAGTGGTACACATTTTCAGTCCCAGCACTAGGAAAACAGAAGCAGGCAGGTCTCCGAGTTTGAGGCCAGCCTGGTCTACATAGTTCCAAGACAACCAGGGCTACACAGAGAAAACCCTGTCTTGAAAAACAAAAATAAATACATATGGGTTCTGGGGATTCTATCAAACGCAGGTCTTCAAGCACGTTACCAACTCTATCTCCCCAGCTCAAACATTCTCTTTTATAAAACTGTCTACTTTTTAGAGGGAAGGTCTCGCTGTGTAGACCTGGTTAGGTTGAATTTTCTAATGTAGACCACACTGGCTGGAACTTGCTGCCATCCTCCTGCCTCTGCCTCCTGAATTCTGTCTGGAATAATAGGTGACCATTGCTGTGCCCAGCTCTCCATTTCTTAAAATAAAATTTAGTATGGCACAATTTATATGTAATAGAACATCCTTTATTTATTTTGCAGTGGTCAGGACCAAACCCAGGGCCTCTTGCCCTAGATTAGTTCTCTACCACAGAGCCACATCCTCTTTTGAAATTTACTGATTTAAATTTTATGTATTTATTTGTGCCATGCTGGGGTTTGAACCCAAGGTTCATACTAGGCAGGAGCTCCACCACTGAGCTACACTTCCCATGTCCCAGAAATGGACATACAGTAAGTATATTTTGAACAGTACAGGTGTTAGACATGGTGATGAAGGCCTGTAATCTCAGAACTCAGGATGCAGAAGCAAGAGTGTCCAAAGCTACTTGGCAAGATGCTATTAAAAAACCAAAACAACAACAAAGGCCAGACATAGAGCTATAAGTCTAGTACTTACAGCTGAGGAAGGACGATCCCATGGGTAAGACCAGCCTGGGCTTCATAGTGAGTACTAGGTCAGCCAGGGATACCGAGTGAGATATTGTCTCAAACAAAAAATTGGGCTTGCCACCACATTTCCCATAATCATCATTTGGGAGGTAGAGGCAAGAGGATCAGGAGTTCCACGCTGTATGAGACTACTAAAAAATTAAAAGCCCCCAAATGAGCTGGTTAGATGGCTCAGTGGTTAAGGGTGCTCACCACATCGTGGCTCATATCTGTAAAGCCAGTTCCAGGGGGTCACTCCCCAAGGTTTTATTTATGTGTATATGTGTATGTATGTGTTTATTTATATGAATGTATGCCATATGTGATATGATCAAAAACCCCTGTCATATTCAGAAGGAGGACTGAGTCCTTCCACGGCCTGAAAGGTCTCATGTAACCTGCTGTCCCAGTCTCTTCTTCTTCATTCTCACTGGCTTCCTGGCTGTTTTTTGACATGTCCCTGCCTTCAAAGACCTTCCTGGACTCTATTTAACATTGTACCCAAACCTGGTAATGGTGGTCCTTACAATCCTAGCACTTGGGAAGCTGAGGCAGAAGAATTATAAGTTCCGGACCAGCCTACAGAGTAAGACCCTTTCTCATATGCACACGTTCGTGCATGCACGCACACATACACACACACATATATGTTTTGGTTTTTTTTTTTCCAGACACCATCTCATGTAGCCAAGGCTGCTTTTGAATCCACTTTGTAGGTGAGGATTCCCTTGGATTTCTTCGAATCCTCCAGCTTCCACCTCCCAGTACCGGCTGTAATTACTGGCATATATTACCAGGACTCCATGTATGCTAGACAATCACTGTACTACTGAATTCCATCCTCCACCCATAAAAACAATGAAAACTATACCTCACCCCTATGCTCCCAATTCCCTTAGCCTCTACTGTTCATGTATTTATGACTCTTCCCACCCTTTCCCTTCCGGTTCGAGGACCAGGAAGAGAGGATCTGTGGAGACTGTGGCTATGTCAGAGGTCCTAGACTGCCTGGCAGGTGATTCTCAGTAAATGTTACAGAGGACTAGAAAATGGACTTCCCAGCCTCTGCCTTCATGCACTGGGCAGCCTGGAGGTGAGCATGTGGCCCGAGCTGTGTGGGTTTTCATGCCTCTGGAGTTGTGTTCCTGGGCTGCTTTTCCAGGGCTTGGCTGGTAGCTCCACTCAGCAGGAAGTATCTATCCTTGGGCCTGTTCCTGCTGAGACCCCAGTGTGCTTTCTGCTTCTTGGCCCCCAAGCTCTGGCTCCAAGTGACTCTTCTCAGTTCTCTGTGCTGAGAAACCCGTCTTCCATGACCTTTAAATCCCCTCCCCTTCCTCTTTAGAGATTTATGTGTATAAGCATTTCGTACACATATGTAAGTGCACCGTGTGCGTGCCTGGTGGCAGCAGAGCCCAGGGGAAGACATCAGAGACTCAGGAACTGCAGTTACAGAGGGTTGTGAGCCATCGTGTGGGTGCTGGGAACCGAACCCATGTCCTCTGCCAGAGCAGCAAGTGCTCTTAACTGCCCCAGCTCCTTTATGATTTTTTTTATTCTCTGGCAATTTCACACACATAAAGGAAACCATGAGTCCTTTGTTTTTCTCCTCCGCTCCTCCCTCTCTCCTACTGAAACCCTTCTTTCAAATCCTTCTAAGCCTCACTCTTCAACAGTCCGGTGAGTCCCCTGTTGAGGCGCCCCTTAAGCTGTCAGTGAGTGGCACTTGCTCCTGTGCTCAGCCTCCTCTTCAGATCCCCCCTCCCGTCCCAAGCAGAGCTATGCACACACTCCGACCTGCCGGTCCTGCGTCAGCTCCCAGCTTCCCTAGACAGAGCCCTGGGGGTCATTCCCAGCTCCCCTTCTTCCTTTCTCTGAATCAGCCCACCAAGCCCCGCAGAATCTGCCTTCTCACCGCCTGGATGCAAAAGGGTCCCCTCCCTCCTCAGAGCCTCACTCAGCCTGGGTGCCTTGTGTCCTTGGCTTTTAACCTTCCTTCCCAAGGAACTGAGCTCTGGGCCATGGTCCTTCCAGACCCTGGCTGTCTTAGTCACCATTCTATTGCTTTGAAAAGACACCATAACAAAGGCAACTCTTATAAAAGACAGCATTTAACTGGGGACTTGCTTATAGTTTCAGAGGATCAGTCTGTTACCATCATGGTGGTAGCATGGCAGCCTGCAGGTGCTGGAGCGGTAGCTGAGAGCTACATCCTGGTCATAGGCGGAGACTGAGACTGGACCTGGCATAGGCTTTTGAAACCTCAAAGCCCACCCCAAGTGGCACACTTCAGCCAACAAGGCCCCCCGCCTAATCCTTATACTCCTGGTGACTAGGCAGTCAAATATATGAGTTTATGGGGGACATTCTTTTTTTTTTTTTTTTTTTGAGACCCGGTTTCTCTGTATAACAGCTCTGGCTGGCTGTCCTAGAACTTGCTTTGTAGACCAGGCTGGCCTGGGATTCAAAGAGATTGGCCTGCTTCTGCCTCCCAAATGCTAAGATTAAAGGCCTAAACCGGCCACATCTGGCTGTGGGGGCCATTCTTATTCAAACTGCAGGACTGGCTGTGTACAGGGCCTCTTCAAGGCAGGGAGTCCACAGCCCAAACTCCCTGCCCCCTGCAGTGCAGACAGCTCACTCACCCTGCCCTCAGGCCAACTTCCGGCCACTGAACGAGGAGATAATAAGTCCAGGTTCACAGGACCTCTTCAGAGGACAGGCCTCCTCTCCTCGGAATGAATGGTGTCCTTGCTTTGAAAGAAACACCAGTGAAGGATAACTTAAGCTAATTACCCAGCATGCCAGAAGCCAAATTACAGACACTGTTGTGTTATAAACACCATTTCTCAAGAGAGCGGCTTGGGGATGTCTGGGCAGCTGCAAGGGGACAAGCTCTTACTTTCTCTTCCAACTGGCTTTGTCTCTTCCTCCCACCCAAGATGTGGGGGGCCTGGTCCCCCTCCACAGCCAGGCTCCTCCTTCCCAGTCAGTGCCTCCCTGCTAGACCTCCCATCAAATAGAGTCCTCTCTGGAGTTCACCAACTGCCCTCAGGTCTTAGCCGAGTGACTGGCTGAGCCAATCAGAGCCTCCATTTTCTTCATCTATAAAATAAAACTAGTGGAGGTGTAACTTGAATGGTGCATGCCAAACTACCACGTGGGGAAGGATTCAAACTGAGCAATGGGTAAATGGTGGTCCCCTTTAAAGCCGTCCCGCGCAGCATGGCTCCTTCCATCTCATCAATTCCAAGTCTGTCTGCTGCGCACAGGGTTCTGTACTTTCCAAAGTTCCTTGTCCTGTAAGAAGTACAGATTTCTTTTGGTGCTGCTTTTTGAGGTAAGGTCTTGCTATGTAACCCTGGCTGGCTTTGAACTTACTATGTTGCCCAGGCTAGCTTCAGACTCAACAGCAGTCTTCCTGCCTCTGCCTCCTAAATGCTAAGATTACAGGTCTGTGCCACAAACCAGAGAGCACAGTGCGAATACCTTAAGGTCACACCTGCCGGGCTTGGGAGGCAGGAGGATCGCATAGGCTATTTGCCGGCCCTAGAAGAAGAAAGTACAACTTCTAAGTGAGAAGGGTTGGCAGTCCTCAGCACTGATGACATGTCACCTTGAGCTGTTTTTGCAGGTATGTATAGTCAGCCCGATTCCAATCGAGCCTGTAGAGTGATTTCCAGAACCCAGGATAAACAGCACCACCAAGAAGCAATTAGAGAAATCTGGAAGGTTGGGACATGATGCCTGTAATTTAGGTAAACTATTTTAGCAATTCAACAAGTGAATGGTAGGGGAAGTTATTCTAGATTTAAATGAGGCTTCAGAGACAACCAAATGTGTTGTGCATCCCTTATTTAGACCCTGCTTAGAACAAACTGAATGCAAAAATAAAAATAAAAAAGCATGTTGTAGGGAAAAGTAGATAAATTTGAAGACAGGCAGGACATTAAATGATACTAAAGAATTACTGTTAGGATCATAAGGTACGATCATAGCATAGTAAGAAAACTACGTATTTTTTTTTTTTTGAGTGACTTGCCACACAAATTATAAATCATTTGAAAGTTCAGCAAAAATAATAAATATACTGGACATGGGAGCACGTATAACTTTAATCCCCGTAGTCCCCAGGGAGGAAGAGGCAAGGGAATCATTGAATTCAGAACCAGCCTAATCTACGTGGTGAGTCCTAAGCCATCCGTAGTGAGACCCTCTCTCAAGAAGAAAAGATAAATGTGTTAAAATGTTAATTAGCGAATCTACATGAAGAATACACGGAAGTTCATTTTGCTATCTGCTACTTTCTGGGTTCAAAAATATACGTAAGATTTTTTTTTTTTTTTACAAAGCTAGGCATGATGACAAGGTTTTTGTTGTTGTTTTTAATGATTTATTTAAGCTCAGTGTGTTGATTCGTATATCTTTAAACCCAGCACTTGGGAGACGGAGTCAAGTCAGTCTCTTGAGTTTGAGGCCAGCCTGGTTTATAGAGCTGGACAGGACAGCCAGGGCTACAAAGAAAAACCTTGTCTTGAAAAAAAAAAGATTATTTTTATGTATACTTTTGCCTGTATGTATGTCTCTGTACCATGTGCAGGCACTGCTAGAAAAGGGAATTGGAGCTATAGATGGGTGCTGGGAATCAAACCAGGGTCTTTTGGAAGAATAGCCAGTGCCCTTAACCTCTGAGCCATCTCCCTAGCCCTATAAGTGTGTGGGCGTATGAGTACAGTCCCCAAGGAGGTCAGAGTAGTTGAATACCCCTGAAGCTGGAGTCACATCAAGGATAGTTGTGAGTGACCCAATATCTGTTCTAGGAACCAGAACTGAAACCAAACTCTTTCTCTGGAAGAGCAGGAAGAGCTCTTCCTCACTGAGCCATCTCTCCACCCCCCTTTTTGTGTGTTTTGAGACACAGTCTCACGTAACCTAGGCTGGCCTCAACCTTGGTAAATAGCAAGGCTGACCCTGAACTGCTGATCTTCCAGTTTCAAGTGTTGAAGTGGCAAGTGTGCATCACCATGCCAGGCATACGATATATACACTAAAGCCGGGCGGTGGTGGGGCATGCCTTTGATCCCAGCATTCTAGAGGCAGAGGCAGGTGCATCTCTGTGAGTTTGAGGCCAGCCTGGTCTACAGAGTGAGTTCCAGGACAGCCAGAGTTACATCAGAAAAACCCTGTTGCAAACAAACAAAAGATTATATATATATATATATACACACACACACACACACATACATATATATATATGTATATATGTATGTATGTATTTTATGTATATGGGTGTTTTGTCTGCATGTTCATCTGCACACCAGAAAAGAACACCGGATCCTGTGGAACTACAGTAATAGACAGTTGTGAGCCACCAAGTAGGTGCAGGGAATTGAACTCAGAATCTCTGGAAGAGTGGTCAGTCAGTGCTCTTGACCACTAAGCCATCTCTTCAGCCCTAACATAAGATATTTTAAGTGTATTTGAGTACACAGTTTTTATGTTAGTAATTGGCTGGGTTTATAGTTTTTAAATTATAAAACTCTTGAGTTTGTCATGCCTAGTGTGGTGGTATATGACTTTATTATCAGCACTTAGGAGGCAGAGACAGATGGAATTCTGTAAGCACAAAGCCAGCCTGGGCTACATGGTGAATTCTAGGCTAGCCAGGACTAAAGACAAGCCAGGACCTTGTCTCAAAGAAAGGAAGATGCGTGAAGAAAGAGCCCAACAGTTAGTTGATAGCACTGGCTTCTCTTCCAAGGACCTGAATTTGTTTCCTAGCACCCTCATGGTGACTCACAACCACTTGAAACTCCAGTCTCAGGGATCCAGTCCTTCTTCTGGCCTCTACGGGCACCTGCACACACACACACACACACACACACACACACACACACACACCACACACACACACACACACACACACACACACACACACACCACACAGAAAGTACATGTAGATACATTTCAGACACATACACATAAAATAATAATCTTTTTTTAAAAAGTTTTTTAAAATGCCTTCATTACTAATTTAAAATCTAAAGATGTCCCTTCCAACCTAAGAGTTTATAAATGTGGACTGAAAGAAGTTCTTCATTTAAAATGATAATTTCTGAGCAGTTTGTTGAGGTATATTTGAACTTATTCTCAAATTATCAAGCGGTTTATCTAGCAGCCTGAAAGGTCACCTTCCTTCAGCCTGAACCACTGCAAAAAGGTCACCTTCTTTAGCCATTGGAAACAGCTTCTTAGGAGTGGACTCTGGAATGCAGAAAGTATGCTAATTTGGAGCACCAGCAATTGTCTACTTGATGGCCTTTGATTGGAACAATTGTCGTTCTAAGGTTGTCTGCCCACTGAGATAAATTGTGTTAAAAGCATCTGATTGTATTGATGCTAATGAAGGAACTTTGCAGTGTCCTTCCCTCAACCTTAGCTTGGTGTAAGGAAGACCTTGCCCAGGGGCTTGACTGGTCCTAAAATGACATCATTCAGCCAGCTGAAGTTGGAGATTGGTACACTGTAAAAGTTTTATTCATTATGCCTTAAGGCCTGTGCGGAGGTGGGTGGTGCTTCTTTTCAATAAAACACCTAGAGGTCCCTGCGAGAAGAAGAGATGGAGCGTGGGAAGTGGAGGTCATAAGTCAGCATGTGACTTGGCTGCCAGGTTTTCCATCTCAGAAAGTTGTCATGACTATTGTTCCCCTCCGATAATATTGATTTAATACTTTCACACAGGTAACGGTGATTTCTGTGGGGACTGCTCCAATATGCATAGCACTCTTCAGGCAGCCAGCTCCTAGGTACAATTATTTGAATTGAATAAGGCCTCTGTTGCATTCTGACCTGCAGACTCACTGTAGATTACTGCCACATTCTGGAGACTATGAGCACAGAAAGCATGAGGAAGAACTGGAGACACTGCTCAGTGGTTAAGAGCACTTGCTCTTACAGAGGACATGACTATAGTTCTTAGCACACACATGCTGGCGAACAGTCTCCTGCAACTCTGGCTCCAGCGGATCTGATGCCCTTCTTGTGACCGCTCTTGGCTCCTGAATTTACAGGGACAGAGGACCACACATAACACATAATAAAAGAATAAATCTTAAAAAACATTAATAAAATAAATCTTAAAAAAGGTAAACAACAACAATAATAATAAACCAGGAGGAGGGGTGATTCTAGAACACTTTGAGTAGGAGCAGGCATTGCCAGAAAGGAGGAGAAACAGAATTGAGGGAGGGGAGGAGGAAGCTGTTGCTTTAGACACCAAGGGTACTGAGCGGAGAGAGAGGAGTAGAGAGAAGGAAGGAGAATCCATCCCTCCTTCCACAGGGCCTGTGTGTAAGATTGTCACACTCAGGATTCACTACTTGGCTGGACACAGTGGGAAACATTAAAAGATTATGGCTGGGGGTATAGAGATGGTCCAGCAGTTAAAAACACTGTTGGCTCTTCTAAAGGACCTGGGTCTGATTCCCAGCATCCACACGGCAGCTTATCACCATCTGAAACTCTAGTTCCAGAAGACGCCCTCTTCTGGTTACCTTGGGCACTGCACACACATTGTGCACAGACACATATGCAGGCAAAACACATTACACATAAAAATAAGTGAATCCGTGTGGCTGGGGTGTAGCTCGGTAGTAGAACACTTGCCTAGCACACCAGAGGCCCTGGGTTTAATCCCCTGCAACCACAGACTAACAGAAAATGAGGACTGAGAATATAGCTCAGTTGTAGAGTGCTTACATAACAATCAGGAAGCCTCTGGGCAGGGTCCCCAGCACTGCACAACCTGGCCTGGTGGCATATACCTGTGATCTCAGCACTTGGGAGGTGGAGGCAGGAACTGATGTTCAAGGTCATTATTAACTACATAGCAAGATTGAGACCAGCCTAGGCTATATGAGACGCTGTCCAGAAAAAAAAAAAAATTCAGACAGAAAATGTTCTGAGAAGGGTGTAACACAATACAGCCTGTGACTTGACCAGCTTCAGGACTGCCACCAAAGGTCAGACGACACCAAGATTTCTGGTTGTAGAAATGGATCACGGAGCCATATCCTGGAATAGCTTTCCCACGAAGCGGTGCTCTTGGCAGTGGAACAGGAGGAGTCCTGGCTGAGGGTTTCTGTCCGGTTCGATCAGATTGGCTTTCGAGATGCTCCAGTAGGAGGCGCGAGGCAGCTGGACATGACGGTCTGAGCTGGCAGAACCCTAGTCCCGGATGGCGATTGCAAAGTGAACCGGAGAATAACGTCTGAAGGGACAGAGTTCTCATTGGAGCACCTGGGGCCACAAGACCTTGGGGCCGGAGAGAGGAGGGGAGCCTGTGACGGAAACTAAAGAGGCAGGGGGACAGCAGACAGCTGGGACCCAGAGGTGAGGATCTGGAGTTACTAGAAAGAGAAAGAAACCAGGCTGCGGCTGCTGCGGAGAAGTCGGCAGGACTGGCCAGGGCTGGCCGGTTTCTATGCGATGGAGGTCAGCCGAGACGGAGGCCCCTGGGGCCGCGGCAAGAGCTATTTCAGTGGCATGGGGGAGGAAGCAGATGGAAGTGGGTTGGAGAGTGAGTGGGAAGTGAGAGAAAAAGGAAGACAGCTTGAGAGCAGACAGGCTCGGGGAAGTTTGGCTGTGAGAGAGAGAAAGGGATGATGGGAGAACAGATTTTGGGTCAAGAGATTTGGGTGGGTTTTTTTGTTTCTGTTTCTGTTTTGTTTTGTTTTTCTTTTTCCCATGCTGGGGTTTAAGCCCCAAACCTTGAGCATGCCAGGCAAGCACATTGAGGCTGAGCTGCAGCCTCAGGTTCGGCCTCTGCATAGGACAGATATGCTGGTGGAGGGTAGATAACTTTGCACAAAGAGGCGATCCCAGCATTTGGACGGTAAAGAAGGAGGATGAGGAGTTCAAGGGCAGCCTGGAGCCTGGAGTAGTGGCGCTCAGGAGGCAGAAACAGGAGGATTTCTGTGAGTTTGAGGCCAGCCTAGTCTATATCTAGAGTTTTCCAGGACAGCGAGGGTTACATAGAGAGACCCTGTCTCAAAAACAAAATTGTCATGGATTGCATGACAGCCTGTCTCAATAAATGGAGATGACTCCGTGCTCGAGAGCATGCACTGTTCCTCACAGAGGACCCAAGTTCAGGTCTCAGCACCCACAAGGGGCACCTCACAACCACATGTAACTCTATCTCCAGGGGAGTCAATGCCTCTGGCCTCTGAGAGCACCGGTTTTTACACACACATACCCACAAGCACACACACACACTTAGTTAAACATTAAAAAATAGCCAGTTGTGTTGTCACATACACACCTAATACTTGGAGGCAGGAGCAGGTGGATCTCTCTGTGAGTTCAAGGCTAGCCTGGTCTACTTAGTGAGTTCCAAACCAGGCAGGGTCACATTTTTTGAAATCCTCTCTTAAGTAAGTAAATAAATAAATAAAAATCTCTGAAATAAGTGAAAGAAAAGTTGGCAACGTTACTCAGTGGGTTAAGACACTTGCTGCCAAGCCTGACGACCCTAGTTCAATTCCCGGACCCACTTGTCAAAAGGAGAGAACTGACTCCCGCTGCCCTACAAGCACCCATTAGAGCAGGTACAAATTATTCACACAAATAAATAAACATTTGAAGAGAAACAGGGGCTGGCTCAATGGATAAGAACACTTGTTGCTCTTGGTGAGAATCTGTGTTCACTTCCCAGCACCCCCATGGCGGCTCACAGCCCTTTGTAACTCCAGTCCCGCAGGTTTCAGATCCCTCTTCTGGTCTCTGGGGGAACCAGGCATGCATGTGGTACACAGACATCCATGCAGGCAAAACATGGACACACATTAAATAAATAAATCTACAGAAGATTATTTTAAAATGTGATCAAGGGCCTCTGAAAGTCAGGTGTCAAGCAAATGGGACTTCTCACCAAAGTCACTCATGTGTGACCTGTATCCCCGAGTCTCCATTCTTGGAGTGTGGTCCCGGGATGAATCCTCCTGCCACGTGTGTGTCCTAGCCACAGGTCCCCTGCCTGGAGTCCGGTGGCTGCTGGAGGACCTGACTCCAGGCCAAGGGAAAAGGCGGGGTCACAGCATGGTGGGGCGGGGCAGGCCTTGGGTTTACACATCCTAACCTTGTCTTTGGTGGACCTCCAGTGACTCAGATGATTATACAGGAACTCGAGACAGGCATCAGGGGGTGTCTCAATTTTAATGTAGACTGCAGGGTACTTATATAGGGGCACAAGCAGGGGAGGAGTCGGTGACCCCAAGAATGCCCATTGGTTAGGACATCCTATGTTGGGAGTGGCCTTGTCTGCCTGTGGGGTTTGAGTCTGTGTAATCCAGCCTGCAGGGCAGACAAGCACGTTCGCTTTAGTGAAGGTTCCTATCTGATCATTTATCTGGGTTTAGGCCAGGTCTAAGTTGTGGAGCAACGAACACCTTCTGTCCTCATCGCCTTTGGATGATGCGGGGTCAAGTCAGCTTCAATACACTATTAGCCCTTGGACAGTCCCACACCTGAGGTAGAACTTGTCTGTCGTTCTGATACTTTAACAGTACTCGATGCACGTAGGGTTGCCACATAAAGCATCCTGAATAAAGGATGTTGTGGGTTTCTTGTTTGTTTGTTTGTTTTGAGACATGGTTTTACTAAGTAGTCCTAGCTGTCTTAAAACTTGATGTGTAGTCCAGGCTGGTCTCAAACCTACAGAGACCCACCTGCCTCTGCCTCCTGGGTGCTGGGATTAATGGCATAAACCACCACACATACCTACAGTTAAGTTTGAATTACAGAACAGCAATTGGTGACTTGTCTGGTATAAATGTGTTTTGCTAGGCATGGTGGCACCTGTTTGCAATCCCACTACTTGGGTGACCGAGACAGAAGGATCAGGAGTTCAAGGTCATCTAGCCAAGATGGAGGGAGTTGGAGGTGAGCCTGGGTTACATGAGACTCTGCCTCAAAAAAGCCCAAAGAAGGGAGCTGGAGAGATAGTTCAGTGGTTAAGGTTCTTTGCCGCTCTTGAAGATGACCTGAGTTTTATTCCCAACACCCACACTAGGTGGCTCAAAACCACCCTTAAGTCCAAGTCCAGGGGATCTGATGCCCTCTTCTGGCCTCCCGGAACACCTACACTTTGTGACAAACATACTCACACATGTAAATTGAAAATAAGCCTAGGTTCATATGGTGAGTTTCAGGGCAGCCAGAGCTATATAATGAGACCAAAATTTGGTCTCAAAAATTTTATTTTTAAGTAAATAACTAAATAAATCTAAAACAAAACAGAAAAGCCCAAGGAGTTGACACAGAAAGTAAAGACAGTTGCCACCAAGCCTGATAACTTGAGTTCCACTCCCTAGGCCCCACAGAGTAGAAGGAGCATCGATTCCACAAAGCTGTCCTCTGACTTCCATGCCACACAGATGTGCACACAGACATAAATACATAAATAACTCTATAAATTTGAAGGAAGTACAGCTGGGCAGTGGTGGTACACACCATAGGTGGATCTCTGTAAGTTCAAGGCCAGCCTGGTCTACGGAGCAAGTTCCAGGACAGCTAGGGCTACACAGAGAAATCCTGTCTCAAGAAAGAAAAGAAAAGAAAAGAAAAGAAAAGAAAAGAAAAGAAAAGAAAAGAAAAGAAAAGGAAGAAAAGAGAGAAAGTTAAAACACATTAACTGAAGCTGGGTGGTGGTGGCGCACGCCTTTAGTCCCGGCACTCAGGAGGCAGAGGCAGGTGGATCTCTGTGAAGTTGAAACCAGCCTGGTCTACAGAGTGAGTTCCAGGACAGCCAGAGGTACACAGAGAAACCCTGTCTAGGAAAACCAAAAAATTAAAAATTAAAAAAAAAGTGCTCCCGGTCAGCTTTGGCTACAGTGTGAGTCTCTCTGCTAACCAAAGCAGGGCTGGCAAGATGGCTCAGTAGGTAAAGGCACTTGTTGCCACCCTGAGTTTAATCCCTAGAATCCACATAGTGGAGGGAGAGAACCAACGCCTGGGGGGGTTCTTCTCTGACTTCCACATGCACACCAAAGAGCCTGCAGCACGCTCGCTCACACACACTCACAAAGTTAGACACAGGCGTGGTGGTGTGTAGCTCAGAGGTGAAGCACTTCCTAGCATGCACAGGGCTCGGGCAATCCCCAGCACTAAAAAAATAAACAAAATTAACAGAAATAAATGTCCCATTTAATCACCTGGCAATCTCTCTCCGAACTAGATGCATAAGAGAAATAAAACCTATGTGGCTTATTGTATTTTTTCTGTTTTCTTTCTCTTTTTCTTTCTCTTCGTTCCTTTCTTTCTTTCTTCCTTCTTTCCTTTCCTTCTTTCCTTCTTTCCTTCTTTCCTTCCTTCCTTCCTTCCCTCCTTCCCTCCTTCCCTCTTCCTTCCTCCCTTTCTTCCTTCCTTCCTTTCTTTCTTTCTAGATTCTTGCTTCAGACTGGCCTCAGACTTGTGGTCCTGGCTGTACCTCCAGGGTGCTGAGATTACGATCCTGAACCACCACACTCAGCGTTTGTATTTTAAGATGGGGTCTCTGGTAGCTCACGCTGGCTTCAAACTCATTATGTAGTCAAGGATGAGAGTCTTGAACGCCTATTCCTCCTTTGTATTTTGCAGTACTAGGAACGAACCCAGTCCCTTGGACATGCTAAGGAAGATGTTCTATCACTGAGGTACACAGACAGAAACTTAAACGCAAGTGTTCGTGATTATATTATTCGTAAAACAAAAAGTAAAAACAACCCAAATGTGACTGAATAAACAAAACACAGTCTATTCATCCATCCATACACTGAGATAACACCCAGTAGTAAAATGACATAAACTACTACTGCATGAGTGAACACTTGGATACAGATAAGTCTCAAAACCACTACGCTTTTGAGAAAGAAGCCAGGGATAAAAGATCCAGGTTTTGTTTTCACTTTTTTGGAGACAGGGTTTCTCTGTTGTAAACCTGGCTGTCCTGGAACTCACTCTGTAGACCAGGTTGACCTCAAACTCACAGAGATCCACCTGCCTCTATTCCAAGTGCTGGGATTAAAGGTGTGCACCACTACCACCACCAGGCAACACAATTCCATTTTTAAGAAGTGTCCAAGCCAGGCGGTAGTGGTGCACACCTTTAATTCCAGCAGTTGGGAGGCAGATACAGACAGATCTCTGATAAAGTGTCCAGAAAAGGGAGCTCTATATAGCCAGAAAGTAGGTTGGTCCCCTGGACTTGGGAATGAAAATGGAGGTTACTGTAAGTTGGGAAAAAGGATTCTTATAAGTGATATCCTATTAATAAAATTGGATTTTGTTCTGGAGACAGAGTCTCATATAGCCCAGGTTGGCCCTGAACTTACTATGTTTGAAGCCGAGGATAACCTCGAGCTTCTAAGTCTCTTGCTTCTGTCTCCTTAGTGCTGAGATTACAGATGTGGCACACCTTGGCTGTTTGTTTTGTTTTAAATTATATTTATTTATTTTATAGGAAGCTAGAAGATGATTCACCATAGTCAGTTTTCACCTTTTACCATGTGGGTCCTGGGGATTGAATTCAGGCTTGGTGGTGAGCTTTGTAAGCTCACTTTAAATTTGCTTTAAACCATTTAATTAAGCCCAGCAAGATGGCACAGGCCTTTAAAACCAGCACTCAGGAGGGAGGCAGAGACAGGCAGATCTCCATGAGGGCAAGGCCACTGTGGTCTACAAAGGAAATTCCAAGCCAGCCAAGATTATACAATAAGACCCAGTCTCAAACAAACAAAACAATGTTTAATTAAACACTGGGTAAGTATGGATTTATACATTAGGAAACCTCATATCTAAGTTCTGGGGAGATGGCTGAGTCAGTCAATAGTGTGTCGTGCAGGCCTGAGAGCTGTGTGACCCCTGGGACCCGTGTAAAGGGGAATGTGCAGAACAGCTCTTCAAAGTTGTTCTCTGCCTTCAGCTCTGCACCGTGGCACCTATTGCCATGCGTGCACCCACAGATACAATAATAATAAGTAAGAATGAAGAATAGCCAGCAGTGGTGGTGCACGCCTCTAATCCCAGCACTTAGGAGGCTGAGGCAGGAAGATCTCTGTGAGTTCAAGGCCAACCTGGTCTACAGAGTGAGTTCCTGGTCAGCCAGAGTTACAACAGAAAAACCCTGTCTCAGGGGAAAAAAAAAAAAGAATGAAGAATAAAAGTTTAAAATGCCAGTGTGTCAGCTTGGCTTGTATGCCTTGTGCAGGAGGGTAGGTTGAGTCCTGGCCCTCGCTGGCCAGCCATCTCAAGCCTCAGGTCCCAAAGAAAAAGACCCTACCTCAAAAAGCAAAAACAAAAAACAAAAACAAACAAACAAACAAAAAAAAAACAAGGTGTGCAAATTAATACAAATAAGTACTTTTTAGGAAGTGAAAGGCCCCTGAGCAACACCGACAGTTGGTTGACCTTTTTAAACACATGCACACACACACTCAAGGGTACTTGCACACACACCCTCATATGTGCTCACAAAAATAAAAATAATATTTAAAAAATAGAGTGGTGGAGACCTGTAATCCCAGCTACTTTGGAGGCTCGGGCCAGGAGGATCTGGAGTTCATGGGCAGCCTGGGCTACAAATTGAGATATTATCACAAAACTGATCAAACCAAATGAATAACAACCTTGTCTAAGCTAGAAGGTGGTTATGGGCAATAAACGGCAGAATTAAAGAATTCTTTAAGAGCATTCTTAAAACACAAAATGCCGGGAAGTTCTGTGGGGCGGGCAGGCTAGGGCACTCCGCGTGTCCCATCTTTAAGAAGCATAGCCAGGGCGGCCCCTTGCTTCAAAATCCGTGAACATAGCCCCATCTGACTTGGTTAAGAATTAGATGCGCAACGAAGGAGGACTGCCTTCTGGGCTAGCCACCACGGGCCGGGCCGTTCCTATTTCTCTTGTCCCTTCCTCTGGAGTGGGGTAATAGAGAACTCAGCACCCAGCCGGTCCATATGGGGGAAGCCGCCACCCCTTCTGTAGTAAGCCGAGGAGGGTGTCGAGTGCCCTCTACTGTTCACTGCGGGAAGTGCCGCATTGGGCCAGCCCATGTGAGGGACGGTGATGGGTCACTTCGTGTTCAGCCCTGCTGTCGCTGCTGTGAGAAAACCACAGTTGTCCCATTTTACTGAGAGGGACACTGAGACACAGGGTATCTACGCAATCCCGATGAGGGTTGCTCAGCTGCCTCGACCAAGCCTTCTGAAAAATACGGCGCTTTGACGCCGGGTCATTTCAGCTGTGGCATATTCCCAATACCCGCAGTGTTTTTATTTTTAATTTTTATTTCTTTTGGTTTTTCGAGGCAGGGATTCTCTGTTGTAACTCTGGTTGTCCTGGAACTCGTGCTGTAGACGAGGCTGGCCTCAGAATCACAGAGATCCGCTTGCCTCTGCCACAGGAGTGCTGGGATTAAAGGAGTGTACACCTCCACTACCAGTTCTGGAAATGTTTTTAACTTGCTTTTTTGTCTTCTGGGAAGGGAAGGTGGAGGGGATTTCTCCTCTTGGGAAGGACTCTTCAACAGCACTGACCCCTTTGTCAAAGCCCTAAACTCAGGTTTGGGGAGCTGGCAGCTTTTGGAGTGGGAGAAGGAAGAGGCCTGTGAGCTGCATTGTTACATAATATTCTATGATTTATTCACACAGAAATTCACACGTTCTGGGTGCAGGGCTGCAAATTCGAGAGACTCCAGAGAGGCAGGGAAGCAAGAGGAGCCCCCCAGGCCAGGCTCCTGCAATGGGTCAAACCTGTGCTCAGGTATCTGTCACCGAGTCTAGAGAAGATCAGAGTCAGATGCCTCTCCCACCAATTAAAAAAGCCCTAAGGTTTCTAACCCTTCTCTCTAGTGCAGATCATCCCCCTTCCATATTTTCCTCCTGTGTGTGTGTGTGTATGTGAGAGAGAGAGAGAGAGAGAGAGAAAGAGAGAGAGAGAGAGAGGAGAGAGAGAAGGTGGGGCCAGGGCTCCAGGAGCAAAGGAGACCTGGAGGTTAGATCCAGCTCAGCCAGGTGACCTGGCAGAACCCCAGGGATCAGCCCACTTCATGACAGTTGTCCAGAGTTCTGTTCATAAAGAACACCTTAGGTGCCGGAGTTCAGGAGTCCAGGATCAGAATATTGAACCTTCTCCTTCCACAAGTCCCACTTTGGGGCTTGACCTTGGGCCTCTGCCGAGGGCAGGGTGTGTGTGTGTGTGTGTGTGTATGTGCCGGAACCCATCCTACCCCTTTCCTCCCAGGTGCTGTCTGATGTTCTTTAGAAAAAGTGTCCCTATTGCAAGCTGCAGTGTTTATCTTCTTACAGGAAAACCAATCATGCACGCCTATAAGCGTAGCATCCAGGGAGCTGAGCCAAGAGGGTGGAGGTCCAGGCTAGCACAGGCCACATGGTGAGACCCTATCAAAGAGATAGGAGAATGCTCTTCTGCCCCGGCCCAGGGGATGATTCTGTATTCCTGCTTCATTCTACCCCTTACTCCAAGCAATCATATCAATCTCTTATACTTCTGTAGATGAGAAGCAGCTGTATCTAACAACCTGATGTTATGACCATAATGATGATGAGCAGCCCAAAGACTCCTTCATTCACTCATTTGCAAACATTTGTTGTGCAGTAGTTTGGGCAGCAGCAATTTAGCAGTGATCAAGATAATGTTCTACCTGCTTCTGGGCTCTGCTGTGCAGCCCGGATACCAGCTCATTCGACTCCGAAGACAGATCAACAGAAAGGAACAAGCCTCTTTCACAGACTGAGAGCAGGCTGTGCAGGGATTAAAGGGGAAGAGATGTGAGAGGTGTGTGCATTATCAGACATTGTTATGGGGATTCACTACTTTTCCTTTGTGGGTGGAGGGAGAGTAAGTCTGTGTTTCTCCTTTGGCTTTTTTGATCCATTCTAGCAGCTCAGGACCCTGAGGATGGGATCCTGGGATGTGGAAGCTACAGACTGTGCCAGCCCGTTGCAATTCCGTTAAGAGGTTTCGAGAAAAGCAAATAAGCAACCAAGAAAGCCAGCTTATTGTCTCCCGTGGGTCTGATGAAGTTCTCCTTCTCCGAATTTATTTCTTTACTTTAGGCATCTTGCACATACGTAGCGAATTCCTAACCACTCACTCTATATGCGGTTTGTTTTATTTATCTATTTTTGAGTCCACTGTGTGCCAGGCCCTGTTCTAGGGGCGCTGAGCAAAGACCACAGGATACCCTGAGCAGCGACTACTTGCTGTGCCAAGCCACAGACGCTTGGTTTCATCCTTTCCCTCCTGGGCTTGTCGCTGTGAATTCACCGAGCTCCATTAAGCTTCCAAAGGGCAGAAACGAACTTTTCCATTTTACAGATGCGGAAAACCCGCGACTGCTACGGGGTAAACGAGTGGCTGGATCTGCGACCAGGTAAAAATGACTTCAGGACGTCAGCAGGCCACCACGAGCGGTGCGCCTGGCCCCTCGTACTTCCATCCGCGCGCGCCCCGACCCACGCACCCCGGCTCCCGGTCCTCCAGCCCAGCAGCTCCGGGTCCACGTGTGTGTGTCTGTGTGCGGAATGGGGACGGGGGCCGTGCCGCCGAGGGGTGGGGTCTGCGTGACGTCACGGAGGCGGCGTCCAATCACAGGCGGGCTCGCAGCCGCGGCGCTGGTATTGGGGCAGCGAGGGGGCAGTTCTCTATAACGCGGTCTCCGGAGCCAGCGGGGAAGAAAGAAGCCGAGAGGGCGGAAGGCGCCCTCCCCGCTGCTGGGCCCGGGCACCGGGCTCCGGGCCGGGGTCCTTCCCGCCGGCCGCGAGCACCAGCCGCTTTGTTTGCCCCCGCCTCCGCGTCGAGGGGGGCTCGCGCCGGGCGCTGCACGGGAACGCGGCGGCAGGAAGCGACCGGCCGCGCCGGGGACGCGCGGGGACCCAGGAGTCCGGCCACCGCGAGGGCCGCGTGACGAGACCGCAGAGGGAGCCGGAGCGCCGCCGCGGGCCCCGGGTGGCGGGCCCGGGGCGCCCGTGAGCACAGACCTCCCCGTCGACGGGGGGCGATGTTCCCCTGGCCCGCGGGCTCTTCGGGCTGCCGGGGCATCCCGCCGTTGGGACCAGGGCCCCCGCAGTGGGCGACCCCCGAGGCTGCTCCATGGAGACTCTGTGTTCTCCTCCCCGCCTGGCAGTGCCCGCGTCCCCGCGGGGGTCTCCCTGCTCGCCTACGCCCCGGAAGCCGCGTCGGGGGACCCCGGAGTTCTCACCGCTGTGCCTGCGTGCCCTCGCCTTCTGCGCCCTTGCCAAACCCCGGCCGTCCGCCCTGGGCCTGGGGCCTGGAGAGCTGGCGCCGCGGACCCCGGTGCTGCTGGGCTCCCGGGCCTCGCCATGCACCGGCGACCGGGCGGAGGACGGCCTGACGTACCTCGGGGGACAGGCCGGGCGGCCGAACGACGTGAGCTCCGTGGCCCGCGAAGATGCAGGCGTCGCGGTGTGCCCGGGCGGCGGAGAGGAGGAAGAGGGCGGAGGCGGCTTCCCGCACTCCGGCGCTGGTTCCTACGCACCTCCCGGCCGCTGCCCTGCTCCCCAGCGTCCCCGGGAATCTCCGACCAGCTCCGCCTGGTCCCCGCCCAGGCCAGCCCCGGGTCTGGAGTCCCAGCCTGATGCAGCGAGCAGTCCGCCTCCTGAGCCCAGCTCCCGGCCTCCGCCGCCACCTGCGGGCCTCTCCCCGGAGCCCGCGCCTCTTGAGCAGCCGGTGCCGGGCTCAGCGGCTGCAGCGAGTGGAGACCCGGTGCCGGCCGCGCCCGAGGCACCCGCGCTCAGCCCCTCGACGGCAGACTCCGCTCCCGACGCGCCCGGTGATCTCCGGCAGGAACATTTCAATCGCCTGATCCGCCGCTCGAAACTTTGGTGCTACGCGAAGGGCTTCGCCCTGGACACTCCAAGTTTGCGCCGAGGGCCCGAGCGGCCGTCAGCCAAAGCCCGGGCAGCCGCCAAGAAACGCCGGCGGCCAGCGCCGCCCCCGCGCAGCGTGCAGCCCCGCCGGCCCGCCCCGACGCTCCCCACCTCGAGCACCTTCAGCCTCCTCGACTGCTTTCCCTGTCCCCCCGCCCTGGTGGTGGAGGAGGACGGAGACTTAGGGCCGGCTTCCTCGCTTCGCCTCCAGGGAGACGCAAAGCCGCCGCCTGCCCACCCGCTGTGGAGGTGGCAGATGGGAGGACCCGCTGTCCCCGAGCCCCCGGGCCTCAAATCCTGGTGGGTCAACCTGGAAGAACTGTGAGCGCCGGAACTCTTCTGTCCCCGGGCAAACTAAGGACTCCAGGAGGGAGCCTAGAGGCTCAAATTTGTTCTCCTTTGCGTTTTATGGACTGGGCCGAGGGACCTCAAATGACTGTGATCTTCAAGCACCTGAGAGGTCGTGGTGATATTCCTTCCTACTCATCTTTGCAGAGGAACCAAGGACTGGCGTTCGGAAAAGCCTAACTGTAGAAAGCTGCATGACCAGCTCCATCTCTGCCCTCCCGGCAGGCGGGCAGGGCCTTCACCCCAGGGGAGCAAGGCGGCTACTGCCCAGAGACCAAAAGAAAGGGACAGAGGGACGGACCTTGGTGATGGACAAACCGGTTGTTTCCAAGTTGGGGGCCAGCTTAGGAGTATGGGGGCTGTGGTGGGGTGATTGACAGCTCCCTGGGGACACTCCCACCCCCACTGCCCAGACCTTTAACCCTTTACACCCCCTTCCCTTTCCTTGTCTTCCTCCCCCCCCCCTCCAAGTTCAGGTGATTCTCCTATTGGCGAGTTTCAGTCTCAGCCACCAGACTTTAACCCTTTTGTCCAGCTTTGGGGTTTCCTTATGCCATAAGGTTTGAGGGGTGAAAGATCCCCTCAGAGAAGGGCAGAGGGCCCTGTTGTGCTGCCCAGGGCTGGTTTTGCCTGGGGAAGAAGCCAAAAAGTGGAAGAAATCAATAAAATCAGACCAAACAAGTTGTCTTTCGAGGTCCTCTTCCCCCAATTTATGAATGGGACGGGGTGGAGTTAGAGGGTAGTCTGAATCCATTCTTCAGACACCCAAACTCAACCCCTTTCACGGGGTGGGTACGAGAAACTGTCTGCGGAAGGCAAATGAGAGCTCTCTGGGGCTGGGAGGGAACCTGGGCTGGGCCACGGTAAGCGTTTTTTTAGCCTCAGGCATTTTGGAAGTTGTCGGGGATCTGATGGATCAGAAGGGGGCAGGGTCTGGGGATTAGGTTTGGGTCAGAGGTTGTGTTTTTCAGGGAGAGGAGCTAGGCCTGGACCGCACCCAGTCAGAAGGACTCCTTGAGTCAGAGGTTGGAATGGTTATCTCTAGGGGGGTGGGGGGAGGGGGGGAATCAGGTTCAGGGATGGTTGAGGTATGCAGGTTGGCCATGCTTTGAGATATCCCCGTAATTGAGGGACCTAGTGGCCCTTATGTCTGCTTTATGCAAGTGGGTAAGAACACCTCATTCCCAAAATTGGGGCCAGGAAGAACAATTCCCACATGACCCTGGGGAAGTACTGTCTCCTTTTCATAGAGCAGATCCTTGAGGAAAACTCGGACCTCAAAAGTGTGTTTTCAGAGCTGTCCCCTTTCCCTGTGGGTGGGGAGGAGAGGGGAGGGGAGCGATGGGGTGGGTGGGCACTTTGGCTCTCTTTTTCCTTTAACATCTGGCCTTTATGAACCCTGCTGACCTCCCCTCCCCCCTCCAGCTGTGTCCTAGGGAGGGGGAAGGAGAAGCGGGGGAGTGCTTTCCACTCAGGGAGATCTGTCTTCTCCTGCTCCCCAGGAATGAAAACCTAAGGAAAAGGGCAAATTTGGGGAGTGGGGGAGGCACCCTGAAGAGAGGGTGATTGCCGGGAGAAGTGGGGAAAGGCAGATGCCTCGTTTGTGGTACGTGCCTTGCTTTCGGTGGAGTGGTTGGATGGTCTTTGTGCCTTTCAACCTGCCTGGAGCAGGGGGCAGAGAGCTCCCTCTGGGGAAAGCACCTCTTCTGAGAGGGGAGGAGTGGGGCAGCTCGGCTTCCCTCCCCCATTGGAAGGGTTCATCCTCTACCTGACACCTTTTGGTCAGAACTAGAACTCCCCCCTGGGCAAGGTTTAACTCGGAGATTCTCAGAGCTCCAAGCATCTCTAGAAACTTAGTAGGCATTTTTTGGGAATAGGGAGCAGATTTGATTGTAGACATACCACAGCAAATTAGCACAGAGGTGACAGTTTTCAAACAGGCATTTTTCCTCTCACACTTGAACAGGCCAGGACAAAATGAGCATGGGGCTCTGCTGCTCCCAAGGCTCTAGGGGAGAGTCCCTTCCTTGCTCTCCAGCTTCTGATGGCCCTAGGCTGTCCCTGTCTCCTGTTCAGGAGGCCTCTCTTCTCCAAAGGACATTCGTCATTGATTTTAGAGTCCCACCCAGTATTCTGGGCTGATTGTGTGACCCAAGCTTCCTCTTTCCTACTGTTTTGACACAAGGTCTTACTCTGTGGTCCTTGATGGCCCAGAATTTGTGATGTAGACTAGGCTGAACTAAAACTTACTGTAATCCCCCTGCCTCTGCCTCTTAAGTGCAGAGACTACAAGTGTGAACCACTGACCCTGTGAGAACTCCTTTTCTAAGGAAGGCCACAGTCACAGGTTCTTGAGGGCTAGGGGTTAGGATGTGTCTTTAGGGGATCCTACCTGTCAACCTGCTCTAGAACAGTCCTAGAGAAAGGAAAGTTGCCAAGGAAACATGGGCTGGGATTGGGGTGCACACAAATCCTCTCCAGGTTGGACCACTATCCCTTTAGGGTCCACAAGGCCCTCCCCTTCCTCGGACTCCAATCTTTCTTTGCATCAGAGTCCCCAGAAGGAGCAGAGTGGTGAGCTGGTGCTCTTTCCATGCTCACTCCCAGTTTGTCAGGGATTAAAAGTTCACATCTTTGCTTCTCACCAAGGTGTTTGTTGAGACAAGCTTTCATGTAGTCCATGCTGGTGAACTCACTATGTAGCTAAAGCTAGCCTTGAAAGCCTGATCTTCTTCCTCTATCCTCTGAGTTGGGCATTGCAGAGGTGTACCACCACTTCCTGCTCACTAGCTGGCTCTCTTTAAGTCCTTTTTCTTTAGTCTCCAGGCTCCTGGGTTTCTGGCCCCTCTCCCCTCTCTCCCCTGAATCTCTGTAAGGCCCCAGACCACCCTTGCTTCCCATCTTCTCTTCCTCTGGCATTCTCAGCTGCCTCCAGGAACTCTGTCCCTTCCCCCTTAACCTGTTTGCAGCCTGACTTCTGTCCCTGAAACAACTTTTGGGAGAGTCAGAGGGTGACAGCCACTCCCACATATCCGATAATCACTCCCTGCCTCAACCTCTGGGCTTTCCTGTGACCTCTGACCGGCCGGACGTTCCTGATGCTGGCCTGGTTCACTCGAAAGGTCCCTGGTCTATCTCCCCCTTACTTTCTCAGGTGTCCCCTGATGTGCAGTGGTACCTCCCCAGCTACTGTTCACTTGGACTCTCTCTGTTCTCATCTCCTTTCCTTGAGCCCCTCTCCTGAGCCTGGGTTTCATATCTCCAGGTGGACACTCTCAGCTCCTCTCCCTATTGTTCCTCTGCCCATGTTGGTCCTGGCCAAGTGTCCACCCTGGGTACTGTTCTCCGTCTCCACCAGATCTGACAGCTTGACCAGAACAACTCTCCTAACCCCACTGTCTGTTTCCAAACTGTACCTCCAGAGATCTACATCACCCTCTCTATTTTCTTTTTCTTTTTTGTTTTTGTTTTCCAAGACTCTCCAAGGTGTCTCTGTCTGCTCTGACTGCCCTAGAACTTGCTCTGTAGACCAGGCTGGCCTCAAACTCAGAGATCTGCCTGCCTCTGCCTCCTGAATGCTGGGATGAAAAACATGTACCACCTGGTGCCCTCTCTCTTCCCTCCTTTCCCCTTTCCCTTCTCTGACAGGATCTTCCTGCCTCAGTCTCCCAAGCCTAGGGGGGTGCCACCATTGCCTATGCCTCCCTGTATCTCTTGTACCCACCATCTCTGTTCCATCATGGCTCTGTGCCTACTCTCTGAGCCCCCAACTGTTGTAGCAGCTGCCTCTCCAGTTCCTGCATGTCTGGTCTCTCTCTGACTCCTTCCCATCCCTTCCTTCTTAGTGGGTCCCCTGGCTCTCTTCAATGTAACTTCCTTGGCCTGTCATTTGGGACCCTGTGTTGTTTGGCCATGACTCTCCTGTCCAGCTTTGACTACTTTACTTCAATTTACACACAGTGGCATCTACCAAATTGGAAAATATTTCCTCCTCTATATACCCACTCCTTCCTTTACCCTCTTTCTCCAAAGCCCATTTGAAAAGGACGTATTTTCCATGGAATCTTTTGAGTCTCCAGTTGAATGTGACCAATGCCACACCTAGATTTATTTTATTGTTGTGTGTGTGTGTGTGTGTGTGTGAGATGTGGGGGTGGACATGTGTCATAGAGTATATATGGAGATCAGGAGATCATAGGACAACTTGGTAGAGTTGGTTCTCTCCAGCCTCCTTGCCATGGATCCCAGGAATCAAACTCAGACTGTCAGGCTTACATAGCAAGAGCTTTTACATGCTGAGCCGTCTCACACTGGTCCTGAACTCTTCAATCTTCATTTCCTGGAAGGCACAGAGGAAAAAGGGCTTTGGGGTCAAGTGCCCCTCCTCCCTGTGGAGGAGCTGGGTCAGGATTCCACAGTGCGGTCAGTGCCTCAAGTAGGATGAGAAACAATCCATGTGATCCCCTCCTTAAGGTCTCTCCACAGACATGCTGTGCTACTCCAATTGAGTGGATTGTCCTCTCTGGGCTTCTGAGTCACCACCTAAAACTTTGACCAAAGCCTTCATTTCCTGATGTTGACTGGAACTGAACTGACAGTCGCTGACGTGCAACATTATTTTAGAATCACTCCTGTAGCTACAAAAGCTTCCGGAGAGGATGCTGCCCAGCTTGACAAGTTCCCTACAGAATGTTTAGATTCTCTTTAAGATAAAGAGTCGGGGCTGGGCTAGTGAGAGGGCTGAGCAGGTAAAGGTGCTTGCTGCCAAGCCAAAGGATCTGAGTTCAATCCTAGAGACCCACATGGTGGAAGAAAGGACGACTCCTGCAAATTGTCCTCTGACCTCCACACACATGTCATGGTGCAAAGGCACATACACTCATGCTGGCGCACACACACACACACACACACAATTTCTATTTTTAAAGCTGGGCATTAATGATAAGGTTATAATTCTTGCGCTGTTTTTCTCATTCTTCCATGCAGTTAGCTAGTCTCTCTTGTTTCATTTATTTTAGGTCTTGGATCAGCACCCTGTACACAGAAGGCAGTTATGAGTGCTTGCTTGATGCTACACGGGTGTTCCAAGGACCCACAGCAGAGTGGGGAGCAGCCCTTTGCCCAGGGTGCAGTTCCAGAGGTTTCCCACAAGATGCCACTGTCTGCTCGCACCAGCAGGACACTGGCTTCCGACTAGAGGGTGCAGAAGAGATTAATTCTCATTAGCAATTGAGTGCCTTGCAGTACTGGCCCCTGGGCTAGGCCTTGAGTGATGGCGATGACTTACGTGACCACTACTCTCAAGAACTTAAGGCTAACGTCAAATGCTGTGCATGCATTATTTTGCTTTCTAAACAATAAAGAATATCTGCTCAACAGCCTAGGAACCGACTTGCCTGAGGTCACACGGCCTGTGGAGGAGAGCTTATCCTTAGATGGCCTGACTGTTCTTCTCCTGATAGCTGCTATCACACAGCAGGCACAGCAGGCACTTTGATACTTGGATGGCCCTTGCAGGGAGCCAGGCATTGTTCTGAGCGCCTTTTTTTTTTTTTTTTTTAAAGACAGGGTCTCACTATTTATCCTTAACTGGCCTGGAACTCACTACATAAACCAGGCTGGTCCGGAACTCACACATCTGCCTGCCTCTGTCTCCCACAAGTTAGGATTAAAGGTGTGTGCCACTACGCTTGTCTTGTTTAAGTTCCGTGTGTAGGGGGACATGTATGCATGCCACGGTGCACACACATGGAGAGGTCAGAGAACAACTTTGTGGCGCAGCTCTATGCCAGAGCCACAAAGACACAGAGTGTGTGCCTGTGTGTACCTGTAGCAGCGCAGGAAAAGCAGGTCATGTGATCCCTTCTTTAGGTTGTGGGTACTTACAGGTAGGCTTCTCAACTTCAGCTGAGTGGCCTATTGTCTCTGAGCCTCGGTGCTGCCATCTAATATCAGTGGATTTTGTGACAAACGTAGCTGGTTGGTTACCTGTGCTAGTTAGTTTTTGCCAACTTGACATAACCTTAGAGTCACCTGGGAAGAGGAATTGCCCAGATTAGATTGGCCTGCGGCTTTGTCTGTAAGAGGTTTTCTTGATTGATGATTGACGTGGAGGTCCCTGCTCACTGTGGGCCAGTGGCATCATCCCTAGATAGATGGGTCTGGGCCCTATAACAAAGCTGGCTGAGCATGAGCCGATAAACAGTATTCCTCCATGGTTTCTGCTTTCCTTCCTGTCCTGACTTTCTTCAATGGTGGATTGTGACCTGAACATGTAAGATGAAATAAACCCTTTCCTCCCCAAGTTGCTTTTGGTCGTGGTACCTATCATAGTGATGAGTTATCACAAAAACAGAGCACTTCAAAAAAGGAGGGAGCTGAAGCTGCGGCTTAGGGTACAGCCTTTGCGGAGCATCCGGAGGTCCTGGTTTCAGTCTTCAGTGGTGGGGGTGGGGGTGGCAGCTAGGAGAAGTGGGCATGGGGAGAGCAAGAGGGGCAAGACTGAAACTGCACGCAGTTGACCATGTCCAGCTTTACTGTCTGGCCCCCATCCCGACCTAGGTTACACATCTCCTCCTGGGGCCCACTTGCAGTGAATTACTCCATCATGCTGGCTTCTGTGTTGGCATTGGGGCCGGTTGAGAGTTCATGGAGTTCTTCTGGGACCAAGGCTCTTGCCCAGGTGCCCAGGGACGCGAATTATCAGCACAGGGCTGGATAAGAACAGCTCAGGGATGTGTGGAGAGAGAGGCGGGGCCAAGGACAGAACCCCGATGACATCAGGGGTCCAGAGAGCGGGGAGGGATGCAGGGTGCCCTGGAGGCCACTGCTAATTGTCCATCAACTTACGTGCTTCCCGCCTGTCCAGGGCACTCCTTCATAACCTCCCTTGCAGTCGGATGTGGCCTTGTGACTGCATGCATTTCCATTAGTGGGCTGCAGGGGGGCAGTGTTGCATGCCTTCGCAGCCTAGCTATGCCCTTTCTCCTGGTTTACATATCCCAGCAGGGCAGTCATGAGACCAGAAGGGTGCCCTAGAGGGTAGTACAGTGGCACATGGAAAGAGCCAGAGACTCTGAGTGGCCCTGGCAACAGAGTCCCAACTGACTTATGTTCATTTGGAACTAGAGGTGGAAACCGTTTTAATGGTCTGTCTTTTTATTTTATTTATTTATCTTAAATAGTGTCTCTTTATATAGGCTTGGCTTAGCTAGAACTTGATATAAAGCCCAGACTGGCATTGAATTTGCAGTGACCATCCAGCCTGTGTGTCTTCCAAATATTGAGATTCCAGGCATTAACCACCACACCTGTTTGTCTTATGAGCCATAGTTGTAGTCGCTTTGTTTATTCTGAGGCAGGGTCTCCTATAGTCCAGGCTGGCCTTAAATTGTATATGCAGAAAAAAATGACCTTGAGTTCCTGATCCTCATGGTCACCCACATCTGTCTAAGATCTAGTTTCAATAAAGATTTAAACTCAAAGGTTAGGAGATAGAGAGAGGGGGACTGAGGAAAAGGACTCCCCAACCGTTGTTTTCTGTGTTACAGGAATTTAATTAATTAATATCACTTGGCTAAACCACGCTAATGCAGTTGCATAATACAAGTATATGACTTATGCATCTAATTAACAAAATTTGTCTCATTAGCCAGGTGTGTGGTACACATACCCACACACCTATAATTCCAGCATTTGGGAGGCAGAGGCAGAAGACTATCCTAATTGTGAGACCAGCTCAATCTACATTCTAAGTTCTAGGCCAGCCAGAGCTTCATGTGAGACATTATCTCAAAAGGTGTGGAAGTGGGACCTGGAAGAGAC
Source organism: Cricetomys ansorgei (assembly GCA_026225945.1). NCBI lineage: Eukaryota > Metazoa > Chordata > Mammalia > Rodentia > Nesomyidae > Cricetomys > Cricetomys ansorgei. Next base: position 16,449,449 of record JAMJFZ010001881.1, read on the forward strand.
ACAGCAGTTAAGAGCAGTTGGTGCTTGTGCTGGTTGGCTTTCTGATGCTGTAATAAACACCATGACCAAAAACAACTTCAGAGGAGGAAAGGGTTTGTTTGGCTTACATATCCTGATCACAGTCCACCACTGAGAGAAGCCAAGGCAGGAAACCCAAGCAAGAAGGAACCTGGAGGCAGGAACTGAAGCAGGGGCCATGGAGGAGCACTGCTTATGGACTTGTTCCCCGTGGCTTGCTCAGCCTGCTTTCCTATGGCCACCAGGACCACCCAGAGTGAACTCAGCCCTCCTAGGTCAATTATTAACTAAGGAAATGCCCTATAGGCCATCAGGGGAGGCATTTTCTCAATTGAGGTTCCCTCTTCTCAGAGGACCCTGGCTTGTTTTAAGTTGACAAGAAACCAGGACACTGACTGCTCTTGCAGAGGACTGGAGTTCAGTTCCCAGAACCCATATCAGGCAGCTCACAACTGCCTGTAACTCTAGTTCCAGGGGATCCAACAAATCTGTTTCTGGTCTCTGAGAACAGTTGCATGTGTACAGTGAATGTGTGTGTGTGTGTGTGTGTAGATCTGTACATATACACCTAAAATAAATATTTTTTAAAATAAAATCAGTCTTAAACACACACACACACACACACACAAATAGGAGTGATGGCTCCGCAGTTAAGAGCACAGGCTGCTTTTCTAGAGGACCTGAGTTCAATTCCCAGCTTCCACATGGTGGCTCACAATTGTCTGTACCTCTGGTCTAAGGGGATCTGACATCCTCTTCTGACCTTTGTGGCACCAGGCAAGTAAGTGTTGCATGGACATACATATACAATAAAATGATTTTTTTAATTAAAAAAAAAATCAGGGGCTGGAGAGATGGCTTAGCAGTTAAGAGCACTTCTGCTCTTCCAGAGGACACAGGTTCAATTCCCAGCACCCACAACTGTCTCTAATTCCAGTTCTAGAGATCCAATACCTTCTTCTGACTTCAGTGGGTCCTACATGCAGGTGCATAGACATGCACGCTGGCAAAATATCCAGACATGTAAGATTATAAAATAAAAATAAAGAAGACAAAAAAGCCCAGTTGTAGTGGTGCATGCCTTTAATCCCAGCATCTGGGAGACAGAGGCAGGTGGCTGGATATCTGTGAGTTCGAGGCCAGCCTGGTCTACAAAGTGATTTCAAGGACAGCCAGAGTTACAACAGAGAAACCCTGTCTCAGGAAAAAAAAAGTCCCTTTTTGATTTATAAGCATGATGAATGGGTGTTGAAGACACTGTGTAACACGTGCTTCCCACAAACCTTGCTGTGTGTGTGTGGAGGGGAAACAAAACTGGAAGTGCGGCTCAATGGTAGAGCACCCACCCTTCAGTCACCAGCACCGGGGAAATGAACGTGCTGGGGTGAGGGGGTGGGGAGGCTTTAATCCCAGAACTCTGGAGGCAAAGGCAGATGGATCTCTATGAGTTCAAAGCCAACTTGGTCTACATAGTGATTTCCAGGTCAGCCAATGCTATATAGTGAGAGCCTATCTCAAAACAAAACAAGCAAACAAAACAAAACGAAAACCCCACAATCAATAGAAAACTAGCCAGATAAATTCAACCTGTCCTAAGGAATGTCAGAGTCACAGTAGGGCTAAGGATGTAGCCAGTGGTGCATTGCTTGCCCAGCATGCGCAAGACCCTGGATCCAATCCCTAGCATTGAAGAAAGGGCTGATGGAGGAATGGTTGAAGGAGTAGGAAGTAAGAGAAGGTGGAGGAGAAAGTGGGCTGCCGGTGTTGGATGTCACCCAAGATCAGATGGAGGAAGGTCCACAGACTTCGCTTTTGGTGGCGCCAGTGAGTCCTTTGTGGAGAGAGCGAAGGCAACCGGCAGAGCAGGCGTCTCTTTTGTGGAACTCAGTATGGAGGACGAGATGGGGAAGCCTAGAAGGGCTCGAAGAAACCAGCAGCCTCACAGCTAGTTAGGGGTGGGTGAAGGGCTGAGGCGTTTGTGCAGTATCACTGAGGGAGTGAGGATGCTCAGGGAGGGACTTGTGGTCCTCAACAGGCTCCAACTTGCTTCTGTGGACACACGCATGTGCGTGCGCACACACATACACACACACTCACACACGCATGCACACGCATGTACACACACATGCTTACAGGACTGAAAGCCAGATGTGCCTGGCAAAACATAGGTTGGCAGCTGTGCGGGCAGAGGTGGGAAGATGACTTTAAGAAGTGGGCAACTAGTTTGAAGAAGGGGGAGACTGAGGAGCATGGAGGAAGTGTTCAAGAGGGAAACTACTAACGATACAGAAAGAACTGGAGACTGGGAGCAGAGGGACCAAGTTTCCTGGGCCAGGGTGTTTTTTCCCTAGGGCTCCTTTGAGGGATAGGAGTGCAGCCCACCCAGGGTGGAAACTTCTTCCCATTTTACACAGGACATGTTAAGAAACTTGAGAAAGAGAGCGAGAGCAAGGATGATCCAAGAGTTTGGGTTAGACAGGGTAGGAGGCTGAAGCCAGGGACCCGGTGGGACTGTGAATCCCGTAGGAAGTGGAGGAGTGGAGGGTGCGGTAGGCGGGAGGGGCGGCAGGTCAGAGGAGGCTGCGCACTGCTTGAATTTTGCTGGACCACAGACCCACCAGCAACCCCATGGAGAGAAGTAGGGAGCCATTGTGGGAGTGAAGGTCCGGGGGCTGAAGCCCACGAGGTGGGAGGAGCGCCCAGAGAGAGCAGAGCACTCCTCCTGCAGCCCCAGTGTCTCCCCTGGGTTCCTAGCTCGTCCACTTCAGAAGGACTGGCACACTCCTGCCAGTGAAGCCAAGCACACCTCTTGTTGCATTGTTAATTTATTATTATTTATTAAGTATGTATTTATTTGTTTGTTTGTTTATTTATGTGTGAGTACATTCTGCCACAGTACTCATGTCAAAGTCAGAGGAGTTGGCTCTCTCCTTCCACCATGTTCCAGGGATTGAATTTCTGTAGTCAGGCTTGGAGACAAATGCCCTTACCCACAAAGCTATCTTTCCCACCCTGTTTTTTTGCTTTTTTGAGACAGTTTTTGAGACAGAGTCTCATGTAACCCAGGCTAGCCTCAAACTAACTATGTAGCTGAGGCTGGCCTTGAATTTCTGATTCTCTTGCCTTTACCTCCCAAGTACTGGGATTCTAGGTATTATAGGTATTCACCATCATACCGATATCCACCATGGCCATTTTTAATTTATTTGTATTTATTTGTTTGCTTGTTTATTTGTTGTTTGTTTTGGATTTTTGAGACAGGGTGCTCTGTAGTCCTGGCTGTCCTAGAACTCACTATGTAGACCAGGATGGCTTCAAACTCAAAGAGATCCACCTGCCTCTGCTTCCTAAATGCTGGGATTAAATGTGTGCGCCACAACTGCCTAGCCAATATAGAGTTCTTCAATGTAGTCCAGACTCATAGTGATCCTCCTGCCTCAGGCTCTGGAGAACTAGGGTTATAAATTATAGTGCTCTACTACAATTGGTTGGTTGTTTTTTGTTTTTTTTTTTTAAGATTGGCCTATTTTTATTGTATGCACTTAAGTATTTGCCTGCATGTATGTCTGTGTACCATGTGTGCCTGGCACCTGCGAAGGCCAAAAAACGTCCGGTTTCCTGGAACTGGAGTTATAGCTGGTTGTGAGCTGCCATGTGGGTGCTGGAAACTGAACCTGATCCTTTGCAAGAGCAGTCAGTGCTCTTACCCACTGGGCTATCTCTCTAGCACCTCCCCATTTTGTTTTGGGTTTTTTTTTGTTTTGTTTTTTTTTTAAGACAGGGTCTCGAATTTGCCCTGTAGATCAGGCAGTTCTCTAACTCACAAAGATTCTCTTGACTCTCCAGAGCCCTGGGTTGCTGTGTGATGTAACAGGTTCTTCAGAGATGGAAACATTCTATCCTGCAGGAAGCTCCTTGAGTGAGAAAGTAAACAACTCAAAATAGTTTCAGGAAGTCCCTGAAACTGACCTGATTCACTAGGCCCCTCCCTGCCAGAGTAAGCAATAAATAAATAAATCTGAGGGTCCTTCTCAGACTAGTGGAGCAGAAGCGAAGACTCCAAGGGCAGACCAGCTGTCTGGAAGAAACAGAAACCAGCTGAGCTGCCTGGAAGTTTAGACCAACTGAGGCACCTGAGAAGGACATGATCCAACCTGTTGAGCTGCCTGCAGTCTGTGCAGTGAGCCCCAGATTTGTGAGCTGTCACCCATGCTGGGGTGGGCTTTAGTGATGCAGCTGTCCTTGAGGCAATTCCTCTCCTGTAAGTCAGTCCCTCACCCACATTCCTGTAAGTAACTCCAATAAAACTCACTGGTTGGCCATGTTGGACTTCGGTGTTATCTGTACTTTGGGCTGTTGGATCCCAGTCTGGGGCGAGTATACATATATGTTGTGTCTCTGCAGGAAAAGTTTGTCACACAACATGGAATTAAAGGCATGCGCCATCGTGTCCAGCTCTTGTTTTGTTTGGTTTGAAATAGGGCCTTGCGATGTAGAAAGCCTCAAATGTTGAATCCTCCCGCCTCAGCCTCCCACGTGGGCTCCCCCAGCCTTCAGCTCCAGCTCCTAGGTTTCCACCCTCTAGGTTACAAATATTTCAAAGGAGGCTTGCTGCCCTGGCTTTTCTGTTAAGGACCTTGAGAGAACCTTGTTAAGGACCTGTTCTCCTAACAGGAACAGGGGATGCTTCTGCTTCCACAGCAGCAAATCTAAGGTCACGTGACCATATCTGTGGCAAATACAGAAGAGCACCCTGAGAGATCCTGAGCCTCTTGTCTCTCTGGCTTCCTCCTCTTCCTCCTCTTCTTCCCATCTATTCAGTTCTATCTATGGGTTCTCTCCTTCAAGATATGGGTTCTAGGGCTTAAACTCAATTCTTTAGGTGTGGCAGCAAGCACACTGACTGAGTCATCTTTCAGGTTCTCTGTTTTTTCTTTTGCTGTTGTTTGTTTGTTTGGTTTGCTAGTTAATGAGAAAGGCTCTCATGTATCCCAGGTTGCCCTTAAAAACTTAACTGTTTTAAAATAAATAATAAATAGAATAGTCATGTATCACCATGCCAAGCTTGCATTTAATAAAATGATGGCAGGGTGGCACATGCTTGCAATCTCAGTTGTGTAGCTGGGGCAGGGGGATTACAAGTTGGAAGTGTGCCTGAGCTCACTTTGACAAGTCTCAAAACTACAGCAGCAGCAACAGCAACAAAATGGCCAGCAAGATGTCTCTGTGAGACTGAGTTTGGATACTGGAACCCACATGGTGGATGGAGAGAACCAGCTTCTGCAGTTTGTCCTCTGGCCTCCAGAAGTGCACTGGGGTGTGCATGTGTGCAGACACATACATAGTAAATAAAATAAATATAATCTTTATAAGAATACCAAGAGCTGGAGAGATGACTCAGTGGTTAAGAGCATTTGCTGCTCTTGCAGAAGATTCAGGTTTACTTCCCAGTATCCGTGTAAAGAAAGCAGTGCCTCAGGCTGGAGATATGGCTCAACAGTTAAGAGCACTGGCTGTTCTTCCAGAGGTCCTGAGTTCAATTCCCAGCACCCATAGGGTGGCTCACAACCATCTGGAATGGGATCTGATGCCCTCTTCTGGCATACAGGTGTGCATACAGATGGAGCACTCATATACATAAAATAAATAAAACTTTAAAAAGAAAGAAAGAAAAAAAACAGAAGCAGTGCATCACAATGTGGTCCTGTAACTAACCCTAGCTCTAGGGAATCTGATGCCCTCTTCGGGCCTCTACAGGCACCTGCACACATGTGGCCTGCACTCACACAGATACTCATGCCCATATGCATACAAATAAATAAAAATTAAAAAAAAAATAAGGCCAAGTGTGGTAGTACACACCTTTAATCCCAGCACGTAGGAGGCAGCAGAGACAGATGGATCTCTGTAAGTTTGAGGCCTGCCTTGTTGACATAGTGAGTTCCAGGACAGCTAGTACTATGTGGTGAGGCCCTGTCTCTGATAAATAAGTAAATAAATAATTAATTAATAAATAATAATATTTAAACTGAATGTGGCACATGCTTACAATCTCTATACCCTGACAGAACCTTGTAGTTCAGAGACCAGGAATGGGAACACTTCTTTTTCCTAGAATTCTGTAGGAAATCCTGTCTATGTGTGTCCTGTGAGCTGGATCCCTACATGTGTCTGTGAGAGGTCTCTGGGCCTGTTTATGAGCCATATTTGCATGCAGGCATAAGTCTGAGAGTGCTCAGGGGCGTACATGGTAGGCTTCTACGTCATCTCTCCCATGTACACTAGAGTGTGTCTCTTGGTTGGGCACAACTGTGTCTAGGAATGTGTAAAATGCATCTCTTCTGCACAGACAGAGGAGGTCAGCCTGGTGATGTGTCTGTGCAAATGCAGTTAGAGAGTGATTCTTCAGCAGTAACAGGCTGAATTGGGAAAGATTTGGGGAGGAGTTGGTACCAGTTCCCTTAGACTGGGGACCACAACCTTTTCCTGATATCTGCCTTAGGAGGAATGTGACCAAAGAAAGGGAAAAACTTATATAGTGCCCAGGGCTGTGGGTGTAGGGAGGATGGGCCACTGGTCCTGGCCCAGAGAGAGTGGGGAGCGGTTTAGCTGCTGCCTAGAATAGCTGTCTGAAATTTTGATTCCAAAACACATCCTTTTCTAGACAAGAGTGGTGGTGTATACCTGTAATCCCAGGACTTGAAAGGCTGGGACAGGAAGAGGCTCACAGTGAGTTTAAGGCTCTCCTGGGCTACTTAGTGAATTCAAGGCAGAGGCAGGTAGATCTCTGTGAGTTCGAGCCCAGCCTGGTCTACAGAGTGAGCTCCAGGACAGCCAGAGTTACAACAGAGAAACCCTGTCTCAAAAAACCAAATAAATAAATAAATAAATAAATAAATAACAATAATAATGATAATAAATAAAATGAAATAAAGTTTCATTTTTATATGTTTGGAGGGGTACCCTCTAAGACCAGAGGAAGAAGTCAGATCTCTTAGAGCTGGAGTTGCTGCTGATTGTGAGGTGCCCCACAGGGATGCTGAGAACAGAAATAGGGTGGTCTGGAAGAGACAGTACATGCTAGTGACTGCTGGGCCATTCCTCCAGCTCCTCCTTGTCGTGGAGGACCCTAATTCCTGAGTGCCGGGATTAAAGGCATGTGCCATCACTGCCCGGCAAGAATGAAACTTTAAACAATGTGTAAATTAACAACAACAATGTGGCTAGGGAAATGGCTCCATGGTTACAAACTTGCAGAGGTCAGGAGTTCAATTCCCAACACCCACTTCAGGCGGCTCAGGATTGCCTCCCAGCTTCTGGCCCAGAGGATGCAATGCCTTTTTCTGGTCTCCAAGGGTATCTACATGCATGTGCACAAATGCATGCTCACACACAGACTCTAAAGTAAAATAAAAAATATACAAACACAAACAAAAACAAAACTTTTTTTTTCCTGGAAAAAAGGTTGGTATCTATCCTGTCCAGTGTCCTCCAAGGCCCCTCACCCACCCCAACCGCCCCAATATTCACTGGCTCCTAGGGAGAGCTGCTGGTAGACCCTGGGGAGGAAGAGGACTGAGGGGCAACCTATTGGTGAATGAGAGACTATAGTTAGTCGAGACAAGGCTGTATCAACCTGTCTGGCAGAGCGCCTGCTCAGGGATCTGTAGCATGGAAAGAGCTACCCCTGAGAGTAGAGTTTACCAGCCAAGGAGACACCTGCTGTCCCAAGCTAGACACCCTCCAGTTCTGTAAGTCCTTATCCCATTTGCCCCACGTGCCCTGGGCATAATGGGGTCTGAGAGTGTGAAGGTCAGGGTCCTGCCTCTCAGATCTTCCCTGCTTGAATTCCTGCCTTGGCAGTGGGCTGTCCTGGTGCCAGGCCTCCTGGGGGAGTCTGCTTTTCCTGTGCCAGGGCCCTGTGCCCATCCTGCCTCTGCTTCCCACTTCCTCCTCAGTCTGAGCTGGCACAGCAGCGGCCGCACCTCCTCTCAGCACCTTCCAACTGGGCGCAGCCAAGTAGCGCTCAGCCCACAGCAGCAGGCAGCTTGCAGCAGCCCGATGCTGGCAGGCTCCCCGTGCCTGATCCTCCTCTCTCCAGCCTCCTTCAGCCTCACCTTCCTGTCTTCCACATTCTAGGGGCCCGAGGAGAGCCCCCCTTCTCAGACTTACCTGCAATGGGGCCCTTCCTGGGTTAGGGGCTCCATTTTTTCTTTTTTCTTTGTTTCTTTCTCTTTTCCCCCTTCCTTCCTTCCTTCCTTCCTTCCTTCCTTCCTTCCTTTCTTTCTTTCCTTCTTTCTTTCTTTCTGGTTTTTGAGACAAGGTTTCTCTATTTCTCTGTTGTAACTCTGGTTGTCCTCGAACTCACTCTGTAGATCTGGCTGTCCTTGAACTCAAAGAGATCCACCTGCCTCTGCCTCCCGAGTGCTGGGATTAAAGGCATGCGCCACCACCACCCAGCTAGGGGCCCTGTTTTGAGTATATCTTCAGTCCTAGCCACGGTGAGCTCTAGGCCACTGAGCAAAATGGGTGTCTTTTGTAGGGACTCATCAGTCCAGGCTCCTTCGGCCAGCTGATTCTGAGACAAAGTGAGCTACTTTCTGAATCCAGCATGGCCTCTCAGATATTCTGAAGTGACATGAACACTTTTATTTGGGTACCTTGTCACTACAGGCCCTGTGATCTCTTCTGGGTGTTGGCCTCATGGGCTCCCTGACACTCTGGCCTGGGTTTCCCAGGTAACTGTGAGTACACGTAGGGACCAAAGTCCTTGGCCTGCTGGCTGCCTGTGGACAGATGCCACACACAGGGTCACATGTATTTTGGGGTCTTCTCCCTAGGCTGAGCTCAGTTGAGTTTTAAGAGTCTTGGATTTATGCCCAGAGTGGTGTTGCAATGCCTTTGATCCCAGTGTTTGGGAGGCAGAGGTAGGTGGATCTCTGTGAGTTAGAAGCCAGCCTGGTCTATATAGTGCATTTTAAGCCAGCCTGAGCTATACAGTGAGAACCTGTCTCAAAACAAAAACAAAAAGCAACCCCCCCTGCCTCCTAGAAAAAATACTTCAAACCCGGCCCCTCTTTCAAACCCCGCCCCCCTTTGGATTCCTGTGGATCTCTGTGGGATTCTGGAGCCTGGCAGATGCCCAGGCCTGGGTGAGTTGGACCTTACCTGGTACCAATCAAGATACTGGAAATGTAGATTTAACCCCTACCTGCCTGGATCATAGCAGGCTACATCAACAAAGCCCACTGTCAGTTCAATGCTGGCCCAGACGGAGGCATGAACCCTACTGACCAACTCTATGAGCTTCATGTAGCCAGCAGGGTGCCATGTCAGAGGCTTTGTGGCATAGGGGAATTAAGGTGTGCTCCCTGAAACCCTGGATTTCCCCCTCTTCTTTGTTGCTCTTTGGCTCTTCTTGCCTTGCCTCTAACCAACCTCTTGTTCCCTTGCTGAGTCAGCAGACTATACTGCACAGAATACAAACAAGCACAAAGGGCTTTTGTCACCCCACCCTGAGCTCAGCTTTGGGGCTCCTCCTGACCCCCTCCTGCCAACCTCCTGCCTCCGACCTCATGCCACCCCATCTGGAGTTTGCTGCTGCGGTATTTTTCCATGGTGCTGCTCTGCCTCACACACGTTGGGGAGATAGATCCAAAGTCTGTGTCTATATATACCTCCCCACCCCCGGACGGCGTGCGTCTCCTTCTCCAGGCTGTGGTCGTGCAGTCTGTCGCTCGTTAAGGCACTTCTCAGATTTTGCGTGTTTAATATTTTATCCAGGAAGCACTTCTGGCTGGGTGTTCTGGAAGGTGGCGTGAAGCTGACAGAATGTCAGGCCCCGGAATGATGCTTATGGCTGGCGGCGGTGGGACAAACACGTGGGAGTCTGGAGAACAGTGACATCAGCTTCTGGCTGTTGGTCAGAGGCTCCAGCATGGGGGTCCCGTGGCAAGGTGGCACTGGGGAGAGCATATCAGATATGGGCTCCTTCGGTGTCCCTTCCTTGGGACACATAAGCAATTCTGGAAGTGGCTTCTTGGGTCCAGCTGCTCAACTGTGTCAACGGGAAGAAGCCCTTTGATTCCGTGGGGATGTCACCCATCTCCCAAGGCGATGCACACAACACAGTGGGAAGGAGCAGAGGGCTGGATTAGAGGCTCTGGGGGCTGCTGTGGGACTTTGGGGTCCCTGAACTCTCTGGGTTCCTGTGGGTGACAGGGAGAGCCATCAACATCTATCTTCCCAGCTGGCACGTTGGGGAACACAGACAGTACCAGCCGTACAGGGAACTAAAGACAATCCCCCTGTTTCCAGGAATCTGTGTATGACACAGGGTCTGGAGGGGAAAGTATTGAGAAAGGGGACGCTGTGGCCCAGGGCAGATGGAAAAATCTGGAGATGGAAGGGGGTGGGGAGCAGACAGACACTGGCCTTTCATTCTGACCCTTCCGAGACATGAAATGCCTGATTGTGCCTGGGTCCAGAGGGTGTGGCGCTTGGGGAAAGCCCGTTCCATCCCCCAGTCCCTGGGGAACAAGATCCCCACACATCCCATCACTCCTGGCAAGGCTCAATCAGAAGGGAGTTCGCAGGCAGTGGGGGCAGGGGCACAGCCCCAAGTCTGCCTCTAACCCCTTGCTGAGTTTCAAGAGATTTATCTCTGCAGGATTCTAGGACTCTGATAGGAGAGACACCCTCCACTCCAGGCAGTTCTTCACCCAAGTGCTAAGTTGGAAAGTTCTTCCTGGTGTCTAGCCTCAGTTCTTTCTACTGTTGAGTATGATGACTGGTTTCTGAAGTTAGTTAAGGACCCTCGCTCCTGTCCCTGGCATCATGTTCTGATGGGGATGCCTGGAGCCTTGCTTTTCCCACCTTGTCTGTTCCCCATACATAGATAGAGCCCTTAGCTTTTACAGTTCCCCACCTGGCTGAGTGGTTGGCAACTTCCCTTTGGGACTTCTGTCCATCGGGACTTTTTATCCAAAGGACGCGATACAAAAGTACAGAGAAAGAAAACCAAGAAGGGCTGATCTGCTGGGCAGGTTCTACTCTTGCCAGCCCCTCCCATTACCCCTGGGATCTCCCAGGGGTCCCTCAGGACTCCAGGGCTTGGCAGGGCAGCATTGGGAAAACACTGATTGGCAGAATACACTTTCTGAAACTCTTGGGAGTACCTATGGAGGTAGCCATGGAGGCCACAGACCCACTGACTGGAAGACAGACAAAAGGACAGAAGGGAATTAGGGGGTTACTTTGATTGCTCCTCAAGAACCTCCATGGCTGGGCTGAATCCAGGAAGTGCTCAGAGTGTGGGCTAGTCACGGAGGCGATGTGTTCTGTGGAAAGAAATTAAAAGAGAAAAGGAAAAACAAACTTTTTTTATGAAGCCCAAGTTGGCCTCCATCTCACTATGTAGTCAAGGATGGCTTTGAACTTGCCTTTGGCTCCGAAGTGCTGGGATTATAGACGTGTGCTATACCTGCTTCATGTGGTGTTGGGGCTGAATGCAGGCCTTTGAGCATGTTGTGTACGTATTCTACCAGAGCTACATTCCCAGCCCGAGACTTTCTGACTCTTCCTTTCTTAAATGTAGACAGTCTGTCTGTGTAACCCTGGCTAGGCTGCAACTCATTGTGTAGGTTAAGATGGCCTGAAAGGCAAAGCAATCCTCCTTCCTCTGCTCCCCAGTGTGGGAATTGGAGGCATGTACCACCATTGCCTGTCAAGAGAAATTCGAAAGCCTGCTCTCTACAACACTAAGAAATAAAAGTGTAGCACACTAAGTCCTTAAAGCTAAACTTTTAGCTCAAGGAGTGTGCTGACTTGCTGACCAACCCAAAGGGGCCCTGGCCTTAGTTGTCTGAGTAACATTTGCGCTTGTTCTTGTGCAGTGGGTATGTGCATGTGTCCATGCATCCGTGCGTGCGTGCGTGGGTGCGTGCATGCGTGCGTTTAGAAGCTAGATGGCTTGACACTTTCTTTGTAGCCAAGGATGCCTTTTCCTCCCAAGGGCTTAGGTACGCACCACCACGTTTGGCTTGAATGGTGGTTTTCAACCTGGGTGCTTTTTTGTCTCTTGCACATTAGGCAATGTCTGGGGACATTTGTATTTGTCACAGGTCAAGGGCTGCTACTGTCATTTATCTAATGGGCCAAGCCCAGGATGTTGCTAAGCAAAGATGGAAAATGTCCAGAGCTCTGAGGTTGGGAAAGCCTGGCTTAGAGTCTAGAAGATGCCAGTCTCTGTTGTTTACGCCACCACTCCCCCCTGAGGGAACACACCTAGACCTCAGATGCAGCAGGGCCCTACTTGTCTTCTGCATCTGCCTCAGCCCTCACACCAAGCGGGCCCTTTACAAGCATTTGTCAGATGAATGTGCGAATAAGTGACTCACTTCCATACATTGGGCGGAGTTTCCCTTCTTATCCAGAGCCCTGCTGTCCTTGGGGCAGGCATACCCACTTCTGTTCAGTTAGCAAGCTTTCCTTTTGGGGTTCCTGACCCCAACAACCCTGGAAGAAAGCTGGGGAGGGCTCACCCAAAAGTGCCCGAGCTGTTGACTCAGAAATAACAGATGCTCATTCCCAACGGAATTTACATCTCATTTGCATACCACTTTGACTATGATTTGCATATTGCTCCTTTAAAGGCAAAAGGCATGGATCTCCTGGCCTGTCTTGCCTTTCTCTCTTCCTTAGGGACCACCGTCTGACTCCACCCTTATTTCTGCTTACCTGGGAATCACTCTCAGTTGGTAAATTTACATACAGGCGAACTCCAAAGCCTAGTGGGCGGTCAGAAGCTAGCTTTTGGTGTCACAGCTGTTGGTACTCCATAACTGTGTGGTATTGTGAATTTCTTCAGCACTGGAATGGAGAGTTTGATTTTTTTTTAATCACACATACTTACTATGAGGCTTGAACAAATGACTCTATTCTTCTGTTTTTCGAAACACAGTCTTGCTATGTAGCCTAGGCTACCCTTGAACTCTCCATTCTCCTGCCTCAGTCTCCCAAGTGTTGGGATTACAGGGCTACACACTATGCCCAGCTGAGGCTATGTTCGTGTGCCCAGCATTTAAGCAGCAGGAACTGTTGCCAGATCAGAGTTGGGCTCTGAATTTATTGCTGGGCTACAGCGCCTTCATCTCGGGACACTCTTGGCTCTCAGTCACCAAGCCCTTCTACCCTTTTTGGTGCCTCATCTTTTCTCCCTGGATACTCATGGCTTTCCACACTCTGTGCATGCGAGAGCCTCCCCATCCTCTCTCCAGAATGGAGACCATACCTAACATCTGCTGCACATCTCCACCTAGCTGCCCACAAGTCATCTCAAAATCAAACTTGCCAAAACAGTGCTGTGACTGGGAGTTCTGAGGCCAGTGCACGCTGGGCAAGTGCTTCAGCGCGGCCCTGCTCCTGAAGGCAACGATTCTTGGCGCTTTGTTGATTTCTTTGGAGCCCAGGCTGGTCATGAACTTACTTCATAGTTCAAGCTATCCTTGAATTTACAATCTTCCTGTCTCTGTCTGCCGAGTACTGGGGTTCTAGACATGTCCTCCTGAGTATTGGGGTTCCCAGGTTCTGGACACGCCCTCCTGGGTGCTGAGGTTCTGGACATGCCCTGAGTGCTGAGGTTCCAGACATGCCCTCCTGAGTGTTGGGGTTCCAGACATGCCCTCCTGAGTGCTGGGGTTCCAGACATGCCCTCCTGAGTGCTGCGGTTCCAGACACGGCCTCCTGGATGCTGGGGTTCCAGACATGCTCTCCTGGGTGCTGGGGTTCTGGACATGCATCATCACGCCCAGCCAATATCGTGCTTTCTAAGGCTTCTTTCTGCAAAGCTTCCCCGCTCTGGTAAATGCTGCTATCATTTATCTAGTCTCCAAGCCCCAACCGCCAATGTGCGTCCCCCTCACCTCCTGCACTGTTCCCTGCTGTGTGACACATTATCTGCCAAGCTTAGTAATTTAAATAATAAACATCTAAGTGGGGCACAGTAGCACCAGCCTGTGATGACTTGGAAGATGGAGGCAGGAGGATCAAGAGCTCAGTCATCCTTGAGGGAGTAGTGAGTTCCAGAACATTCTGGGCTACAAGAGACCTTGTTTCAAGAAACAGAGAACAAACAAAAACTCATTATGGCCCGCCATGACAGCTTCTTGGAGACAAGATCTAGATGAGGTCTGATTTAGCTGGGCCCATGGTGGCCACTACTCTCCTTCAGCGCTGCTATGCCAAGGAGTCAGCAGGGGGGCAGTCAGTCAACAGTTTGACTGTGTTGCAGGACCTGCTCCTTGGGTGGCCGCTTTGGGCCTGGGCGTAGAGTAGGTGTCCATGATTGGCTCAAGCCTCAGTGACTTTCATGTCATGTGACTGTTTCCTCCAAAAGGCTTGAGGACCCTTGTACCAGGGAGGGTAGCTGGCTTCCTGTAGAGCGAATGCTTGAAAGAGAGCAGAGACATGGTATCCCTCCCCTCCTGATCTTATCTCAGGAGTCACACCCTGTCACTCTGCAAAATTCTACTCTGTTCCATTCTTTAGGAAGAGTCCCTGTGTCCAGCCACATCTAAGGGGAAGAGAAGCAAGTCCCTTTCCTGACAGGAGCTGTCCCCGGTCTGAATGTAAAACGTCTCCTACAAGCTTATGTTTGAAAGATTGGTCTCCAGCTGGTGGCGCTGTTGGGGGAGGCTATGGGAACCTGTGGACACTGGGTCCAGCCAGGGTCAGACCTTGAAGAATGTACATTGTATTCCAGCCTAGACTTTCCCTTGTGTGCTTCCTCTAGCTTCCCTACCCACTTTGGTCCTTGAAGGGAACCTAGAGCCTTGCGTGTGATAGGCAAGGGTTCTACCACTGAACTGCATCCCTGACCCCTCTCCGTTTCTTCATCTGCCAAGATGGAAGAAACAGCAGCCAGATGCTTCTGCAACCACCTGCACGGACTCGGTAGCCATACCTCCCTTCCTTGTTCCAATGGACTGAAACCATGAATCAAAGGAAACCCTCCCTTGGGTAGTTTTTGTTAGATATTTTGTCACAGCAACAAGACAAGTAAAACAGGAAGGATATCAAAGAGTTTGTGGACATATTTTAAGTCACCCGCTCCCATCAGTCTATCAGGGAGTTGTGCAGGCTCAGCAGCCTAGAGATGTCTTGAATTATCTCCTTCACCCAATCCTACTATTACCATACTAGCCTGCCACTCACTCATTTCTGGCAACAGTGGTGTCCTAACTGTAAAAATATGCTTAGATATTTATTTTTATTATTTTAACTATGTGTGGGCATGTGTGTCTGCATTTGGGTATGTGCACATGAATGCGGGTGCCTTTGTAGGCTAGAGGTATTCGAGGTTTTTTTTTTTGTTTGTTTTTGAGACCTGGTCTCTCTATGTAGTCCTGGCTGTCCTGGAACTTACTATGTAGTCAAGGCTGGCCTTGAACTCACAGAGATCTGCCTGTCTCTGCCTCCCACGTGCTGGGATTAAAGGCGTGCACTATTACACTCTGTAACTGAAGGCCTGTTCTCCTGTCCTAACGGCTACTGTGACAGATTCCTAATTTGTAACAGATTCTCACTGAGCCTTTTTTTTTTTTTTTAACCGTCTAGCTCTAAAAAGATAGAAAGGAAAAGAGAGAAATCTTCACTGCTCTTGCAGGCAGCCTTTAAAGATAGAAAGGAAAAAGGAGAGAGAGAGAAATTCCCTGCCCTTTTTGGCTGTCCTTAGCTTGGAAACAGGAACTGCAGAGAGAAGTAGCTGAGTGAACTAACATCTTTCAGACCATCCCACCAACTGCCAACACTCTCCTTTATAACCTAAGCAAAGCTCCCAGAAGTCCAAGAGGCATGTAACCATAGGGAGAGCTGCACAGGACAAAAGACCTTAGCACAACATTCTGCTACACTCCCCCCTTTTTAATAAGCCATAAGTTGAATGATATTTATTACTTTTTTCCCTGAGACCTTCTGCTAGGCCTTCTCTTTTCCTTTTTGGTCTTCAGGAGTTTATTCTTAGCATTCATACATGATGTGCTACTAACAGAAAACATGAGAGAGGGTTTTTATTTCCCTTGTCAAAACTAGTAGAAGACACTCTGACTTTTATGGTTCTGGCTCTCAGAAGCATACTGTTTCTTTGGAGGCTGAGTGTGGTTTGGGCTGTTCACCTTCTTTGCAGGTTGGCATGAAGTCAGCTTACTTGATGACATTAACACATGTGGATCCATTTTCTATAAAAAACGTCATAGGGACCTTCATGTCTCAAGGAACTCTGATGTTCACTGATTTTATTAAGAGCAACAGTTTCTCCCAACATTTTGTCCACTGTCTCTTTTTCGTGGAGACAGTAAGAGAGACCATTGAATGCCTGGAAGTTTGACTTTAAGGTGTTTTCCTCTGGTTTCTGTTTCCTGTAAGCATTCTCTTCCTCTAAAAGGGACATCACAATCTCCTCAGGACCACTGGACTGTCAGCCATTGTACAGGTCACGGGAAGTCTTGGGACTCTTGGAGGTTGTGTCAGATTTGCAGTGACTGGCGTTTTGTGGACCATCACTCTTACTGTCTTCTCCTGGAACCTTCTGAGGACTGCCAGCCAACTGTTCCAAATCAGCCAATGTGAGATTCCCACGGGGACAGTTTTTCATCAAGACTTCATATTCTTCATCTTCGTCACACTCTTCACTGTCACTAGCGTTGGAGTCAGATGGAAGTTTAACTAGGGCCGATTCTTTGTTGCTTTTAGTTTTTTTTTTTTTTTTTTTCTTTAATACACCATTAGAAGGCTCTGTCTTTTTTTTTTTTTTGGTTTTGTTTGTTTGTTTGGTTTTTTTGAGACAGGATTTCTCTGTTGTAACTCTGTCACTCTGTTGTTGTAACTCTGGCTGCCCTCGAACTCACAGAGATCCACCTGTCTTTGCCTCCCGAGTGCTGGGATCAAAGGCATATGCTACCACCACCCAGCTCTAACTTTTTAAAATAACTTTTCTTTCCATAATCAGGCTTTATGGGCCAGCGGTCAGGGTATTCAGGAGATCTTCCTGACTCAAATCCAATCTTTATCAGTTTCGATGGTACCCACAACTTCTCATTTCCACCAGAAATATAGGCATACCCCCTGCCCCAGTGCAACACATGTCCTGATTTCCATTCAGATTTAATATGTCTTTTTAATATATGGATTGATTTAACTCTGCAATTTTTTCTATTGTCCACTATCTCTCAGTTGCTGTTGTTCCTGTCTCATTAACATTCAGAAAATATAAAGTTAGTAGTGTACTATGTAGTCTATCTCTGGGGGTCTTTGTTATTCTTTTTTGCCTTTCAAGTATTTTCTTTAATGTCCAATTAGATCTTTCTATAAATGCTTGTCCTGTAGGATTGTGTGGTATACTGGTAATATGTTTTATGCCATAGTATGCAGGGTTTTTTTTTTTCCCATTTTACTGGAGACATAATGCAGGGGCATTATCAGTCTTAATTTGTAAAATTATTCTCATAATAGCCATTACTTCTAGAAAATGTGTAATTACAGAATCAGCCCTTTCAGAACTCAAGGCAGAAGCCCATTGAAATCTTGAATAAGTATCGATAGTATGGTGTACAAATTTTAGTTTCCCAAATTCTGCAACATAGAACACATCCATCTGCCGGATTTTCCCTTCTTTTAGTACCCTTAGGGTTACTTCCAGAAGGGAATGGGGCTTGATTATATGAGGAACACATTGGACAATTCTTTATAATTTCCTTGGCTTGTCGCCAAGTAATGGAGAGGTTCCTTTTTAAACTTCTGCTGTTTACATGGTGTGTTTCATTAAAATATGAGGCTTCTAACACATTTCCTAGTAATAACTGATCGATCTCATCATTCCCTCGTGCCAATGGGCCTGTCAACCATATATGAGATCTAATGTGAGTAATATATAGTGGACAATTTCTGTTTCGAATTGCTTGTTGCAATTGCGTAAATAATGATGTTAATTCTCAATTTTAAGGAATAAATCCAGCAGTTTCTATATGCAAAACAATCCTTTCTGCATACTTAGAATCAGTGATGGTATTAAGAGATTCAGGAAAGTCTAACAATTCCATAGGAATAGCATACAACTCTTGATTTTTGAGCTGAAGAATATGGGCTTTGATTGACTTTACTCATTTTTTCCTGACTTGTAGCCTGTCATTCCTGATTCATTTGCATCAGTATAAAACGTAGGCAGTCCAAAAATAGGTTTTTCTTTCACTATACGAGGGAATATCTACTCAGTCCCTTTCGATAAACTGAATTCCCTTGCTTTTAGGGTATTCATTATTAATTTCTCCCAATAATTGCTACAAGCTCTTTGCCAATCTTCATTGATTACCCATAATGACACAATCTCAGCATTAGTGTAAGGCACCACTGTTTCTGCTGGATCTGTTCCTGACAGTTGATGAAGTCTTATTTTTCCCTTTATAATTAAATCAGCAACTTTTTTCTATATAGGTCTTTAATTTTTTACTCTGTGTATGTGCCATAAATATCCATTCTAAGATTTCATCCTCTCTCTGCATAAGAATTTCAGTAGGGGAATGTTCTGAATGAACGATGACTAAAACACAATTCAGGTGTGGATCTATGTGGCCCACATATGCCTCTTGTAGTCTCTTTTCTACCAGAGTTAACTCTTTCTTTGCTGAAGTGTCTTGGACTATGTAGGTTAGACTCTCCTTATAATGTTTGAAACAAATTACTTAACTTTTGCATAGTTAATTCAATCATGGATCTTACCTAATTGATATCTTCTAGTAATTTCTGAAAATCATTAAGAGTTTGCAACTGTTCTCTTCTGATCTGTACCTTTTGTGGCTGATTTTCTTTGTTGACTTATCACCTAGATAGTTAATAGAGTCTCCTGTATTTTTTAGGAGTGATTTGTAACCCCCAGCAGGGTAAGATTCTTTTTGTTTCATCAAACATGTTTTTCCTAAAGCATCTGCATCAGTATCAGTGAGCAAATACCATCCACATAATGGTAAGTAACAGAATGGGGGGATTGTTTTCAAATTAGTTCTAATGGTTGTTGCACAAAATATTGACATAAAGTTGGACTATTTAACATTCCCTGGGGAAGGACTTTCCACTGAAAAATTTAGACAGATCGAGCAGTTATAGGTAGGTACCATAAGTGCAAACTTTCCCTTGTCCTGTTTTTGCAAGGGGATTGTGAAAAAACAGTCTTTTAAATCAATCACTATCAGATGCCATGCCTTAGGTAATCATGAAGGCAAAGGAATTCCAGGCTAGAGTGGACCCATGGGCTGAATGGCTTTGTTTACAGCCCTCAAATCAGTTAACATTCTTCATTTTCCAGATTTTTTTCCCTTTTCTTTTGTTTGTGTTTTTGAGACAGGGTTTCTCTGTTGTAACTCTGGCTGTCCTGGAACTCACAGAGATCCAACCGCCTCTGCCTCTAAGTGCTAAAATTCAAGGGATGCACCACCACTACCCAGTGTCAGTTTTTTTCTTTATAACGAGTTCAGGTGAGTTCCATGGGCTGGTAGGTTCTTCTGTGTGCTGAGCCTTTAACTGATCTTCTACAAGCTGTTCAAACACCTATAATTTTTCTTTTGTTAAGGGCCACTGCTCTGTCCACACAGGCTTGCTAGTTAACCATTTTAAGGGTAGGGCAGTTGGTATATTTTTCAGCAGTGGCCTCCTTTATAAATTTGGAAACTCAATACCTGTTGTGTCTGGCTTTTGGACAACCTGGACAGCCTGCGCATTCCCCTTATTAAGAACATCTTCCCTTTGAAACTTTATTTTATGTACCTTTTCTGGGTAAAAGGGATATTAATCTGATTTCCCTATTGTTGCAATAAATCTCTTCCCCATAAATTTATAGCTGTGTCAGCCACATAAGGCCTTAACTTTCCTTTCTGCCCTTCTGATCCCAAACATTTAACCCAATTCACACTTTGCTCGATATGGGATAATTTCCCAATCCCTGTAAACTGTGTGACTACTTCCTGAAGGGGCCAATTGAATTCCATGACTCTTGGGAGATTATTGTTACAGCTGAACCTGTGTTTACCAACCCTCCTATTTCAATGCCATTAATGTGCATTTTAAATTTTGGCCCTTTATTATTTTAATGACTGCCTGCCAGAACACTTGTTTCCCAATTGCTTCCAAACTCTCTACAGGAACGACTTTCTTTTGATATGGCAAAACAGTAACAGCTGTGCAGCCCTATCTCATGCATTAAATTGCAGGTCTCTTGTTACATAGGCCATGATTTTAATTTCTCCTTTAAAATCTCCATCTATAATTCCAGGATGCACTATGAATCCCTTTAATGTCAAACTGCTCTTACCTAGGATCATTCCTACTGTCCATAGGAGAAGAGGACCATAAATTCCAGTAGCAATTTTATAGCATTAAACGTTTGGGAATAGGGTAAGCTGTCTGTTTATAGCCAGATCTAATGTAGCACTGCCTTCAGTAGCATGCATCAGATCTCCAATACCAAGTCTGGGTTTTCCAGTTTGCATGCTACCCCAGTGCTGACAAGACACAGGCAGCTCATTTTTAGTCCTGGAGGGTAGGGGGCAAGCTTGGCCCCCTGTGGTGTTTCCCAACAACAAGGAATTCCCTTGTATATCTCTCTTGCCCAGTGTTGACCCTTTCCACACTGTCTGCACACCCCCAGAAATCTGCTCCTTTTTTCTGACAGATATTTAAAGAAATCATTGCCTTTAGAAGCAGCTTAGTCACAATCTCTTTGCAAGTGGCTGTGTCTTCCACAGTTAAAGTATCAGAAATTTGGTATTTCAGCTCTCTAACTATAGCTTGTCCTATTACAGCAGCTGTGTGAGTATTGGACCCAATGTCTGCAGTAGTTCTGATCCATTGATCCAATGGTGCAGAGTTCACTTTAAATGGTCTTAAAACTTTCTTTCTTACACTCTGTCTTGGAATTTCCAAACACCATGGTCTCAATCAGCACCTGTCTTGCTTCATGGTCTGAGATGGCTCTATTCACTGCTACAGATAATCTTTGCAAAAAAAAAAAAAAAAAAAAGTCTGTGAAGGCTTCACTTGAGCCTTGTATGGTTTTTGTGAATGAGTTGGACTTTTTTTCCTGGTTCTTCTTCTTTTTTCCAAGCTCATAAAGCTGCTAAATGATATTGTTCCATGGTCACGTCATCAAACTGGATCTGTTCTTGTAATTCAGCTTACCCACCCTCACCAAGCAGCTGATTTCAAGTTATAGTTATTCCTCTAGCCCTATTCTGCTGTTCCTTCCCTCCACCAAGTTAACCACTGAAGCTGAGGACCTGTCTCTAGTATAGCAGACATTAACCCTTTCCAATCTAATGGGACCATCCAGGGTTGCAGTGCCCAGTTATTCAGCACCTGACTTACATAGGTCCAGTGTATGACACAGGACACCACAGATTCCTTCAGTCATCTTAAATCACTCATTTCTATAACATACGTGCCATCCTGTATCATTATGACAGTGGGTGTTATCCCCATCAGCTGGGACATACTGGATCACTACTGGAAATGCTAAAGGTGATTCTGTGTTCTAGGCTGCTTTTCTTCCACCTCAGGTAGCACTGAGGACTCACAATTAGACCTTTTGGGAAGGGCTGCCTTATCTGATCACTTTCTGTATAGACTCTTCTCTTATTTTCCTAACAGGACCATCAGCCTGTACAATCTCCTCCCTTTTATCTACCCAGGGGAAAATCCTTCTTTCTGTCACTGGGAACAAACTCAGTGTAGTGTTCCCAGTTCTTCATTTCGTACTTTCAGCTCCTCAGTGTCCCTGTCCCCACCCTTTCTAATTCTCCCATATTTCTTTTAGTAGCACCACCGATTCCGTTTTTTCTATTTCCCTCTTTTTATCTTTTAGTAGCACTGCCAATTTCTTTTTTATTATTTCCTTTTATGAAGAGAAAAAAAAATTGAGTCCTTTCATTCTCCCTTTTGCTCTGTTTTTCCTGTCTTGGCCCTTTCCAATTCCCTCAGCAACTCTTCTAGTTGCATAGCCACTTCCTTAACATTTTTGAAAAGAAATAGAGGCAAAAGAAAAAGAAAAAGAAAATCACCACTGAAGGAAAAGTGGTATATATCCCAGTGGTAACAGTCACTATAAATACTTTGCTGGCCTCTTGAACACAAACGTTCATCCCTTCCTCTTCTGCCTTTCCCCCATTTGAAATCAAATTTTCCATTATCCTTTGTTATCATTTTCCTGACCCACACTGGGCATCGCCTGTTACTGAAGGCCTGTTCCGGCGCCCCAACTGCTACTGTGACTGATTCCTAGCTTTTAACATATTCCCACTGTACATTTCTTACCCTCTAAGTCTAAAAAGATAGGACGGAAAGAGAGAAATCGTCACCATCCTTGCAGGCAGGATTTTAAAGATAGAAAGAAAGAGAAATTCCCTGCCCTTTTTGGCTGTCCTTAGCTTGGATAGCAGGAACTGCAGAGAGAACTAGCTGAATGAACTAACACCTCTCAAACCATCCCACCAACTGCCAACTCCAACTGCCATCACCCTCCTTTATAACCTAAGCAAAGTTTCCAGAAGTCCAAGAGGCTTGTAACCATAGGGAGAGCTGCACAGGACAAAAACCTTCTTGGCAAAGTGTCCTGCTCCAATGCCCAGCTAGTATTGGATCTCATGATGTTTGTAAGCCACCATGTGGGTGCTGGCAATAGACATCTGGTCCTCAGGAAGAGCAGCAAGTGCTCCCAAACTGTTGGGCCATCTCTCTGGGCACCCTTCCCCATGGCTTCTTTGCTTCTGTTCTGCCTCTATGCAATCATTCTCTACAAATCAGCAAATGGCCTTTGACATAGTGATCAGGAGCAGGCTTCTACTGAGTAATGCACCACATCTGCCTTCATTCTGCTTCCTTTTAGAGTCTCACTAAGATGCTCATTAAGAAAGAAGGCAGCTACCAGCCCACGTGACAGAGGAAGTGCTGACTCTGCAGAGAAAGATTTTCAGCATTGTTCTGGATGGTTGGAAGGATCAAGAAGAGTCATCAATTCAGTGACCAGGACAGATGGGGTAGAGGGACAAAGGAGGGAAGGGGTGAGGCATAGCAGCATGTGCTTGTACTTTGAGCACTTGAAAAGCTATGGCTAGCCAAGGCTAGCTGGGCAGTGGTGGCACACGCCTTTAATCCCAGCACTCAGGAGGCAGAGGCAGGTGGATCTGAGTTGGAGGCCAGCCTGGTCTACAGAGTTCCTGAACAGCCAGGGCTACATAGAGAAATCCCGACTCAAAAAAACAAAACAAAACAAAACAGAACTAAAAACAACAACAAAAAGGCTAAGGCTACAGGACTAGAGGTTTGAGCCAGCCTGGATGTCTCAAACAACAACAGCCAAAACAAAACCAGAAACAATTCTGTGAGTCGGAGGCCAGCCTGGTCGACATAGTGAGACCCAGTCTTAAAACAACAGCAACAACAACAAAAGAGAGAACCAGGGCTGGGGACGTAGCTCAGTTGGTAGAGTGCTTGCTTACCATGCACAAAACCCTGGGTTTGATCCCCAGTACCACATACACCAGGCGCGGTAGTGGGCACCCAGCACTGGGAGGCAGAAGCAGGAAGATCCGGTGTGCAAAGTGATCCTTGGTTCTACACTGAGTCCCAGGCAGCCTGGTGAGACTAGATGCTGTCTGAAAACAAACGAAACACTGACAAGGAGGAGGAAAGGCATTTGGAGACACCCAGTGGGGCAGAGGTGAGGCATGGGTTGGAGAGAGGTTGAGCCTTTCCATTGC
This sequence comes from Cricetomys ansorgei, assembly GCA_026225945.1. NCBI lineage: Eukaryota > Metazoa > Chordata > Mammalia > Rodentia > Nesomyidae > Cricetomys > Cricetomys ansorgei. The sequence continues at coordinate 16,473,265 of JAMJFZ010001881.1, forward strand.
TGCCTCAACAAGAAGGTCGGAGACCGAAGTTTTCTGATCTGGAGGAACTGAAAGGCTTCCAAGAAGCAATTTTAAATCCTCACACTCGGAGGGTCTCACTGAAGCCACTGTTGGCCCTAGGCCTGAGCATGGAAGTACCGGTGTCACTCTCTCGAACACACTTCCAGTCTGCTTTCTAATGCTTTTCCCTTAAGCTCAAGCAGCCAACCAAGGACCACCCACGAGTGAGGAAAGCTACTTCGTTAGTGCCTGTCTTCAGGTTACCGTAAGGTCAGTTTACAGTAAGGTTCAGATGTGTCCTCAAGGGCCAGGGCTGAAGGCTCTGTCCCCAGTCTCTGATGCTGTTGGGAAGTGGTAGAACCTTTAGGAGGTGAAACCCAGTGAAGGAAGTTAGCTCACTGGGGTGTAGCCTTGAAGAGGATGGTGTTAATGGTGGCTCTTACCCCTCCTCTCCTCTCTCTGCTTTCCAGGCATGATGAGGTGGACAGCTTCCTCAGCCAAATTCTCCTGTGCTGTGTCACCACCAGCCTAAGGCAAGAGGGGATGGGGAGCATGGACTACAGACATTACAAACCTTTCTTCTTACTAAGTTGATTTATCGCAGGTATTTGTAATAGCAAAGGAATGCTAACACACCTGGTATGTGTGGGTGTGTGGGGGTGCGGGATAGCTACCACGCAGAGTGAGAAATGCCAGAAATGTCTTGGACATGTTGGAGGAAATGCTTGAGGCAATAGCAAGAGGGGTTAGGACCTGGCAGTCTTCAGACACCTGCCAAAGAAGAGGGAGTGAGGCCCTAGAGTCTCAGCACAGAGACTGCCCCTGTAGGGGCCCCCACTGGGTATAGGTGTCCATTCCAAGTCCCCCGTGGTGCTCAGTAACTGGCTGGAGCTGTCTGGAGAAACCATGAACTCGGCTCCTAAGCTCTGCTGACCTGGGCACACCTGGAGACACTGGCAGGGCCCTCCTGAAGGTGACACTGTCCGGAAATGAGGGCTGGGGGTGCTTCTCAGTGACTGGTGAACTTCCGGATGGAGGAGGAAGCTGTGACGAAAGAGGAAAAAGGAGAGACAAAACAAAACAAGCAAAAATAAGTAAGAAGAAGCTGGGTGTGGTAATCCCAGTAGAGGCCTGGGGTGGGGGTTGGGGGAATGCAGGTGGTGGCATCTTTAATCCCAGCATTTGGGAGGCAGAGGCAGGCGGATCTCTGAGCTCAAGGCTAGCCTGGTCTACAGAGTGAGTTCCAGGACAGTCAGGCCGAGTGACAACAGAGAAACCCTGTCTCGGAAAACAACAACAACGACAAAAACAACTCCAAAATCAAAACAAAGTAAACCCACACCAAACAAACTAAAAGCAAAGGAAAGAAGTTTGAGGTCATCTTTGACCACACGGTGTGTTCCGCCTCAAGATGCACGCGCGTGCGCGCACAGGAGTAAAGAAGGAAAAAAAGCTAAGTAAACAGAAAGGAAACCAAGCTAAAACAAGACCCAGAGAATCGAACGCAGATGAAAGGAGTCTAAGGAGTAGCATCGAGCCTCCTGGGAATTAAACCAAGGAATGGGAAGTTAAAATTAAGTAGGAAGGTTGCAGAGGAGATGAAAATAAGAATCTCCCAGAAAGAAGCAGGAAAAGACGGGCTGGTGAGACTCCTTTAATCCTGTCAGTGTTCACAGAGCGCCCACTGCACCGGGCATGCAGGCAAAGCTCTCTGCTGGTTCAGGTGCTGGCCTCCCAGGCATTCCCGTACAAGCCCAGCGCTTCGGAGGTGGAGGCAGTAGGGTCAGAAGTACAAAACCGTTCTCGGCTACCAAGTGAGTTGGAGGCCAGCCTGGGCTACCTGAGATCGTGTCTCAAAACAAATGAGCAAATGAACAGTGAAGATGTAGGTGGATTTTCCGGTGCTAGACCCGGAGCTCGTGAGAGAGGCAGACGCAGTAGAAGAGAGAGAGGCTTTTTTTTGTTTGTTCGTTTTTTGTTTTTTGAGACAGGGTTTTTCTGTTGTGACTGGCTGTCCTGGAACGCTCTCTGTGGACGAGGCTGGTTTCTGTCTCCTGAGCACTGGGATTAAAGGCGTGCGCCACCACTGCCTGGCTAGAAAGGAAGGCATTTAATCTCTAAAATGAATAGGCTGCTCTGCGTCTGTCCAAGATGAGTAACAAGAGATGGATTTATTTACCTTCCTGTTCAAAACAACTACAAGCAGGCAAAACATACAGTGTTTTCTTTTTGAGACAGGATTTCATATAGCTCAAGGTTGGCCTTGAATTTACTATGTAGCCCAGGCTGGCCTTGAATTCACCAAACTCCCATCTCTACCTCTCAAGAGCTGGGATTATAGGCATGCACCACCAAGCCCTAGCTGGTTTTTGTGATGTAGCCCAGGCTGGCCCAAAACTTGTAATCCTCTTGCCTCAGCCTGGACCTTTGTTCTCACTCAGCTTGACTGTAGGGTTCTGACACAAGGCTTCACTTCAGACTGCCACAAGTACCATCGTGGTGTGGCTTAAGCAACAAAGCTGTGGCTACCCCAAGGCCATGAAAATATCTTTTCTCTCTTTTTCAAGATTTCTGAGATTCCTTTATCAAGGTTCTTCTTTTTATAATCTTTCGTACTTAAGCTTATTGTCTATTTCAAATTGCTTTCGGGATGCATTTGAAATAAGAGCAGGGACCGAATCTTTTCTTTGTGGATAGCCAATTATCCACCATTTACTGAAAGTCCATCCATCCCTCTCTGAACCGCAGCTGTGTCTTTGTTGTGAATTGGGTGATGACGTCTGGATGGCTTTGTCTGAGAGCTCTACCCAGCACTGAGGGTCTAGCTGCCCGTCTTCCTCTCTTACTATTGCTTTACACACATATACATACCAAATTCAAATAAACTGGCGAATCTACTCATTTTGCATTTCCATGTACATTTACTGGGGCCTGAGGAGGTGGTTCAGTGGTTAAGAACACTTGGCGCTCTTGCAGATGGACCCAGGTTCAGTTCCCAGCACCTACACGATGGCTCATAATCATAGTGAGATCCCATCTAAATCAAACCAAAACAACGTCCAGACGCTAGGGGCATGATGCAGTTAATAAAGCGCTTGCCTTGCAAGTGCGGGGCCCTCACTTCGGATCCCCCAAACCCAAGCAGAACACAAGCAAAGTGGCACACACAGTCCCAGTGCTGGTGACATGGGAGATACACACGGTAGATTCCCTGAGCTTGCTGGCCAGCTAGCCTAGCCTACTTGGGGACACTCCAGACCAATGAGAGACCCTGTCACAAACAAACAACTGAAAAAGAAGAAAAGTGTATGAGGATAACATCCACGCATATACGGACATGTGCACGCACACACCTCCGCACACGCGAACACACACACATGTGCAAGCAAACACGCACAAAAATAAAAACAAAGTCAGTGAGTGGAATCAGCAAGTGAAAACCAGGCTGGTCTAGAACTCATAGAGATCTGCATGCCTCTGCCTCTTGAGGGTTGGGATTAAAGGCATGGGTATACCACCACGGCCTGGCTAATTTTATTTATTTTTATTTTGTGTGTATGAGTGTTTTGTCTGTGTGTGTCTGTGTACCTCATGTGTGCAGTGCCTGTGGGGGCCAGAAGAGGGAGTCTGGAAGTGGAGTTACAGACTGTTGTGGACTTCCCTATGGTTGCTAGGAATCAAACTTAGATCTTCTGGAAGAGTAAATGGTGTTCTTAACTGTTGGGCCTTCCCTCCAGCCCTCTTTTCTAAGATTTACTTTTATCTTTAGTTATGTGTCTGTGTGTGGATATGCATGTGTGCATGCAGTGTCTGTGGGAGTCAGAAGGCAGTGTCGGATCCCCTGGAGCTGGAGTTACTGACAATTGTGTGGCCTCATGTGGGTGCTGGGAGCTGAACTTGGCTCCCCCTGAAGAGCAGTGTATGCTCTTAACTGCTGCGTCCTCTCTCCAGCTCTCCAGCAGCCATCTTGAGTCGGAAGTCCAGTGCTAGAGCTTTGTCAGACGGAGGCAGGGAATTGCAATGGATTGATCAAGCAGGGACTTTGAGGGAAGAGAGTGAAGACTGAGGGGAGCCAGGGAGAACTTCTCTGAGTCTGTTGATAGGATGCTGAAGATTGTGTGAGGAATATTTGAGTAAAAGGCGTGGAGGACACAGTTAAAGATATTATTTCAGTGGCTGGAAAGAGCGATCAGACACTGAGGGTTGCACAGCCAAGGGGCTGGGACCTGGGACTTTCTCAGGATGCACTAGGAACCGAATGAGAGACCAGTGGATGGAATTAACAAAGGGGGAGGAGGGAAGGAAAATGATGGACAGTATTCTCTAAGTGCCAGTTTAAGGAGCGGCCTGATTCTATTTCTTGACTCTGAGGTTGGAGCTGAGATATGTCAGGCAGCTGCGCCTAGAAGGGATGATGGGGCAGCACTAATCAAGGGGAACTGTGAGCCAGAGGAGGCTAATCTCCTAATTTCTAGGAGCCTTCCTCTTCCTCTGGGCAAACTGGGGCACTGGGCCATGATCCCACTGCTCAAGGACAGAATGGAAGGGTCTTCTGAACATCAGGTACCTACAACCTCCACAAAGATCCACTGAGTTCAGCTCTGTACTGATTTGAGGAGCTGTCCATTGGAAAGGTGCATTGGAGGCTGTGGGTCCTAGAAGGACCTGGATGGGGAAACAGTGTGTATTCTATTATCATCAGCCTGGACCACTGGAGCTGCCTGGAATGATGTGGCCCAATGATGCAGCAAGGAAGGGGCTGGGCTGGTCTCCCTGGGTTGCAATGAGGCTGCTCAGCAGGGTTCATACTAGTTCCCTTGTTTTCCTGATCTAGGAGACAGAGGTAGAGTGAGAGGCCCATGCTGAGACGGCTCATCTGTAGGCTCACACTGAGAACATTTCCTATCCGCTGCCTCTACCCCTGGTCCAGTTCTCATCTTAGCATCTGCTTCAGGAGAGCAGAGGCTCAGCATGGTTTCCACTTGCACCCCAACACCAGCAGGATGGCCCTGCTCCTAATAGATGTTCAGTAAATACTCGTGGGAATGTTGAAAAGACTGGAGATCAGGGAACCAAGTGCTCAGGGAGGAAGAGGGAGGGCTGTTCTCAGGAAAAAGGGGCCTGAGTTGGAATCCTCTCTTTACCACTGATAAGCATTGTGTCCTTGGGCAGAGTCTTGAGTTCTCTATCTAAGTGGCTATTTTGGGGTTGCTATAGATGGGGTAGAGGTGAAAGTGGACACTTATCTAGGTGAGGGTAAAGGGAGTCACATGACCTAAATTCTTGAGCTGGGGACAGGACTTGAATGGACTTTTTTTGAGATAGCCAGGCTGGCCTCGAAGTCCCCATGTAGCCAAGGATGAACTTGAACTTCTGATCTTCTTATCTCCACCTCTCAGTGCTGAGATAATAGACAGACACTGACAAACACCACCATGCCTGACTGGACTTGAATTTATGTTTTTTTTTAGAACTCTATTTTTTATTAATAGAATTTTATGTACTTATTTATTTTAGATTTTATTTATTTCATTTTATTTATTTCATGAGTGCTCTGTTTGCATGTACACCTGCATGCCAGAAGAGGGTGTGTGATTCCATTATGAGTGGTTGTGAGCCACCGTGTGGTTGCTGGGAATTGAACTCAGGACCTCTGGAAGAACAGCCAGTTCTCTCAGCCACTGAGCCATCTCTCCAGCCCCCGTCTATTTATTGTTCTTGTTCTTGTAGTGTGTGTGCGCGAGTTCTGATGGCAGTTGGTTCTCTCCTTCACCATGAGACCCAGGGACTGGACTCCGGCCTTTGGGTTTGCACAGTGAGCAGTTTTATACCGAGCATCTCGCTGACCCTGGACTTGAACTTCTTAATCTTGTTTGCACATCAGTACAGAGAAAGAACTGTATGCATGGCATGGACTTGTGGTAGGGGCTAAATGAAGCCATGCATCAGAGTGACCATACCAGGGGCTGCCCTCTGCCAGCTTTTCCAGGAAACTCTCTTGAAATGCAGCCCCCATCCTGACCTTAGCCCCTGAAGACTGCGACTTTCTCACATCTCTACAGGGACTTTTTGTTCACACAGGACACACACACACACACACACACACACACACACACACACACACACACCTCACCCAATGCACTGCAGGCCACTTGGAGGGGGACAGGTCTTGCTGCCTGGTGACTGGAACAAAGTTCCCTCCCCTGTCCTGTCTCTTGTAGGCTGCTGCCTCCCTGCCCACAGCCACATGCTCTTTCTGAATCATGATACTTAAAAGCCTGGGGTGGGGGAAGCCAGAGAGATGACTCTGTGGTTAAGAGTACTTACTGGTTTTTCACAGGACCTGGGGTTGGTTCTTTTTTTTTTTTTTTTTTTTTTTTTCTGAGACAGGGTTTCTGTGTTGTAACTCGGTAACTCTGGCTGTGCTGGAGCTCACTCTGTAGACCAGGCTGTCCTCAGGCTCACAGAGATCCCCCTGCCTCTGCCTCCTGGGATTAAAGGAGTGCGACATCACCTTCCGGCCCTGGTTTTGGGTCTTGGCTCACAACTGTCTGCAACTCCAGTTGAGGGGATCTGATGCCTCTCAGGGCTCCTGCATGCTCTCAGATATACACATACACTTAAAATTAAATAAGTATATTGTAAAAATTTGAAGCCTCACAGCGGGGCTGGGTGTACAGCTCAGTTCGTAGAGTGCTTACTTAGCAGGCATGAAGCCTTGAGTTCAACTCCCAGTACTGGATGAGCCCAGCACGGTGGCACAAGTCTATAACCTCAGCACTCAGGAAATAGAGGCAAGAGGACCAGAAGCTCAAGAGAAAATACCCTGTTCTCCATGCTGGGCGGTGGTGGTGTACACTTTTAATCCCAGCAATCCGGAGGCAGGTGGATCTCTGTGAGTTCGAGGTCTGATCTGCAGAGTGAGTTCCAGGACAGCCAAGACTATACAGAGGACTGACTATACAGGACTATTCTGTTCTCAGAAAGCCAAAAAAGAAAATAAGGAAAGAAAGAAAATATCCTGTCCTCACCCAGCAATGTGAGGCAGTTCTGTTTGGGGCCATCCTGGGCAACATAGTGATTTATAAATTTCAGTGTCCAGGGGAAAAAAAAGCCAGACAGCCAAAATGGATCAGTAGGTAAAGGTGCTTGCTGCCAAGACTTCTGGCTACCAGAACTCTGTCTCCAGTATTCACATGGATCCACAGGGACCACCTGATGGAAGGACTCCCCCGCCATGAGCTGTCCTCTGACCTCCACATCCGAGTGCCTCTCACTCCACCCCAAATAAATAAATAGATGTAATTTCTTCTAGAACCTTCGTGAGTGCACCTGCAGGGCACACCCAGAGCTGGTCATAATCCACACACAGCTCCAGGGCTCCTCTGTCCTTACCTGCCTCTCCCGGGCCACTCCTTGGCCAGGTTCCCACCCCAGCCCTACTGACTCCAGCACAGCCCAGGGGCCCTGGCTTTCCCAGTGTGCTCCCTGGCTTTGGACATGCCCAGGAGAATCTTGCCTGCCTTCTACAACTCTACCTCGCCCCTTCTCTGAGGACTGTTTATTCTTCCCTCAGTGCCCCAGTGTCACAGTGACGCCCCAAGACCCAGCTCTTCCACTTCTGCTCCCCTGGAACTTGTACGGACATGACTGGTCTCCGGTCCTCCCATCCTGGCTACAGGGTGCTTGCACAGTGTCTTCTGGGGCCCCCCGGTGACTCCCCACAGCCCCAGTCTGGGCTCAGCCCCAGAGGCGGCAGGTGTATAGCATCCGGCAGGAAGCCTGTGGAAGCTTCAGTACAGATGGGGATGTCGAAAATATCTGTGACATATTCCAAACTGGCCTACTTTCCCATCACGAGAGTCTGAGACAGAGAAGGGCGAGGACAAGCGAGGTGGAGATTGGGACTCCCCCCACCCCTGCAGCTCAGGTGTTAGACAGGAGGAGGACTCATTGGGGGACACCCCCCCTCCAGCTCAGGTGTTAGGAGGAGAACTCATAGCCAGAGGCAGACTCCTCTCTTCTGGGGCTTCATGGCACCTCAAACAGAGGTGTAATGGCTTGTGGGAGTGGGTGGAGGGACCAAGGGAAGGGCTCCGGGTCCTGTCCAGGCATCTTCTGGCTCCGGAGGAGGGCACTGCAGTCACCTCATTGGATATGGGGACAGTCCTGGCTTTCCCGTGAAGCCTTGGAGAACTTTGAAACTTCTCTAGGATTTCGTGTTTGTTTGTTTGAATCAGCAAATGACTTACTCATAATTATTGCTTTCCCTCCTGGAAGCAGTGGTGGTGGGTGGCTTGGGACGCTAACTTTCTGGGGCTTGCTTCTCTAACCTGGCTCTTGACCTTTTGCCCCAGGGAATCTTAGGCTGTACTCTGTCCCAGGGCAGCTTTGGTGGTTCACCTGTTCCTGAGTCCTGCCTCCCAGCAGGCCTGGCTGGGCCTCTACCCTTAATCCTCAGTTTAATGAGCTCCTGGCAGAGTCCTCCAGAGTCCTTCCCCTGCCGCTGGGGCTGCGTCATCGCTCTGCACTGCCGGGAAGTTCACACTCAGAGCTAATCTCAGTCTCTCTTGCTGACATGAAAGCCCCTGGGTGTTCAGCTTGCCTCCTTCCCACACAAGGCGATTGCTATATTAGTGTCTCTCTTTGCAGGGTAGGTGAGCCCTCTGCTGTTTCTCGAGGTGAGCAGGATCCTGGAGGCTTTTTTTTCTAGCTCTTGTGAAGCTGGGCTTTTTCTAGCTTTCATTTAGGTACTGCCATGATTTAAGTGTCTCCCAAAGAAGGGCTGAGGATGTACCTGTACCTTGGTGGCAGAGCTCTTGCTTGGCATATGCAAGGCCCTGGGTTCAAGCCTTGGCACTGCCAAAAAAAAAAAAAAAAAGAAAGAAAAAAAGAATTCCCTAAAAAACCTATGTATTAAGGGCTGGAGAGATGGCTCAGCCTTAAGAGCACTGGCTGCTCTTCCAGAGGACTATGTTTAAGTCCCAGCATCTATTAACAGCTCACAATTGCCTGTAACTCCAGTTCCAGGGGACCCAGCGCCCTCTTCAGGCCTCTAGGGCACACAAGTGTTACACAGACACACACAGGGAGAAAACACCCATATACATAAAATAAAAATTGCAAACTTCTTTCTTTAATCTCTGAGATTGTAACATAATCACAGCATTTCTCCCTTCTCTCTCCTCGCCCTCCCATATAATCCTCCTTGCTCTCTCTCAAATTCACGGCCTCTTTAGTAAATGTTATTGTATATATATATTATATATATGTATGTATATATGTTGTATGTTTATACATATATATTCTTAAGTCTAACCCACTCCTCTGTGTAATTTTAGTTGTATGTATGTTTTCATACATTTGGTATTTGGAAACCAACTGGTATGCTCTTCCCTGAGGAAGACAATTTCTCTCTTTTTCCCAAATTAAAAAAAAAAAAAAAAAAAAAAAAAAAAAAAGATTTGAAGTCCATATACTAAAGGTTTGGTTTCTAAGGTGCTCCTGTGGGGAGGTGGTGGAGTCCTTGGGAGGTGGGCCCTCGTGGGAGGTGATTACACCATTGGAAGTGTGTCCTTGAGGGCATCACGGGCCCTAACTCCTCTTCCCTTTACTCTCTGGCTAGTGCTGATCATGAGCAGTTTGCGCTACACAAGCTCCTACCATGATGCACTGCCTCACCCCGTGCTCAAGGCATCAGGACCACCTGATCATGGACTGCAACCTGCAACCTTTTTCTCTTCATAACGTGACCAGCTCCGATGTTCTGTGATAGCAACTGAAGGCTGACTTTCACAGCCTTGAATTCCACAGAGGCCTTTCTCTCCCTCAGCTCCTCCAGCTGGTGCACAACTAGAAGACTAAGTGACCACAGAGAAAGGTTGGTTGCTATGGATCCACGAAGCAAGACAAAACAAGAAATATTGATTCATATTTTAAAATTTTTGAACTGGAGGTATAGCTCATGGTGGAGCTCTTACCTAATGTGTGTGAGGCTTGGGTTTGATCCTCAGCACCACAAAACAAACCAACACTGGCCCTGGTGGCGCACACCACCAAGCACTCAGCCCTCAGAAGGTAGAGGCAGGAGGATCTCTGAATTCAAGGCTAGCCTGGTCTACACATCCAGTTCCAGGGCAGTCAGGGCTGCATAGTGAGATCTTGTCTCAAGCAAAACAAAGCAAAAGAAAACAACGAAGTAAAACAAAACGGAACAGCTCCCCGAGACCCCACTTCCTTCTCCAGCCATTGTGCGCTGGTCCACAGATGCGCTCTGCCCACTCCAGAAATCAAGTAACTGCCCGGGTTTTCCTGTACAGGAGGCAGTTGGAGCATCCATCACCAGGCACCTCACCTGCACCGACGCCGCAAGAGCTCCAGCGGGCGGTGTTGGTGTGCATCCTTTTGCTGTGTGCCTAGCAACCCCCTGCAAGGCTCAGAGTTGGCTACTTCTTCCGGGGCGGACCTGGTACTTCCGGGGTGGGACCTCGGTCGCCGCAGATCGAGGCAAGGCAGGGAAACTCACTTTTCACTGTATTCGTTTAAAAATTTTTGAAGATGTTTCAGCCGGGTGGTGGCGGTGCACGTCTTTAATCCCAGCACTCAGGAGGCAGAGGCAGGTGGATCTCTGTGTGTTCGAGGACAGCCTGGTCTACAGAGTGAGTTCCAGGACAGCCAGAGTCACAACAGAGAAACCCTGTCTCAAAAAAACAGGAAAAAAAAAAAAAGATGTTTAGCAAATTTTAATAAAATATTATTATTTTGAGATAGGGTCTCACTGTGTAGCTGTGGCCGGACTGAAAGGCACTGTGTAGCTGTGAATGACCCTGAACTTCTGATCCCCCTGCCTCCACATCTCAGGTGCTGAGACTGCAGATGTGTGGCTTTCCTTTTAATGGTTTGAATCCTGTATCACACATCATCTGCCAACATGATTTCCTATTCAACAGATATAAAAAAAAAACCCAAACCCTGAGACCTGCAGTTCTTAATATTTTATATGTCACTATATTTTTCCTCAATCATATACCAACAGTTATTCCTGAAAGAGTCAGACCCCAAGAAAGGGAAATATCAATGACATCAGGGCTGGGGCAGAGAATGTTGAAGAGACTCAGCATGGAAGGGCCCAGGAGGGTCAGAGCAGGACAGCTGTGTGGCCAGATCCACCTAGCACAGAGAGCTTGATGCTCTTACAGAGGACCTGGGTTCAATTCCCAGCTCCCACATGGTTGCTCACAACCATCTGTAATTCCAGTTTCAGGGGATCTGATGCCTTCTTCTGACTTCCAAGGGCATCAGGCACATATGTGCACATAGTACATGAAAGTGAAACACTTATACACATAGAATAATATGTGTATATGTATATATATGCATACACACATACATGCATGTGTGTGTGTATATATATGGGGGGGGGAGAGTGAGTAGGAGCTCCATGTAGCTTTGGCTGTCCTGGAACTTGCTCTGTAGACCAGGCTGTCATTGAACTCACAGAGATCCACTTGCCTTTACCTCCAAAGTGCTGAGATTAAAGGCATGCACTACTGCTCCCTGACTATAAATAAATCTTTAAAAAAAAGAAAGAAGAAAGCTTCAAGTGGGTTTTTAGGAGTTCAGGATTAGCTAGTCCTGTGTTTCTGAGGAGAGGGGAGGGCTCTGGAAGACTTCCTGGAGGAACTGGAATCCTAGCTGGCTTTAGAATGGGAGTCAGGTATCAGAGATGCAGAGGAAAGCAAAGATAGCCCCATATTGGGGAACTGTGCTGGGCAAAGGCTTGGACTGTGAAGGGAGTTACTGGATGTGTGCTCATGTTCCATGTTGGCAGGATGAGACCAGATCCTGTAGGCTGGGGAGGCCTGAGACTGCCCCAGCCCATGGCACTTGTCTTCCGTGGTTGCCCTGCCTGTGTCCTGAGGATCCCCTCTAAAGCAGGGCTCCTCTATCTTTCTTGGGCTCAGTTAATCCTCTGGAGTGCTTACAGGACACAGGAAAACACTGGAATACTTATGTAGAGTTACTGGTTGATACTGGTTTACCACTTCTCTATTATTCAGATTTTATTCATTCATTTGTTTTTGTATTTGAGACAAAGTCTCATGTGGGCCAGGCTGACTTCCAGCTTGCTATGTAGCCAAGGATGATTCAGAACTGCTGATTCTCCTGCCTCCACTTCCCAAGTGCATGGGATGTACCGTGCCGACCTTTTCTTTTTTTCTTTCCTTCCTTTCTTTTCTTTTTTTTTTTTGATTTTTTGAGACAGGGTTTCTCTGTTGTGACTCTGGCTGTCCTGGAACTCACTCTGTAAACCAGGCTGGCCTGGAGCTCACAGAGATGCTCCTGCCTCTGCCTCCTGAGTGCTGGGATTAAATACATGGACCACCACTGCCCAGCTTCTTTTTCTTTTTCTTTCTTTTTTTTTTTAAGACACGATCTTGTTATGTTGCCAAGCTGGCTTCAAACTCTCAATCCTCCTGTCTCAACCACCCCAATGCCGCTATACCCTGCTGCTGATTTATCCTTTATAAAACATATCAATAGAGTGGTTATTACCAAAGCATGGAGATCTGGGTTCAAATCCCCAACACCCATGTTAAAAGCCCAGTGTGGCAGCTTGTACATCTAATCCCAGCTGGTGGGGGCGGGGGGCTTGTTAGGGCGAGGCCAGCCTAGCTCCAGGTTCATTCCCTGAGATAAAGCAATAGAACAAGACAGCCAGTGTCCTTCTCTGGCCTTTGTGCGTACTCACAGGTATGTGCATCTGCACATACATATGTATGTGCGCTCACACACACACAGAACAATCATGGCATTACAATAACACAGATGAAGAACTGCATGGGTGAGGCCTAGGGAAAGGCAGAGAACTCCCACGTACTCTCCATGGACCACCCTTCTGCAACCTCCATATGTCTAGCTATCAGGAAGCTCCTTAAACCCTGTCCTTCTGGGTTTTCATTGCATAACCGTGATTGCATGAGGGAAGCCAGCAGCAGGCTTGATATTCAGATCCTTCAGCATTCCTCCCTGGTGTAGGCCAGGAACCTTCCAGAATGAGGTCTTATGATCTGCCACTGGGCAAGTGTAGGACAGAGGACTACTCAATAGCTAGCTGAAGGTGAGGAAGGTTCAAGTTGCTAGCAGCTACCATGGGGAAAGAAACTCTACCTTGTATGGCCCACCTTGAGGACAGAGGTATGAGGTGGGAACAAAGGCAAAACCAAGGAACACACACACACACACACACACCAGTGCTTTTTTAAACTCTTTGCGATAAAGGTGCTGGCTTTTTAAGTTCCAAATGACTGTGCACCTGTGCTCTGCTAAAACACAGCAAAAACAGTCACGTGCTTCAATGTCAAACAGCTGTCATGATCTTTCAAGGTTATTCTGTTTCTGCCTTCTTGCTGAACAGCAGCTAGGGCAGCCCTGATCCGTGGACGTCACTCTGCGTGGCTGTGCCCTAGGGGTCCTGGGAGGGGCTGCAGAGGTCAGGAGGGCTTGGGCGTTTGTTATAGTTGTGAATGCGTGTTCATTTGTCTGAGAAGAGGTTAAGAAATTCACGTCAGGACCTCAGAGGGCTGAGGCTCTCCAAATCCCTTCTGTAGAGGGGGTGGAAGTGGAAGGGTCTATGAGGGAGCGGTGTGCGTCTGTGGACAGTTCTGGAAGGCCTTGCAGGCCGGCTCCCTAGCAGCCAGCCCAAGGCCTAATGCCTAGGAAAGGGACAGAGACTGTGAGCAATCTGAGAGTCCAGAGAACACAGGTCTTAGCTTAGTGGTGATTGAAATCACCGGAGGGTTTTGTTTCTGTTGTTGTTTTGTATGGTTTTTTTTTTTTTCAGTGCTGGAAATAGAACCAAGGTTCCTGCATGTATTAGTCAAGCACTCAGGCTGCACACCCAGCCCTCTAGCTACCTACCTTCCTATCTATCTGTCCATGCATGCATGCATGCATCCATCCATCCATCCACCCATCCACCCATCCATCCATCCATCCACCCATCCATCCATCCACCCATCCATCCACCCATCCATCCACCCATCCATCCACCCATCCATCCACCCATCCACCCATCCACCCATCCATCCATCCATCCACCCATCCATCCATCCATCCACCCATCCATCCATCCATCCACCCATCCACCCATCCATCCACCCATCCATCCACCCATCCACCCATCCACCCATCCACCCATCCATCCACCCATCCATCCACCCATCCATCCACCCATCCACCCATCCACCCATCCACCCATCCATCCACCCATCCATCCACCCATCCATCCACCCATCCACCCATCCACCCATCCACCCATCCATCCACCCATCCATCCACCCATCCATCCACCCATCCACCCATCCACCCATCCACCCATCCACCCATCCATCCATCCACCCATCCATCCACCCATCCACCCATCCACCCATCCACCCATCCACCCATCCATCCACCCATCCACCCATCCACCCATCCATCCACCCATCCATCCACCCATCCACCCATCCACCCATCCACCCATCCATCCACCCATCCATCCATCCATCCACCCATCCATCCACCCATCCACCCATCCATTCACCCATCCACCCATCCATCCACCCATCCACCCATCCATTCACCCATCCATCCATCCATCCACCCATCCATCCATCCATCCATCCATCCACCCACCCATCCATCCATCTATCCTGTCCATCTATCTAGATGATCCAGGCATGGTGGTGCCTACCCATAATCCCAGTACTTGAGAGGAGAAGGCAGGAGGATCAGAACTTCAAGGCCACCCTCAGCTACATAATGACTCTGAGGCCAGCTAGGGCTACGTGAAACTTTGTCACAAAAAAATGTAAAAAAAAAATTTTTTTTTTTTGTATTTGTGTGTGGGGTGGATGTGTGAATGTGCCAAGGTGTGTGTGTGTGGCGGGCAGAGGACAACTTGCAGTGATTGATTTTTCTCTTTCTACCTTGTTAGTTCCAGGGATTGAACTCAGGTCTTTGGGGTTGGCGGCAAGCGCCTTCATCTGCTGAGCCATCTTCCTGGCCCCAAAAGTTTTATTTTAAGATAGGGTCTTGGGCTGTAGATATGGCTTAGTGGTTAAAAATATTTGCTACTCTTTCAGAGGACCTGTGTTAGATTCCAGCACCTACATGATGGCTCTCAACTGTCTGTAACTCTAGTTCCGGAGGATCCATTACCCTCTGTGGCCTCCACCCAGACTAGGCAAAGCATACAAGCACGTAAAACACCCATGCACATCAAAAGGTTTTTTTTTTTTTAATTAAGAAAAGAAACGCCAGGAGGTGGAGGCATAGGCCTTTAACCCCAGCACTGGGGAGGCAGAGGCAGGTAGATCTCTTTGAGTTGGAAGCTAGCCTGGTGTATGGAGAGTTTTAGGACAACCAGAACTACACAGGGAAGCCCTGTGTCTAAAAAACAAGAAAAAGATCCGAAAAAGAAAAAAAAGTGTATATCCTTGCTAAGTTGTCCAGGCTCACCACCAGCTCTTAGCCTTCCACGTGTCTGAGATTGTAAGTGTGTGTGCCACCACAGCAGGCCAGAGGACTTTTAAAAAAAAATAAATTAAAACTTTTTACCATGGTTTTACATTGATTTTATTCTTTTATGAGTATGCATGGGCCTGAGCGTAGGTTTGTGTACCGTGTGCATGAGGGTGCCTGCGGTGACCAGAAGAAGGCGCCAGATCCCTAGGGAATGGAGTTCTAGGCAGTTCTAAGTCGCCATGTGGGAGCTGGAAATCAAACTTGAGCCCCTTTAAGAGCAGCAAGTGCTCTTAACAACTGAGCCATCTCTCCAGCCCCTTTTATTTGTTGTATGTGTGTGTGTGTGTGTGTGTCAGAGGACAACTTCCTGGGAGTCAGTTCTCTCCTTCTACCATGTGGGTCCCCAGGGATCAAACTCAGGGTGTCAGGTTGTGTGGCAAGCCCTTTTACCTCCCGAGGCATGTCGAAGGCCCAGTGTTTTAAAACTGTCTTCGGAACAAAACGACAAGGATGAGGTGGGCCTGACAGTGTGACGGAATGGCACAGGGTTAGCTGAAACTTGAGCTTCTCAATGAGGATGGGTGCATGCCCCCTGCTTAGGAAGGCAGCGGGTCCTGGAAGGGAGGGTCCCAGGGAATGGAGCCTGGCGAAGGAGAAGACCTTGAGGAGAGGCTGCCTAGCTGCAGAAAGCAGCATTCCAGGCCTTTCAAGCATCTTCTGAGACTTCAAAGCAGACACTTGGTGCCCCTGTATAAGAGATGCTTTGCCAAGAATTTTTTTTTGTACTGTGCAGCCTTCCTTATGGTTACATGCCACTTGGACTTCTGGAAACAGCTTGGGAGGGCTATTTAAGAGAGTGTGCCAGTTGGAAAGGTCAATTACAGTTAGTGGCAAGGGACAGAGGAGTTAGAGTTAGTTAGGCAAGGACAGAGGGATTCCAGATGATGATGGGAAGCCAGCCAGGAACTAGGCTCAGATAGAGACAGTTAGTGGCAGAGGACCTGGATGGAAAAGCATGTTAGGGACAGTTAATGGGAAAGAAGATTTTAGAAGTTATTAGAAGTTAGTCCAGTTCTCCAGGTTTAGACAGATTAAGACAGCCAGGAAGGGCTGTAAAGAATTCTTCCTTCCTTTCTTTTCCTTCCTAACCTTTTAGAGCTAGAGGGTTAAAAAGATTACAAGTTAGGAATTTGTCTCAGTAGCAGCTGGAAAAGAGGAACGGGGCTCTCTTTGTGTGTAGTTCCATTAGGAGTGTGAAAAAGTAACGGTTACAGTTGGCCCCCAAACAAAGAAGGCTTAAGAGCTCAGATCCAAGCGTCAGAAGACAACTTTAAGAATCCATTTGCACCCTGGGCACTGGGGAAGTTGTGATGTGTGCACACTGCTTGTTTCCAAAGGCAGAAGAAATGTGGGAAGAGGTGACCAGGGACTCCCAGGCCAACTCTCAGTTGCTTTTTATCTGTTTTGTTTTTTGAGACAGGGTTTCTCTGTTGTAACTCTGGCTGTCCTGGAACTCACTCTGTAGACCAGGCTGGCCTCGAACTCACAGAGATCCTCCTGCCTCTGCCTCCTGAGTGTGCGCCACCACCACCTGGCTCTATCTGCTTTTTTTTTTTTTTGAGTTCCTGATATTCTTGCTTCTACCTCCCGAGCTCTGGGGCAGGCAGCATTTCCTACCACAGCCGGCTAGCTTTCATTTTTTATCGAGGTGAAATTCACATAACATAAACCAGCCACTCTAAAATGAACAACTGCCAGGGTCAGGGGAGATCAAATAAAGAAGACTCCGAAGGGACGCCTCCCTTCAGGATGGTGGGCAACTCTGCTCCCATATTGTTCCCAAACACTTCTTTTATCCTGACAGGAAGCCAGACCCAGGCCACTGTCCCCAGACCTGCCTTCCTACAGGCACCACAGGTAAACCCCTTTGTAAAGGGACTCATACGACATGCAACTGTGGTGCCTGGCTTCTTCCCTTAGCATGATATGCTCCAGACTCAGCCGACCTCATTCCTTTTTAGGGTGGAACAGAGATTCCACTGTGTAGATATAGCACGTCTTGTTTATCCTCTCATCCACTTGAGGACAGGAAGACACTGGGCTGTTGGATCAAGCAATCATCTGATGCTGAGAGAACCACCATGTGACTTGCTGTCCATGGCTTCCTAACTATTTTCATTCCCGCCAGTGATGTCCAAGAGGTTCATCTACCTTCATTATTAAACAAGTGATGGCTATGATCTTGGGGGTCAGAGAGAGGGTCACCAGGTGCTATCATGAGTGAACCAGGTCAGTATGATGTCTGCTCCATTGCTTCACTCCACCACAGGCCTGTTGGTCTCTAGACCTCAGAAGACGCTGGTTAGACTTGGAAGAGTGTCTTTCCCTCACTCATTAAGGCATAAGGGCCAGATCCAGAACCCAAAGCCAAGCTGGGTGTGATCCCGCAGGAGCTGAGTTGCCCACCTGGGCCCCAGAGGCTCACAGTATAAGTGTTCTTAAGGTCAGATACAGCTGCCTTCCTCCTCTTCCTGCCCTGGGCCCTGTCTTCCCTTACTGCATCCTTTCTCCCCTCTCCCCCTGCCTCCTCACTCTTACTTCCCTTCTCTTTTTTCTAGCTCTTCATTCTGTGTCCTCCCCTCCTGTATGGACCCTCCCCTCCCTTCCCCTTTCATCTTGTCCAACACCCCCTTTCCCCCCGCCCCAAAGTTCATTCACCCCCTTCCCCGTGGTAATTTCTTTCTTGTTTTATTGGCAAGGTCTTGTTGTGCATTCCACTGCCCTCAGACTAATTGCTTAGCTCAGGCTGCTCTTAAACTCTTGGTCCTCCTTCCTCAGTCTTCTGAATAGCTGGGATCACAAATTTACACTGCGTCATGCCCAGCTCAAGGCACCTGAGGCCGGAGTGAGGGCAGAGAGCTACATATGTTTATGGACTGCAGTTGTAAGACTCCCCAGAACTTATCTAGGCCCTGGAGGTGCCCCCCCCCCCCCGCCACTGAGAGAGGAGACGTGCTGGGAAGCAAGACCCTCTTTCCAGCTTTAGGAGAGGACATAGCCTCAGGACACAAAGGGTTTTGGGAGACCCATCCCAGTCTCTCAGTGTGGAGGGTTAAAGTCTAGGAAGGCAGGAATGGCCAAAGATGCTTGAGGCAGCAGGAAACTGCCTTGGTGGTGTTAGGAAGACAGGATTCACTAGAGCCAGGAAGGCCTCTTAGACACTCCCATGTGGGCCAGGCCCTGCCAGGACTTGCCAGGACTCTGTGGGCGAAGCCCTCAGCTGGGAGAGCCAGGAGGCAGTCTCCACCCCACTAGCTCCTGGACCCGAGGTAGCCCCACTTCTTGGGAGCTTGCCGGAAACACACACACACCCCTCAAACTTAGTGATGCTGAAACTTGGGGGACAGCATGTCTCTTCCAACAAGCCCTCCAAGGGGCTTTGCTTTTCCATTCAGTTTGCCGGGGCCTCCTTTAAGGAGCTCCCAGTGTGGAGGGAGAGGTCAGGTTCTAGCTGTGGGACTGGAAGGCGAGAGCCTGGGGCTCTGAGTGGGGGCTGGGAGGGTGAGTGGTGGCTGAGGGTCTG
The DNA here is from genome assembly GCA_026225945.1 of Cricetomys ansorgei. Taxonomy (NCBI): domain Eukaryota; kingdom Metazoa; phylum Chordata; class Mammalia; order Rodentia; family Nesomyidae; genus Cricetomys; species Cricetomys ansorgei. Next base: position 16,492,355 of record JAMJFZ010001881.1, read on the forward strand.
TGAAGGGGGCTTCAGAGAACCCCTTCCACTTTTCCTCTCCATTCTTCCGAAAGCAGTTTGATGTGCTAATGAAGGCATCAATTATTGAGCACCATTTGCATTCGTTACAATAACAAGCGGGGGAGGGGGAGGAGGACCTGGGGGAATCTGGAGGGGCTTTTGAAATTTACAGTCACTTACCGCTCTCCTGTCAAGTGGGAGTCAGGACGGAGGTGGAGGAATGTGAGAGGAGACACATCCAGGGCTCAGGTCCCCAGATGCAAGCCTGGCTGAGGGGCCGTGTCTCCTTCTCCCTGGCTGCCCTACCTCACCTCCAGGACCTCAATGCACAGTGGCCCTTCTGGGCTTTGTGAATGGCTGTAAGGGGCTAATGAAATGCCCTGGCCAGGCAAACGGGGAGGACATTCTTAGGGAACCCCAAGCAAACGCATCAAGGAGCAGAATGAGTGGTTCGGGTCAGTCTTGGTTTCCATATGACCCGCTTTGCTATGCTGGCCCTTGGAGCCCCTGTCTCCTGCCCAGATGTTTGTCCAGCTGCCAAACCTGCTGCCACAGTATCTGGAGGAAGAGGAAAGCGTGGAGCGCTCCACCCCAGGGTTCCCCCCACTCTCTCTTTCTGTGGGCACTTGGAGTGGGCCAGGGGACTGGAGTTTTGGGAAGGACCGGATGAGTGGTTATGGTCTGTTTTTCCCAGTCCTCAAGCATGCCAGCTGCTGCCTGAGAGGGAGCACTGCCAGGGCCACAGGGGAGGACCAGAGGGAAGTTATGTTGAGGAATGAGACGAGGCGGGGCCTCTCCCGAGGCACCTCAGGTAGAGGCAGCTGGCATGAGGGTTGTGCTGGGCACCATGCCAGCATACAGAAGCCATCCTGCTTTCTTCTGCTGCATAAGGAACACCCAGGCTGTTCAGGTCCCGATCAGCCTCCTCTGAGCAGCAGAGTTCTCCTTCAGAGGCCTCATGGAAGGCGGGGTCCCTGAAGGATGCTGGCCATGCCATTGTTTAGGGCTGTGGGGTGTTTGTTTCTGTTTAGGATCTCTGTTATTACTCCCATGGGGCCCGGGTGTCGGGTGTCCGTGTTGTCCTGGTGTATGTATGTGTATAGGGTGTGGAGAGTTGAGGGGGTGTGTGCCAAATGAGTTCTTAGCTCTGAGATGATCAGAAACATGAAGGGTTGATTATTAAAATGTGACCTAGTCATAGAGCACGTGCCCAGCACATGTGGGCTCCGGGTTCAATCCCAGCATTTGAAAAAATAAAATAACAGTGAGCTGCAGAAGCCAAGCCTGGTGTCCAACATCTGTGATCCAGGCACTAGGGAAACCGAGGCAGGAGGGTTGTGAGTTGAAGGCCAGCCTGTACTATTCAGCAAGATTCTGTTTCAAAACCAACATGACAAAACTAAAACAGAGCTACATAGATGAAAAATGACTTGAATCTGATGCCTTTGTCTTGTCACGGAGGGCATCCTCATGAGAAAGCTTGCCCGCGCCAGGGTGGGGTGGGGGTATTGGTGGTGGCAATGGTGGTGCTTTGTCCTAGAGACATCTTTGGAGCTGTCTAAGATTCCTAACCCCCTTTTCTCACCCAGTCTCCAGCAGTGGCTTGTCAGAGAGTTCAGGAGGATCTGAGTGCAGGAGAGGATCCCTGTAATAGGAGAAGCATCTTTCCAACTGTCACCTTGGAAGAGAATGGCTAGGTTCTCCGGGGACTGAGAGAAACATCTCTCCTAAATCCTTGCTTCCCCTCCCCCCCCAAATTCCACAGCCGTATGGACTTGGAAAGCCAGGGCTGCTCTCTATTTCTCACAGCCACAGTTTGAACAGCGGAAACAGAAGAGAGGCTGGAAGTCCTAGAGTCAGGCCAACCTGGGTCTCACTCTTACCTTGGAGGCTCTTGGACTGGCAATTGTCTATACGTCTTGGAATCCCACTTCATTTCTGTCCATTTCGCTTTGTTTCTTGGGCAGAGTCTCACCACGTATCTATGGCTAGCCTAGAACACACTGATGAGGATCGGGCTGGCCTAAAATTTGTGTTGATCTTCCTGCCTCTACCCCTCAAGTCTTGGATGACAGGTGCACACCTTTATTTCTGATATGTGGCTAATACAGCAGGATTAAATTAGAGAGCATAGGTAAAGGACCTGCTGCTCCCCTTCCCCTTGGATGGACACAGAATAGGGACGAGAAGATATTTTGTCCCTTGGGGGTGATTATGGGTTGGGAAGACCCCAATGGCAGAGGAGCCTCACAGAACAGTGTGAAGGTCTGAAGGAAGGAGAGGTGTGTGCCAGGCTCAAGGCTTAACAGCTGTGACCCATCCCGGAGCGCGGCCCGCTGCCTCCTGGTGCCCGACTTGGGCAGGCAGCCAGGCAGGGAGCTGGAAGGGTGCCCAGTGAGTGTCCAGGGGCCAAAAGATGGTCACCATCCAGTTGGCAGAGGGAGAAGCAGCTGGTCCAGGAGAGAAGTCAGGATCTCGTCTGCTAGGGTTGTGCGCCCAGACTGTGTGTCCAGAATACAGTTCTTGGCTGCGCTCCTGAAATGGCCAGCACTCCCACTGCCTTGCCCTGCCACCTGAGTTAGCGCAACTGGACATTGACCTGGAAGGGGCATTTGGGACCTTGCCCCTAGCTGGGCATGTGGTTGGCCTCAGAGGCAGGCCTGGGGGCGGGCAGAAAAGCAGGAGAGCCCAGATTAAGGCTGGGACTTGGTAGACCAAGAAGTGGGAAAACCGGTTTGTCATCTGGGCCACTTGGGGTGGGGTCTTCTCTCCTGGGCTCTGTCTGCCAGTCATTCTGCCAGGTAGACTTCGGGAAAGAGATGTAGGCACCCTGCCGCCTTTTCTTCACCATCAAAACAGCCTTTGGGAATGCCAGAAGTAAATTAAACGGGAAGAGGGCTCAGCACCCCTGCCCCTCTCGAAGAGAGGCTCCCGAAAGAAGGAACTGGTCACAGAACCCGAGGGAAGGATGGAGGGAGAAGCCTGAGCACGAAAGGTCAACGTGTGTCTGGGTCCGAGAGGGAGATGGAGAGGTCTGCAGAATTACCAGGTAGGCCCAGTGAGGTGAACTAGGGTGGGGCTGCCGAGCTGGAGCTCTGCAGGCTGCGGTGGAGGTGGTAAGGGCGTCGTCAAGAGAGGCGTGCGAAAACTGTGGGGAGCAGCCTACTTTGGGGTCCACTTCAGAAAGGATCAGCGTCCCAACTGCACGCGCCTGCAGTAGGGGCGGGAAACCGAAGCACGGGTTAGGAGTCCGTCCAGCAGGGGGCGCCGGGGAGCCGGGTCCCTGGCCCAGTCGGGGGTGAAGAAGGGGGAGGAGGAGCAGGAGGAGGGGGAGGGGGCGCGACCGAGGAGAGGCACCCTGGGGTCTCGATTCTCCACGGGTAGAGCGGCTGTGGCTTCCCGAGGTCACCTTGGCTGCGGAGTGGTCCCCCTCCCCTCGTCCCCTCCCCGGGCTCTCGCCCTGCTCCCGCCGCTCCCCCGGAGTGCTCTCCCGTCCCCAAGGCGTGCGGGTGCTTGGAGCCCCGAGGAGTCACCTCCCCAGGTGCCTCTCTCGAGGCCACTCCGCGGTCAAGGCGTTTGTCCCCACGGCGGCGGGAGGGACCGCTAAGGGTGGGGGGAAGCAGGTGGAGTGGGGGGCGGAGCGTGAGCGCGCCCCGCACCCTAGCCCGGGCCGCGCGCTGCGGGATCCCGGCGCGCTGCCGGAGGGCTCGAGGAGGCGCAGCGCCCCTTCCCCTCCCCCGCTCCCCGCCACCCCCGGCGGCCCTTTGTACCATCCGGCCACACGCGCGTGCCCGCGCCGCGCGCGCTCCCTCCCGCAGCGACACACCCGCGCCGGCCGCACGCGCGCACTCGCGCGCACACACACGAGCGCGTACACACACACACACACACACACTCGCTCTCGCACACTCGGTGACACGCCCGCGCGCGCGCGCACCCACACGCCCGGCCGCCGGCGCCCTCCCAAGCTGGTCCACCCCGGCGGGGCCTGCGCCCCCGGCCCGCCCGCCTGGCACCGCGCCCCGGGTCTGGGGCCGAGCGAGGAGCCCGCGAGGCGGAGAGAGGGCGAGCGCCAGGCAGGCCGGCCCGGGGCCCCCGCCCCCCGCGCCCCCGCCCGATGGGGAACGCTCCGTCCCAAGGCATGTCCCTGTCTCTCTCCTCCCTAATGTGCCTCCATGCTTAAGTGGAAGGTATTTCTGTTTTCTTTGTGTGTTTTCCCCTCGGCCGGGGGCGGGGGCGGCGGCCGGGCCCGGGAGGCGGCGGCCGGCCGGGCGAGGGATGCTCGGGGCGCAGGTGTTGCGGGGGGCAGGGGACCGCGATGGGTCCGGCTGGGGAGAACCAGGGCTGGAGAGCGCTGGGAGTCAGAGGGTTTGGGGCTGGCGAAGCTGGAGACGGGACGAGGAGGGCCTCCCGGTACCCGGGGGGGAGGGGACCTGGGGTACAATGTAGGGGGGGAAGGGTGGGTGAGGAGGGATGGCGAGGAGAGTGGGGGAAGGGGAGGGGTCCATGCGAGGTGAGGCCAGGGATGTGGAGGGCGGAAGGGAAGGGGATGAAGGAAAGAGCATCATCCCCGCCTGGGTTCTCAGAATGGGGTGATAGTGCTGGACCCTCCGCGCCAGTCCCTCAGGGAAGCGGGGTACCGAGAGCGCTCTGGGTTTGGAATTGTTGCCAGGATACAAGGCTGTATTCTACACCCCACCCCCTGCACCTCGAGGCCCTAGCCCTGGAGACCTCTTAGCCTCCGCAGTAGTTGCAGAAACTGGGGACCTGCTCCCCGCTCGCTGGGCGGGTAGGGAGGGCCCTGGAGAGGGAGGGGCCGAGGGAGGGGCTTCTGGATCTTAAACCCTCCCCCTGCAGAGGCGAGGGGCAAAGGAGGGCGCCCCCAGCTGGGAAGGGCGTCTTGGGCGATGAGGAGGTGGGGACTGCAGGGGGCTGGAGAAGTAGAGGGGCGGGGTTGGGGAGGGGACTTGCAGTGGCCCCCTCCCTCCCCTCCCACGCACCCCCCTGCTACGTCAGAAGCTCCCGGGCCAGCTCCAAGTCCTGTCGGTGGGGGCAGCAGGATGCTAGTGGCAGTAGAGGGGGCCGACCGGGTGCCTCCGCAGCTCAGCTGGCAGGGCCCGGTGGGGCGTGTGTGGCTGCTGGTCCG